>JACTAT010000020.1:0-20130 GCA_014526335.1 Chrysaora quinquecirrha
GAGAGGAAGCAACAGGGAGGAGGGCCTAATCAGAAGTTCAAATCTTGTGTATCAATTGCACAATAATTCTTGAAATTAAACACAAAACAGCCACAAATGAAATATCTTTCTCACTCTGGCTGAAATCTAATAGTTTAGCATCAAAATAAAACTATTTAAAAGGGTTTTTTCAATTATTTCAAGATAATTGAATAAAAGAATTGGAGTGAAAGATGAGAGGATTTCTTCCTTGGATTGCGATAATGACAAAAGTAACTCACTTTCCCTGGCTTTCAGATAGACCGTGTTGGCCACAATGTTTTCAAGCTCCATCCATAAGTTTTAGTTTGAATTCCTTTGACTTTCGAAGTTGATAACGGCTCAAAATGCCGAGATTTTGGGCCAGAAATACGTGCTTTAGCATTCATGTCCGCTGTTCTTGCTCACAAATCGAAGCTTTTGGGATGATGTCAAGTCGAGGCCCTTCGTCGTTCTATTGTGTAACATGGAACTGAAAGGATGGGACGATCTGTCAAACCTATTATTTCAATTAATTTGTTAGAGCTTTTATTGTTTATTATTTAATTGCAAATAATCGAATTTGTAAAGTTTTTATTCGAGATATTCAATAAAAATTACAGTTTTAAATTAAAACAGCCGTGGAGAGATCCGTCGAGTGCTCTGTACTGTATGGAGAGAAGCCAGTGTGAGAAAAACTTTAGAAAATGTCAGAAAAGAAGCCCTCTATCTTTTTATGCTTTTCCAGCTTTTTCTCGGCTCTTTTATTCCTTTCACATTGTTTCAAAGTTATTTTCCTGTAAAAAATGCTCCCAAAGTCTATCTTAAATTTATTTCAATTTTAGCTGCATCCTTCCAGCCAAACAATTAGGGAGTGGCATGTCAAAAAATATTGTTTTCGTCTATGAAGGATTTTTAGATTTTTTGCTAGCATGTTAGTTAGTTCTTCCCTTTAAACATTAATTTTTGCATGTGCGTGATCTTTTAATGCTAAACATAAAAAAGTATGATACTGTATAGCGATTACAATCAGGCCTGCTTTTCGGAACAGATCCGAAATCACTTGGAAATCTCTTTAAATTTCGAGTTTTCAAAGCTGTACAGAAGCCAAATTTTCTCGTTTATCAATGAATTATGCACGAGTAGTGGATCTCCTAATTCTATTAATTAGAAAAACAAAAATGTTCTTTATACCGAACAGTTGAAACCACGGGTTGCTTGACTTAAGATTAAAAAACTTTTCCAAAACAACCCAAAGGATAACATCAGGTTAAAATCTGGAACTATATGATGGAAAAGATCTTTCAGGCAAATTGTGGTTTTGAAAGAAAAAGGCTTGTATGTTTTACATTGAATTTCATAAGAAAAAGCTTCAGAACTGGGGTTTGAGGTTTCCTAAGAAAGTCGAGTCTCTTTAAATTTCAGTTGAACACCTCTTTAGAAAGACTAAGAACTGAGCTACATACTACAACAAAATCATTCTTTTCTTGGTAAATCATTTGTGATTTATTTCTGAAACAAAATGTTTCACCGTTTGCCCATCACAAAAAATTTTTCGTCAGCATTTTTTGCTTGTTACAAGCACAAAATTTCCCAAAAACATTGGCATCTTGTTAGTCAAACCGAGTCAAAAAAATCGACAAACATTTCTTGTAATACAAATCTCAAATGTTTGCCAAACAATTTTTGATCGTTTGGCCAGGACCTTATATCTGCAATACGAGATTCATTCTTGAATTTTACTTCAACACTTCTGTACTGACAGACCTTGAAGAAACCTTCAAAGAAAACACTTTGTCAAATTTCAGCATACGTGGTAAATAAAATGTCAGTGATAATTCCGTACAAACAATTTTGGGCTCTTAATTAAAGAAGAAAGGACAGTCAAAGGCCTTGGGCAAACGATCAAGCATTGTTTGTCAAACATTTAAAATTTGCTTGTCAAGCAAAATGTTTGACTGTTTGACCACTTGCCGAAACATTACTTGAAGCAGAATAGACTCAGCGATGTTCTTTGAAAACTTCAAAAACATTTTATGCTTGCTTCAGGCAGAACTGTAAGGTCCTACCTGGCCAAATGATCAAACATTGTTAGTGAAACATTCGAAATCAAATTTTCTTGTCAAGAAAATTTTTGACCATTTGGTCATGTGCAAAACATCGCTTGTCAAAATGTTTCGCTTAGCGTCAAGTAAAGAATGTTTTTGAAGTGTTTCAAAAACATTGCCCAAAAAACAGCTTTTTATGCTTTGCAAGCAGTGTTTCGTGACGTGGCCAAACTGTAAAACATTGATTGTTAAGCAAATCTCAAATCGCTCTGGCTCTGGCCTAAGGCTATGAACAAACGGCCAAACATTGTTTGTCAAACATTTGAAATTTACTTGTCAAGCAAAATGTTTTATCGTTTGGCAATGTGCAAAACATTGCTTGTCAAAAATGTTTTGCTAAGAGTCAAGTGAAGTATGTTTTTGAAGCATTTCAAAAACATTGCCAAACAAAAATAGCTTTTTTATGCTTGTCAAGCAGTGTTTTGTGACGTGGTAAAACGATGAAACATTGTTTGCATTGCTTGAAAAGCAGATCTCAAATTGCTCTGGATCTGGCCTAAGGCTCTGGCCAAACGATCAAACATTGTTTGTCAACCATTTGAAATTTGTTTCTCAAGCAAAATGTTTGACCGATTTGCCATGTGCAAAACATTGCTTGTCAAAGATATTTAGCTTCGAGTCAAGTAAAGATTGTTTTAAAGTGTTTCAAAACATTGCCAACAAAAACAGCTGTTTGTGCTTTTCAAGCAATGTTTCGTGACGTGACCAAACGGTGAAACAATGCTTAAAAGCAATCTCAAATGGGTCTGTGAATTTTGTTTCGCAAACCATGTTCTGTGACGTAGCCAAACGGTCAAACATAACTCTTAAAACAAATCTCAAATGTTTGAGCAGCAATGTTTTGGTCAGGTTCTGAGGACTTTGCTTTATACGCTAAAACCGCAAACTTTCAAGTCGCTAGTCGAACGAATTTCCGAGATAAACGATCCTTATAAGTACATGTAGATATGTGAATAGTACGAGCAGAGGCCATTGCTGTCAGTTTCCCCAAAAAGACATCATTAATTCCGCTAAAAGTATAACTGTCATTAACCCTCGTTAAACCTTCCCTGATGGCCATGGCCATTAACCCTCGTTAAACCTGTTGTCTAAGTGCATTGGATATCTCGTACACCCTTGGTGGAAATCCTGTTGTTTTCTTCACTATGTTTTCATGGAAATCCCTTGGAAATCCTTTAGTTTTAATAGAAATCTCATACGCTTCTTTGAAGAGTGAAATGCCCCTTGAGCAGCTTACCTCCAGGAAGAGTTGAATTGAATTAAAGTTTCAATGTTTTCTTTCTTTCTTGAGAACTTAAAATTCAACTCAACTCTTCTACGGGTAACACCAACTGAGTCCGCGCGCAGGATACCAAAAACTTTGCTCTACTATGAGTGACCTGAGCGACTTATAAGCTTAAGAGTAATTAACTATGAAGACAAAGATTCATCTGTAGAAAGAAAACAAAATCTCAAGCAATTAGTTGGAGCTTATTTAATCTGAAGATCAAGCAGAAAATTCCTCTGCAAACCATGAGAAAAAGACCCAGAGGGACATATGCTTTTAAAAATTCCTTTTGAAACGATCTTCATTTGCATATACGTTGCGCAATATTGCTGAAATTTCACTGTATTCCTTCAGAGTTTCCTTTGCCGACAAATTAATATTCAAACAGCAATACAGATGCTTTCTACTTTGCTTCTTAATATTCATTTATTTATTCATTCCTTCTTTCTTCATCCCATTTGCCTGTTTCTAAATTAAGAAACCAAGGGAATTTGGTATACAGATATTCGACACAATATCCTTAGATACATGGTCCACCATTAATGCAGTAAAAACAGCAGAACAAAACCCTAAAGCTAAACTACTGCACAAATTCTAAAAAGCATAAGGAGCATATCAACAGTGAAACTAAAATCAAAGCGTCTTTTATAGAATTCAACTAGATGAGTCTGCGCAAATAATGTACACAATGTAAACGCATGCCAATGACATACCACAATAGACGGTATTCGAACCGGGACTGCATGACCAGAGAGCCAACGACGTATACATACATGATAAATAAACATAAATACTGTATGTATAGTGCCGACGAAGTCTCAGCATAGCTTAAACACAAAACACAGGCAAACTGGAGGAGAGCCTTTGGCTATGTGACTTGGAGAATTACTTGGCGATTTCATTGAGCTCTATAGCTCAATGAAAAAGTCACTTGCTCTCTGGCCTTACAGCCCAGGTTTGAATTCCTTTATGGCAAGCCACTTGTGGAAAAATCTATCCTATTGTTCGCCATTCATGACAAATATATGCGACTATATATAGTACTTAAGAAGGCTCAACATAGCCTAAAAACAAAAGAGGCAAACTGATGGAAAACCGGGGGAGAGCCTTAGGCTGTATGAATTGAAGAGTAACTCATAGATTACATTGAGATCTATAGCTCAGTGAAAACGTTATTGGCTCTTTGGCCATGCAGTCCAGGTTAAAATCCCATGAATTTTGGCATACCACTTGTGAAAAAATCTATCCTAGTGTTCGCCATTCATGACAAATATATACAAATATGCATGATGCTGAAGAAGGCTTACCATAGCCGAAAACACAAAAAGTCAAACGGGGGGAGAGCCTTTGGCTATATGACTTGGAGAGTTACTTGGCGATTCCATTGAGCTCTGTAGCTCAATGGAAACTTCGTTGGCGCTCAGGTTATGAAGTCCAGGTTTGAATCCCATTTATTGTGGTATGCCACTTGTGGAAAAACCTATTCTACTGTTCGCCATTCATGACAAATATATGCAAATATGTATGGTGCTGAAGAAGGCTTAACATAGCCGAAACATAACAAAGACAAACTGGAGGAGAGGCTTAGGCTGTATTACTTAAAGAGTTACTCGGTGATTTCATTGAGCTCTGCCGCTCAATGGAAACATCGTTGGCTCTCCGGTCATGCAGTCCAGGTTTGAAGGTTTGAATCTCATCTATTGTGGCATGCCACCTGGGGACAAGTCTATCCAAGTGTTCGCCATTCATGACAAATATGCACGCAGATGAAATATTCTTTCTCCAGAACTCTCAGACTCTCTTGAATATCTTATAGTACAACAACATAGAGACAGCACAGAGACCGTGAAAAAGCTGTTTAATGTCATGAGACTTTGCAATATCTTCCTATATATAGAAAATGAAAACGGCAAGTTGTCACATATTTACAACTAACTAATAAATAGTTTGAGAAATTAGATAAATAAATCAGTTACTTGTTCAAGTTTTCTCTCTGAGAAGAATTTATGTCTTTGTATTTTATCGTCTTTCGGCTTCTGAGTAAAAATGATGTGATTGGCGCCGTGTTTTTTGCACTTTCGTCAACTTCCTCGTCGTCATCCCTTTGAAAAAAGGAAATAAAAATTCAATAATTAAGGAAAAAAACATAAAATGTAATTACTAAATATTTCTTAACAGTTAACAATCTCTAATAAGGACTAAATGAAAAATGGTCGCTGTAAAGTGCTTGCCTATTTGGTAAAAAATCTTTGGGTGATCACAAGAATAAACTAATGAAATAGTAGAAGAAAGAAAGTTGGAAGAAAGAGCGAGAATGAAATAAAAGGAAGCAGAAGAAATAAGGAAGCAGCAAGAGGAAGAACAGCAACAATGGTAAGAGAAACAAGAAATGGTAGAGTGAAAATAAAAGTAGTAACGAAGAGAATAAGAGGAGAAGAAGTAAAAGAGAGAAGAGATGGCAACAAGGTGAAGCAGAAGAAAAGGAAAAATAATCAAAGAAAGAGAAATGAGAAGAACAGTAACAACAATGAAGAATAATACAAGAAGAGCAACAAATAATCAAGGGAAAAGCTAAGATAAGAAGTGAAAGGGAGAAGACCGCAACAATGAGAGAACAGGCAAACAGGAAACAGAAGAGGAAGGAGAAGGAGAAGAAAAAAGAAGAAAAGAAAGAGTAAGAAGAAGAATCAAAGAAAACAGAGGAAGAATTAAAGAAGAAGTAAGAAGAAGTATATAAGCAAAGAGAAAAAGAAAGAGGAAGTGAAAGGGAGAAGATGAAAAACCAAAAGCATAGAACACGAACAGGAAGTAGAAAGAGAAAAGAATGAAAAGGAAGAAGAATAGTACTAACAGAGGAAGAAGAATAAAAGAAGTGGTGGGAAGAAGTATAGCAAAAAAAGAAAATGATTACGAAAAGAAGTGACGGGGAGAAGACAGCAACAAAAAGCAAAGAAGTAATGACAGAGTAAAGGGAAGATTAGTTGGAACAGAGAAAGAAGGAAAAAAGAAGAAAAGAAAGAGTAAGAAAAAGAACAGTACCAACAGAGGAAGAAGAATAAAAGAGGTGCTGGGAAGAAGTATGGCAAAGTAAGAAAATGATTAGAAAAAGAAGTGGCATGAAGAAGACAATAGCAAAAAGCAAAGAAGACAAAGAAGCAAAAAAACAAAGAAAGAGTAAGGAGAAGATTAGTTAGAACAGAGGAAGAAGAACAAAAGAAGAAAAAAGAGTAAGAAGAGGAACAGTAAAAACAGAGAAAGAAATAAAGAAGACGTATAGAAGACGTATAACAATGAGATTATCAACAGAAAATGAAGTGGCAGGCAGAAGCCGGAACAAAAAGTAAAGAAGACGACGAAGAGGAAGAAGAAGAGGACGAAGATAACAGTTAAGCAAAATTTAAAGAGAAGAACATAACACCAGAGGGAGAAGAATAAAAGAAATTAAAGAAATATACTCTCAAAGAGAATAATACCAGAAAAAGAAGTGACAGTGAGAAGATGGCAACAAGTAGACAAGAAGATTGGTAGAAAGAAGAACA
Organism: Chrysaora quinquecirrha; assembly: GCA_014526335.1. NCBI lineage: Eukaryota > Metazoa > Cnidaria > Scyphozoa > Semaeostomeae > Pelagiidae > Chrysaora > Chrysaora quinquecirrha. The sequence goes on from JACTAT010000020.1 coordinate 6,912, forward strand.
GCAATAAAATAGGAGAAGAACAGGAACACCAGATGAAGAGGAAAAAAATATACCCCCAAAGAGAACAATACAAGAAAAAGAAGAAGTGACAGGGAGAAGATGGCAACAAGAAGTCACGAAGATTGGAAGGAAGAAGAACAGAAAAAAAGGTGAACAGGACGAAGAGGAAGAAGAAAAAGAAGTAAAGAAAAGGTAATGAGAAAAACAGTAGCAAAAGAAGAAGAAGAACGAAAGAAGTAAGAAGAAGAACGAAGAAATAGAACAAAAAGGGGCAACAAAGTACAGAATAGCGAGGCAAAAACACTAATAAAGCTCAGAAGAAGAAAAGAAACTTAGTATTTCAACAATAAAAAGAAGAAGATGACGTAGAAGAAGAGTGACAAGTAGGAAGGAATGAGAAAAATAAAACAAGAGAAATACTGAAAGGAAGTATAGATTAAGACTGAACCGGGCCAAGTCCAAGGACCAAATAAGAACAAATAGATGAAGGAAGGTCAAATCTAGTTAAAAGCTGCAGATGAAGTAAATAAGATATGTGGAAGGTAAGGAAGAAGAGGAGAAAACCATGAAAGTAGAAAGAGGCAAACAGGAGGGAAAATAAAAAAACGAAAGAAGGAAAAACTAGAAAAATAGCTACGGTAACAAGACACCCAGAAGAAAAGAAGAAGGTGAAACAAAAACAAGAAGAGCTTGCAGAAAATAAGGCAATACCGAAGGCGTTCCTACGAAAAATAAGGAACTGCAGTTTGCCCGGTAATATTTCCGCTGTTCTTCGCAGTTCTATGTACAATTCAGCAACTAAAAAATAAGGAAATAGAGAAAGGGAGAAAGATAGAGGAGTCATTCATTCATTCATCCGCCAACCATCCCGATCCTCAGCTTTCCCTTCCACCACGTCTTCTCCATCCAAGATCTTTCTCAACTAGTCTTCTCAAATCAGTCGGTGGCCTGCCTTGCAATCGTTTCCATTCACTGCTTCCCCTTAGTATCTCACTGTGGCGGATCTTAAGCCCATACATCATTGTTCAGATAGAAGAGTGACAAATGGATATAGGGATGGGACGATAGCACCATCTGGATCTTAGAGGATGAATGCACTACGATTATTACCATTCAACAGCTTTTGCTGACGTTTCAAGAATATTACTAGCAGTTGACCAACTGAATCTGACAAAATGCGGATAACCAAACACAGGATCTATGACTTCTCTCAACCATTTCTTTGTCTGAGGATCTAAAGAGAATAAAAAATAAAAATATGATATAATGAGGGATAAGGAGGCCATTTGCCTATAAAACCCTTTCGCGTTTATTATTCACAGTTGTACTTCTCATTACTGCAGAAATCGTCATGTAATTTCTCAAACTCTAAAAAGTGATTTCGCATTGATTACGGTTGCTAGCAAATTGTTTCATTCGTTAAATACTCTGTTTGAGAATTAATTCTTCCTCAGGTATGACGATGAAGCAAATTTGAAAAACTTCAGATTGTGTTCTCTTGTAATTGAAGTACTTGGTTCAAAAAATCTTTTGCTATCAGCATCAATCACGTCGTGTAGATTTCAAAAGTTGTAATCATATCTCCACGTCTTAGCTTAGTGTTGGGAGATCGAGGGCAAGTAAGCGTTCCGTGTACGATTTATTTTTTAGTTCCGTCACCAACTTTGTTGCTCGTCTTTGCGCCGATTCTAATGTCTTAATTTGTGTGACTTTATACGGTTTCCAAGCCAGTGCACAGTATTGAAGGATTGGCCGAACTAGGCTTTTGTAAGGTGAAGAACATAAAGTATATCCAGGAGATCCAACATCTCACTCATCGCCTAATACCTTGAAAGTCTGGCAGTTTGTTACTTTCATTTCATCAGGCCCCAGGCATCACGTCTCTACTGGGTTGTAGCAGGAGTGTTGTGGCTAAGCGAGACACTGGGAGATTTCCATTTCAGCCCCATTAAAGTAAAGTAAAGTAACTTTTGTAAAACCCATGAAGATACTTAATGCGACGAAAATCTTGCTGGAATTAAATTCACAGTTTGAAATGAGACACCAGGAGGTCGCCATTTCAAACAGGGCCTTTTTGAGGACCTACGTAAAATTTGAATTAGCCCCTTTACAATCAAAGTTTCTAGGGCACTTTCCTTGGAGCAACAGCGCCCTCGATCAAACTCTCGTTAGTGTGTCTACTTCTAAATTCCAAACAATTGCTCCTAAATACTCCCATTTAATCATAAATTTCACCTTGTGTTTATTCCCAGCATATTCACTAAACAATATGTTTTAGATTTCACTTTTTAGGGCCTGTTCATATGAGGCGAGATGTCCCGGGTCATCGGGATACTTTTCACTGCCTAGAGGTTTTTTGTTCTGTTCATATGAGAGGGAATAACATGCGGGATAAATTCGGCGCCACATTTAGTCTAATTGAGAAAAAAGACAAAAGCATGCGCAGTAACAACCGTTTCATCCCGTCTTGCTGTGATGGTGTGTTCATATGATAATTTTTCATCCCGGCCAAACGAGTTCCCGGTTGTTTCAAGCGAGACTTCGGCTAGCCGGGATGTCCCGTTTGCTATATGAACACGAAATCGAAAGATAAAGGTTTTCAAATAGAAGTCGGGATTGCTTAGTAATGCTATCCCAGCAGGGGCGCAAATGAGGGGGGGTGTGGGGGGGTGTGACACCCCCCCAATAATTTTTCCAACCGGTCCCAGTAGCTAATTTATAGTGATTAAGTCGGTCCCGATCTGGCTCTGAACTAAATTATTTCCATTTTCAATAGTAATAAACAGAGTTGTACCCGAAACCCAAAGAAAAATTGGTAAAAAATTGCTCTCATGCAGATCATTGAACATTGAACTTAATTCACCACCCTGTTTTGCATTGCAGGAAATAGTGATGATGTTTCCTTGAAAGAACAAATTTGCAAACAAAATGCCAGAGCAGCTAGGCGGGACAACTTTCGGCCAATTGCAACCCAATCCCTTCATGACAGTACAATGTATTGGTAGTCAATACTGCCGTTAATCAGGAGATGCCTAACTGTACAACAAAGACAAGTTGTGTCAGCCATTTCTGGCCTTATTTTTTATGTTTCTGGACAATTCCGGGCGCCAGGCGACATTACAACATGGACATAAATTTTTACCAAACTTTTTGTTTCTTAGGTTTTCTTCAACAGCTGGGCTGCGCAAAAATTACATTAAAAGAGTCCTGAAACGGTCACCAGAGCGATTCTAGCAACCCAATTTTTCAAAATTTTCCAGGGGAGCATGCCCCCGAACCCCCCTAGGTGGGTGCGCTTTTCGGCACACAAAGACCAATACCCTTCGGTCCCACTTCATGACACCCCCCCAATAATTTTTTCGATTTGCGCCCCTGTATCCCAGCTGAGCGGGATACCCCGCCTCATATGAACAGGCCCTTAGCTCGTAAATCATATTAAGAAAGAGCTGCAATACAACCTACCACTTGGATATCCAGAACCATACTCGGTATTGACAATCCCTTCTGTAAATTTCCAGCTTTTCAATGCTCGATCTCTTCCAACCTTGAAACATAACCGAACGAAAGATTTGAATACTTCATGTTTATTTAATAGTCTTTTAGTTGTACGACATTTGAAATTCCGATAACGAGCTGAAATATCTCAGGTAGTTAGTTATATAGTTAGTTAGTTAGTTGGTTAGTTAGTTGGTTAGTTAGTTAGTTCGTAAGTAAGCTAGTTAGTTAGTTAATGAGCTAGGTAGTTACTTAGTTAGTTAGTTAATTAGTTAGTTAGTTGGTTAGTTAGTTAGTTAGTTAGTTAGTTAGTTAGTTAGGTACTCAGTTAGTTAGTTATAGTTAGTTAGTTGGTTAGTTATTTAATTAGTTAGTTAGTTAGCTAGTTAGTTAGTTCGTTAGGTTGTTAGGAAGTAAGCAAGTTAGTTTGTTTATTAGTTAGCTTGTTATCTGTCTCCACTATTTCTCGCAATATGGGTATATGTTTCACAAGTAATGAAAAATTCTACTGCATACCTTTGCACAGATACTAGCTGCGCTCACAATTGGGAATTTCGCATCAGCTTTTGGTGTCACAGTAACTTCAACTTCAGGGAAAATAGCGCTGAGTTTGGCTTGATATTTGGTAGCATCACCAACTGTATCCACATATAACTGTTTAAAAGAATAATCAAATAAAAATTGCGATAAACATTGTAGGGCATACTTCTAGATTGGGCAGGCTTTTTTCGTCTGAGACACTCCTCAGAGTATAAACGTCAGAAGCAGGCCAAAAAAATTGCCTAAGGTCGAATGTATACCCAGATGCGGGTCGAAATGCACTAATCAGAACAGTGAAGCTGGACTGGTATTGTGTTTTAAACACCAATCAGCTCACGGGATACAGCAGAACGACCAATAGAATACTTGTAGAGTCAAAGTGAGAAAACGAAACTATTTCTGTCTTCACAATAAAGCTTCCGGGTTTTGATATGGACGGACTCTGAAACCCTTAAAGGCCCATTTCCACTTCGTTCAAATTCGCTGTTCGGCGTTCGCAACCGATCGGCGAATGGCGAACGCAGAGCGATTTTGATTTCCACTGCAACCGATCGTCCAAGCTTTTTGCTAACGTTGTATTTTTTTAATGGCCTAAATTTGATGTTTTGTCTGCACTGCTGTGTACATCAGATAGCTGCAATGGGTCCGTTCTTTTGAGGCGAATCAGAAATTTGCTTCGCTTTTTTAAGACGTGGAACCGAAGCAAAACAAAAAGAATTCATTGATTCCGTCTTTCAAGCAAATTTCAAGTTTCCAAGAAGTATCTATCCTCTTTCAAGTAGCTGTCGCAGCAAACTTTGAAAATCCACGCAATAAAACAAAATTTTAATCCAACAGCTGACAAATCTTGACACAATCTTAAAAAGTTGCCTCTCCGCCATTTTGGCGCGAAAATCAGACTCGACCCAGTCCTAAATTATCACGTGACCTAAAGACGCACCAAGAAACAACAACGAAAAACCGAATCAGTTCCAAAAGAACAAAGAAAATTTTGTTGCTTCGCTAAGCAATAAAAGCGAATTGCTACGAAAGCAATTCACTTGATTCGGTCAGGAAAAGCGAAGTAGCTTCGCTACTGCAATGAAAAGAACGCTACAATGTCGAATCAAACATTTGCTTCGCTCCAAAACAACGAACCCTTTATCTATCATCTTCTTGAGCCATTTGCATAATCCCATTCTTTTTTTGTTTTTCAATGTCAAGGTAATGCAAATTGAAGCTGCATCTTGAAAACCCTTTGGGGCCCCTTTAAGGCCCTAAAGAACTTGGGCCCTTAGAAAAAGGCTCTAGCCCCAACCTACGTAAGTTACACCAATGAATAGTGACTTAGTCATTCAAGCAATTAGTAAAATGTAATAAGAGAACATGAAAGACAGGAAAGAGGGGAGAAACAATGAAACTCCAAACCTTTGAAGCATTCTATTTGATATAACTGTTGGTGAAATTATCTCCAACTTCCAACCAATTAAATCTTTATTTTCATCAATTGTTTCAAATAATTTCTCTCTCGCTTCTTCTGTCAAAGTTTTTGAATCTAAGGAAGATTTTTAAAATATTTTAAACGTTTTTTATGCATTTTAATGAGGAGCACATTTGTAAGAAACTCTAGGCTGAAGATTCTCAAAATATTTAGGAACTTTGACAGGTTAAAACAGAACAAGGTGTAAAAGGTTCTCCAATCAAAGAAATTTTAACAGGGCGCATGACATGGTCCTAAAATAGTCAACAAAATTTCACGCCTCCCCTTTTATCTGCAACAAAATCGAAATTGCTTCATTTTAACCTGTTAACACTGAATGATTTGTACCATTTTCAAAATGATAACATTTTCAAGATGGTTTTCATTTTATTCCAATTAGGAAAACGTTTCAGTGTAAACAGAGACCAATCCAGTATGAATCTGTATCATTTTTATTAAGAAACGGCAACGGGGCCTAAGGCTCAGGGCCCACTACTTGGCTCAACATTGTTGTTGTTGTTTTCTAGAAACCCTCAGTTGGAGTGACAAATAAAAATAAGGGCAGCCTAGCTAGAGACTTGTGTCGTTGTCATCTAGTCAAACCCCTTACAATTTGGAAAAGTGTTTACATAACAAAACCCAACTAGCATGAATTTGAACTCACTTTTTGAAAAACTTACCAGCAAATCCCATTTCAGCCAGATTTTCTTTGTCTTCAATTGGGCAAAAACAGATACCATACACAAGAGGGCCTGAAACAAAATTATTTCAAAGAAATTTTCAAAATGTATATTGATGGGGATCAATGATTAATATGTCAGTCTAAGATATTTTATTGAAGTGTGACATTCAATTTTCTTTAGGACACATAGTTTTTCTGTCAGGAAGGAATATAGCTTACCATGTGTTTCCATCTTGGATACAATGCTACCCAAGTCTGGGGAATGTTGCGTGTGCATGCACACGCATGAGATAAACAATAGAACAATAGAAAAGAACAATGGAAATGCACTTTTCCAAGCACAAGATCTTGTCGAGAACTATCATACTCCACAGACTGGATGCTACCAGCAAGACTGGTATTTTGACATTTGCAGAGCATCAATGCAGTTTTGGGGGGGCAACAATGGGCTTTGTTGTTCTTCTATTGTTTTCATCTGTGCACTTTCTGCACAATCCACAAAAATCCAATCTGGGGTGCCACAAAATCCAGACTGGAAATTTTAGCAGTATGCCTAAGCATCATCCCCAGTCTTCTCATGACAAAATCATCAATCATCAAAATCATGCCATGTCATTAGGCATATATACCTATCTTCTAGTGCAGTGTAGGCACCCATAGTGGCAACGTTACGTTACATATAGGGACGTTACATATAGGGACGTTACATATAGGGACGCTATCAAAATCACTGCAACGGTCATTTTTTTTCAAATGAAAATAAATGCATGTAACAATGTCCATTGTATCCATTGTTAAATGTCTGTTCCAAGTTCCAGGGGGTTGCATCAACATGTCTTAAGGTGGCAGCGCTGAGAAACAACTTTTTTTAGTAATTATTTTTTTTCAATGCAAAACGAGAGGCAATCACTTCCATTGTTGATTTTCTGTTCCAGGGGGTTCCATCAACATGTCTTAAGGTGGCAGCGCTGAGAAACAACTTTTTTTAGTAATTATTTTTTTCAATGCAAAACGAGAGGCAATCACTTTCATTGTTGATTTTCTGTTCCAGGGGGTTGCATCAACATGTCTTAAGGTGGCGGCGCTGAGAAACAACTTTTTTTCGTAATTAATTTTTTTCAATGCAAAACGAGAGGCAATCACTTCCATTGTTGATTTTCTGTTCCAGGGGGTTCCATCAACCTGTGTTTAAAATTTATTTGCAGTAATTTTAATCAAATAAAATAAACACGTACAATAGATGCAAGTATTATATCAAATAGCGCAAGTATTAATGTGAAATGACTGTTTAACGGGGGGTTCAGGCATCCTGTATTAAGGTGGTAGCACTGATGATAATAAATCCATATAGCTGCATTAGAGACAGTAGGGAAGTTTTCTATAGTTACGTTACATATAGGGACGTTACATATAGGGACGTTACATATAGGGACGTTACATAAAGGGACGGTAGTGAGGTTACCTATAGTTACGTTACATATAGGGACGTTACATATAGGGACGGTAGTAAGGTTACGTATTACGTAACATATAGGGACGTTACATATAGGGACGGTAGAGAGGTAACCTATAGTTACGTTACATATAGGGACGTTACATATAGGGACGTTACATATAGGGACGGTAGTAAGGTTACGTATTACGTAACATATAGGGACGTTACATATAGGGACGGTAGAGAGGTAACCTATAGTTACGTTACATATAGGGACGTTACGTATAGGGAGGTTACATATAGGGACGTTACATATAGGGACGTTACATATAGGGACGGTAGTAAGGTTACGTATTACGTTACATATAGTTACGTTACATATAGGGACGGTAGTGAGGTTACCTGTTACGTTACATATTGGGACGGTCGGAGGTTACCTATAGTAGCGTTACATATATGGAAGGTTACAGATATGGAAGACTAGAAAAATTAAGGTAGCTAACTTTACAACGTCCTCCTTTAGTGGCTTTCAAAGGGTGAGGAAAATAAAATCTTTGACTGCTGTATTTCTCAATTATTTGTGTCCATCATTTTGATGGAGGACCACCCATATTCTTGGGTTTTCTTTTGATGATAAGTTTTATGTCCAGGTGGGCGGTGTAGCCATGGGCAGTAAACTTGGTCCAAGTTATGCTTGCCTTTTTGTTGGATACCAGGAGCACCTCATCTCACAAAGATATCATGGTCCTGTTCCTGAACTTGTCAAACGGTACATCGATGATGTTGTTGGTGCCACTTCACTTCCACGTGAACAACTTCAAGCATTCATTGATTTTGTCTGCAACTTCCATCCAGCCCTCAAGTTCACTGTTGAGATCACAGAAACATCCATACCATTTTTTGATATCATGCTCACCATCAAAGACAATCTCATATCCACGTCCATTCATTACAAAGAAACTGATGCTCATCGTTACCTTTCATATTCATCTTCACATCCTATCAAATGCAAAACTTCCATCCCATTCTCACAATTGCTACGACTTAAAAGACTGTGCTCAGATAAACCTGATTTTAAAGATAAAGCTAAACAAATGTGCAAATTCTTCATCGACAGTGGCTATCCGCAAGACATCATCCATCAAGCCTTAGAACGGGTATCCAGAATAACTAGAGAACAATCCCTAATTGCCAATTAAAATAAAACAATTGAAGACAGAATACCGCTCACTCTCACCTACCATCCCTTATCCATGCCCATAAAGAAGATCATCTACGAAAATTACAGAATTCTGCAAACTGGTCCTGACACGAAAGAAATCTTCAAGAAACCACCGCTTATGGCATTTCGTCGAGACAACAATCTTCGGGACATTCTTGTTCATTCTAAACTACACCACAACGTTGAATACCCTGGTACTTATCCCTGCAATAACGCTAGATGTCGAACATGCAACCATGTCTCCAACCAAATCACCATAACAAATAATAACAACTCCTTCACCGTTAAAAAAAGATTCAGCTGCTCTACCTCTTGTATCATTTATTGCATTATATGCAGAAAGTGTGGATTTTTGTACATTGGTGAGACTTGCAGGCAGTTAAACGAAAGATTTGGTGAACATTTAAGGAACGTGCAAAACAAAGTACATGAGGATGTTAGAAGAAGTGAACAAGGAGATATAAATGTCTCACAACATTACAATTCAGATGGACATACATTAGAAGATATGATTGTTTGTGGGCTTTTTGACTGCTCCTGTGGACGCTAATAATAGAAAGACTTTAGAAAAAAGGATTATATTTAAACTTAATACGCGTGTTCCTAATGGTCTTAACAAACATTTTTCATTTCTGTAACACATTTTTTTATTTTTATTTTTATTTCATTTCGTAGGATCTACTCACTTTCCTCACATTTTCCTTCCTTTCTCTCATTCGAATCTTTCATTCTATTTATCATTCTAGGCTTCTTTTATTCTTTTCTTTTCAACCGTTTCTTTACTACTGATGAAGGGCACAGCCCGATACGTTTAGTTTTATTTTACTCTGGCGATTATATATTTTTACAATTAAAATTTCGTTTTATGTTACTATATTTCGCCGTACGCATCCTTTATTATTTATCGATTGAAACATCACTATCGTCCCTATATGTAACGTCCCTATATGTAACGTCCCTATATGTAACGTCCCTATATGTAACGTAACTATAGGTTACCTCTCTACCATCCCTATATGTAACGTCCCTATATGTAACGTCCCTATATGTAACGTCCCTATATGTAACGTAACTATAGGTTACCTCTCTACCGTCCCTATATGTAACGTCCCTATATGTAACGTCCCTATATGTAACGTCCCTATATGTAACGTAACTATAGGTTACCTCTCTACCATCCCTATATGTAACGTCCCTATATGTAACGTCCCTATATGTAACGTCCCTATATGTAACGTAACTATAGGTTACCTCTCTACCGTCCCTATATGTAATGTCCCTATATGTAACGTAACTATAGAAAACTTCCCTACTGTCTCTAATGCAGCTATATGGATTTATTATCATCAGTGCTACCACCTTAATACAGGATGCCTGAACCCCCCGTTAAACAGTCATTTCACATTAATGCTTGTGCTATTTGATATAATACTTGTATCTATTATACGTGTTTATTTTATTTGATTAAAATTACTGCAAATAAATTTTAAACACTGCCGCCACCTTAACACATGTTGATGGAACCCCCTGGAACAGAAAATCAACCATGGAGGTGATTGCCTCTCGTTTTGAATTGAAAAAAATAATTACTAAAAAAAGTTGTTTCTCAGCGCCGCCACCTTAACACAGGTTGATGGAACCCCCTGGAACAGAAAATCAACAATAGAGGTGATTGCCTCTCATTTTGCATTGAAAAAAATTAATTACTAAAAAAATTGTTTATCAGTGCTGCCACCTTAAGCCTTGTTGATGCAACCCCCCTGGAACTTGGAACAGACATTTAACAATGGATACAATGGACATTGTTACATGCATTTATTTTAATTTGAAAAAAATGACCGTTGCAGTGATTTTGATAGCGTCCCTATATGTAACGTCCCTATATGTAACGTCCCTATATGTAACGTAACGTTGCCAACCTTTGTCAGTGTAGGTGCAGGTATATGTAATGTACATCGTAATGCCTCTTGAGTATTTTTGCTGAATGCCACATCTTCATTTCCTCTGACATGACAATGTGCCATGCAGTTTCGTGTCTGATAGGCTAAGGCGCTAAGGCAGTAAGGAAGGGGGCAAAAAATTCCTCAACAACCTTTTTCTACTATCTTGCTGTCTAGATATACTCACCAAGCACGGGACCTCTCCCAGCTTCATCGATTCCCATACAGCAGGGTTTCTCCTTTGTTACTGCAGGTATTAAAGAGTCTACCAAACATGACTCAAAGTTATTATTCTGAAATTCTGAAAGATCCATTTTGGCCGCAAAGTTCTCCTTCCAATCCAAAGGCAAATTAGGCCTGTGAATTTGGCGCCAAAAAGGAGGGCCTCGCTTGCGCGGAACAAGAGCCTCGCCTGCCACCTCCGCGCTGCAATGAAACAATGAAATGAAAAACAAAAGAACCAAAGAAAAGAATTTTAGAAAAAATGAAAATATTTGTTTCATTGTACAAATATATTTATAACATCAAGTAATAAGTTACATTATTCCAATACAATTTGGAGATAGAAGATATCATTTATTCATGAAATTGTTGGATAACTTAACTAGAACTACTGAGGGGAAAAGTTAATTTTATTCCTACAACATTAAGGAAATATGTTTTAATTTCGGAAACTTGGAGAATTGGAATCACTAAGTTAGGAATATAACTACCATCCTAAAAATTGATACGAAAAATATCAGAATCGCGTTATTACGTTACACGCTATCAGGTTCTGTAGGTTCATGTCAGAAGGTTAGAGATCTGCGTTGTGCATAAGGGCCCATAAGGTGGCAAGCGAGACTTCTATCAATCGGGTCCGACATTCGAACTCAAGCAAGTGCTTTTCTTGAAGCGTCTACAAAATTCGGTTTTGGAAAGCAGTTGGCAAGGGTGGAAATTTTGTCAACATAAAGACGCGAGATAAAAAGTATGGGATCGTGTGAGCTTACTTGACCGGTATAATAAAAGGTTTACTACTGTAGCTACAGTATACTAAAGTGTTCGACATGAACATTTGCATAATAGGAAACCCACTCAAAATCCAAATCTCGTTTGACTAAATGAAGAGCCTCTCACAGAAAAAAGGATAAAAATGCAGAGACTTGTAACAAGTTGAGAGCCCGTCTCTTTCTTTTCTGTATGGAAGAGAAGAAGATTTAGGGTCGTTCAGGGGTTCCAGGGGGAACACGAGAACATTCGAAATGTATCCAGGGAACTAGGGAATATGGCAAAAATTAGAAAGGGAAAAATGGAACATCGGGAAAGAGTGATAAGGTGAAATTCTCCCTATCAACCGGCTTGACTATCAATCTGAAAGGTATGCCTACAAAACTCCAGGGAAAATGGGGATTTCTCAAGGGAACAGCGGAGCATGTAATGGGGCATGTAATCCCCTAAACGCCTTCAAGACTCTGCTGTCACAGGACATACATGCGCTGGATTCATTGGTAAATTTACAGAGACTTGCATCGACATGGCTATGGAACATGATGATTATGATGATGATGAGTACAAAATTATAAAATAGAAATATCGTGCATATGGAATTAAGGTCTTTGTGTTCCATATTGATCATTCCATTATCCTGACACAGTGGAACCAGCTGAGGACATAAGCTTCACAACATCACTGCGGCTGCAAAAACCCTTTTTTCTCTCATCTCTGAAAATTTCCTTATTCTATAATCTGGAGATTTGAGATTCAAAATTCTTATTTCCCTGTGTTCTTTCTCATTCAAATCACAGCCTCCAACCAGCAATAAGTCATGTGATTCCTTTCCAGCCCTCTCATAAGAACAAGCAACCAGACCCGGTCGGATTGTAGAGCAGCTCCTAATTACAAGCCACATGTTCAAGTCCGGATTGTATTTTTCGACTGAGTTCAACGACCCAGACATACAATTTGAGCCACCGATAGCATATATGCGGTCTTTATGCGTGACAACTGCGTGATTTCTGCGGGATTTGTTCATACACGTGATTTCGTGCCATTGTAACGAAACTGGGTCCAAGTACTCGCAATGTTCTGTTTCTGAGATCCCAGAATAACCACCTGCAAAAATGAAAAGAATCCGTAAATATAGCTAGGGCGTATTCTGAAGAACGTTAGAGTTGGGGAGCGCTCTTTTGAGACCTTTTCCTGTCTCTTCTTTTCTCTAGAAACTAGGTTCCGAGAGATCAAGAGCCCGTTGCCAAAAACCGAAGGTAACCAAAAAAATAAGCCCTAAAGTCTTCCATTTTTCAAGACAGCGCTACTGTTAATAAAAGGACTGCAATTTTTCATGTTTGTGTCCTTGAAACCGGCAGTTTACCTGATCTGAATACGCTGCAGACTATTTCCAAATCTATAATTTCATCCCCCCTCTCGCCTCGTAAACTCCTCGCAAACTTAGACTTTTTCCTCC
>JACTAT010000020.1:20630-74452 GCA_014526335.1 Chrysaora quinquecirrha
TATATTATATTATATTATATTATATTATATTATATTATATTATATTATATTATATTATATTATATTATATTATATTATATTATATTATATTATATTATATTATATTATATTATATTATATTATATTATATTATATTATATTATATTATATTATATTATATTATATTATATTATATTATATTATATTATATTATATTATACAATTATATACTTATCATGTATGGCAAACACATGGATAGATTTCTCCGCAAGCGGCATACCACAGTTGGTGGGATTCGAACCTGGACTGCATGACCAGAGAGCCAACGACGTTTCCACTGACCTATAGAGCCCAATTAAATCGCCGAGTAACTCTCCAAGTCATACAGCCCAAGGCTCTCATCCCATTTTTGCTTATATTATAACCAAAAGTGGCATACCACAGTTGGTGGGATTCGAACCTGGACTGCATGATCAGAGAGCCAACGACGTTTCCACTGAGCTATAGAGCCCAATTAAATCGCCGAGTAACTCTCCAAGTCATACAGCCCAAGGCTCTCATCTCATTTTTGCTTATATTATGACCAAAAGTGGCATACCACAGTTTGTGGGATTCGAATCGGACTGCATGATCAGAGAGCCAACGATGTTTCCACTGAGCTACAGAGCCTAATTAAATAGCCGAGTAACTTTACTCTCCAAGTTATACAGCCCAAGGCTCTCATCCCCTTTTTGCTTATATTATATATATTATATATTTGTATAGAGTCTACCCATGAAAAATTATGTATATCGACCTGTATGAAATGACAAGAAATTCAACCTGACATACTAATAGCTACATGTAAATTAATATATAAATCGATTCCTGGGATGCCTTTATACCTACTAAACGTACGAATATATTTTACATAAGCATTCCTATACCTGCATAAAATGCTTCCATATAAACTATAGTTTTCCGATTTTGACATGCACTTTCTGTTAATGAAATTAATCATTTTCGCTGCAATTTTTATATCATATTTTCGTATTATAAACAAGTTTAGTTGTGTTGAATAGGAGATCAACCCAGAACACCACCTCACCAAACAACCACAACAACAACAAGCCCACCAACCAACAAGCCAACCAAATCACAAACCCCAAATCGCCTCATCCCTTGTTCAACCAACTAAACTTGGTGAAAAAATATCAAGTGAATTGGAAATTTTTAAAGAGCAAAAACGTATTTCATTATTGAAAGTGCAATCAAATTTTCTATAAGACCATCTTAAAATTGTATCTTTGCTACGTAAGGCCCTATGGCAAAACGATCAAACATTATTGGTCAAACATTTTAGATTTGCTGTACAACAAATGTTTGATCGTTTGGCCACATCCAAAAACATCGTTCTCCAACATTTTGGAACAACGAAGGTATGCTAATGCGCAAGCACGAACGCCTTGTTCCTAAGAATTACTGCCAAGTGCAAAATTGTTGCAAGTTGTTGATATTTGACCAAATGAAAGGGATGTTTGAAAAGCAATGTTGGAAACGCGACCAAACGATCAAACATTGTTTGACAAGCAAATTTCAAATGTTTGAACAAGAATGTTTGATCTTTTAGCCAAGGCCTAAATTTCCGTGCCTCGTTGCGATAAATCAATATGGTATATTAAGAATTAAGAAACGTCTAAGACAATGGGATGGGGGAATGTAGGACACTTAAATGGGGACACTTAAATGGAGGAATTATTTTGTATCACTTTATGTAGACATGACAAATGTTATTGTTTTACATCAAGGAAATATACCAGACTTTCGGGGTAGAGGGTTAATGTTAGGGTTTCCATCCCGGGTAATGTATGGTGGGTGGAGGTTGTGCAGTACGATGGAGGATATTCAGTACAGCGGAGGGATATCATCAGTACTGTGGAGGAATTTCATCATTACAGTACAGTCAGTATTGAAAACCCTCCACTGTACTGATGATATCCCTCCACTGTACTGGTGGTATCCCTCCACTGTACTGAATATCCTCCACTGTACTGCACACCCTTCAATGTAATGCACCTACATTACCCGGGGTGCTTTCGAGTTGGGGCTTAGGATAAAGTATTGGTCAGTTTTTTATCTGGGTTAAGGTTAAGTATCTTTGAAATAAATTAGGTAAAAAACAAGGAACTATTGTTTGCAGAAGCAGGGAAGGAAATATAAGGAGTATGGTTACTGGTAATGTCAAGAGTGGAAGCTTGTTTTCCTTGTTAATTTAAGAGTTGATCAAAGTAATCATCAATCTACTTCTAACAACGAATGCAGACAACCAAGAGATGCACCAAGGCTTCACTCGCTATATTATTTGTTTAAAACTTCAATTATACGATGTTTTTCCCCTTGTCCACATTTGTTTCATTATCACGCTAGCGAATCTATACGCACTACTGTAGTGGATACGCGCTACTGTGGTCGGTTATTATGCTTCATGAGGTGGGTTATTATGCTTGATGTGGTGGTATTTTTGCGTACTGTGGTGGATAAGCACTACTGTGTGGGTTATTATGCTTGATGTGGTGGGTTATTATGCTTGATGTGGTGATTTATTATGCTGGATGTAGTGGTATTTTTTGCCTAATGTGTAGAAAAATACCACCACATCAAGTATAATAAACCGCCATATCAAGCATAACCCACCACAGTAATGCTTATCCACCACATCACGCTAAAAAATACCAACACATTAAGCATAGTAGCCCACCGCATCAAACATAATAAGCCACCACAGTAGTGCGAATCCGCCACAGTACGCAAGAAACACCACCACAGTATGCAAAAATGCCATCACAGTAGTGCGTAGAGACTCGCTAGCATGATTATCCCCCTCTCAAATCTCGTACATTTTGCTGTAGATTTTAATTTTTTTTCTAAATATCTAGAAATCCTCTTGTTGTGAAGGAAATCTTTTAGATCTTTTAAAACAATGAAATAGCCCGCAATTTTATTTCTACAATGGCTGAGCTAAGGTTTTATGATCTATGAAATGTTTTCTTGTATGGTCTATAAAATCTTGTAGTTCCTTGGAAATCCTGTTTTCTTTTTCAGAAATCTCCTTACCCCTTTCATAAACAGTGAAATACTCCTTAAAGTTATCATTTTTGGTTTAGACTAGCCTGAAAATCAAATTATTTTGTGAAAATCTATGGTTGTCAAAGAAATCCTTGGAAATCCCTTTGTTGTCGCGAAAATCTCGTACGCTTTCTGGCTATGAAATTTCTCGATTTTATTCATCGTGTTTTGAAATGGGCCTAAGTTTATACGTATCAAATTAATATAGCTTGTTGATTGCCTTGAAGCTTGTCTCTTGGTTGCAAAGTCATAGATTTATCGAAATAATATCTAAAATCATCACAATTAATTAAAACTTTAACTCAAAAACAACGCTTAGTCAAATCAAAACACTCTTTGTTATTTTAGGCACGTTGCAAGAAAGAATTCGCACGAGAAACGCAGCGTGTTGTTTCAGCCAATCAGAGACCGCCTCGGTAAGAACGCACACTTTTGTACAAATATGGAAGTTCGATTATTATGCTAATTTGCTCGACGAGAAACGTGCTTCTGCAAGAAATTTTCGCAACTTTGCTGGTCAAATTTATGAGGAAAACTTGTTTTTTATTGAATAAAATAGAAAAATACGTTGAAATTTTCCATGCACGTTGCAAAAGTTAAATTGTTTCTCCTCTGAATGATTTCATTAGTTTTTCTCAAGAAAATTGCAGCGAAATTGACTTTTGTGTTGCAAAAATGATGCAGAATAATATAAGAAGAATCGTTGAATTTGTACTTATCTGAAATTCCTTTGCTTGAAGTTTTGCTGTTCGAAAATTGACCAATTTGCAGATTTGCAGCCATGTTCTCCTTGTTGCTGAAGCCACCAGAAAACTGAAGAAGGGCCTGTGATGCAAAGAAAATGATTAATTTTCTGCAATTACATTGTATTTATTAAATACAAGGTGTACTTTCAAGAAATGAATTTATAGCTGATTGTTCCAAGCTTACTTTGTGTCTTTTTTGCAGGAAACGTAAGAGCGGCGACATTTTCTTCTCCACGAGGCAAGGCCTTCCATCTTCGATGAGTTCCAACTTGATTTTCTCAGCAAAATTTCTCAAATTTTGGTCCAGCAGCATTAAATAAATTATTGCAACTCATAACTGAAGATCACTGCATCAAATTAATGGAATTTGGAGACAAAATAATTTTGAGCCTGGAAAATTCAAGCAAATTTTACACTGGAGCTCCTTCCATCATCACGACTCAACCAAGAAAGAAAGATTTTGAGCATGCAATAGTATAAAACTGGATTTTGGCGCACAGGTTGATGGGTAATCTATTGTTCTCATTGTTCT
Organism: Chrysaora quinquecirrha; assembly: GCA_014526335.1. Lineage (NCBI taxonomy): Eukaryota > Metazoa > Cnidaria > Scyphozoa > Semaeostomeae > Pelagiidae > Chrysaora > Chrysaora quinquecirrha. The sequence continues at coordinate 24,993 of JACTAT010000020.1, forward strand.
ACTCAGTTCTGCATGATTGAGAAGCCGAACGATTCTGCTTGGTGAAGTGGATTTATTTCTGCTGTTTTTTCTGGTATTTTCATGGATTTTATACATTCTAATAGCTTTATGTGATGTAATTTTCATGCTATTTTACATTTTTGCTCCAATTTAAGTTAAAAATGCGTTATTTTTAGAGTAATCGTGCATTTATCGTATTTCGATTGCTAACCCTAGCCTTGAATTTGTGTAAAATGCTTCAGTTTTCAGCTGATTTTCGTGTAAAATTGTTCAATAAAACAGCTGATTATGTGTTGATTTTGCCTTGTCTTTCTCTCTTTTCAATCTGCGATGGATTTTTCGTGGGTTTGCAAGAAATTTCGTGGAAAAAAGACATTTTTTCAATGACCGTCTGCACTTTTCTGGGACTCTCAACAGGCGAAAACAATAGGAGAATCACCTGATTTTCTCTGATTTTCTTGCGCTGCAAACCTCGAAGGCCTGTAGAGGACGCTCTGTTCTACAATTCCCTAGGGAATTCCGGCATGGTTTGCAATCAAGAAATCATCTTATTCTAGCCTGCTACTGCTGGATGCTGGTTTCTGCGCCATTTTGGAAGCGTCGCATCTACTATGCAATGCAAGACTGTTTGGCGCAGTTAAATTTTTTATTGTTTCAAAGCAGTTGTCTGATACCTACATGATACATATTCATTCATTTTCTGCTTATCAAATGGATGTTTGATTTGTTATCTTTTCACTTCGAACTGTTGAAAACCACGCAGTAGAAGGGGAGTCAATAAACACATATTTTCTCAGATATAGCGTTATTCAACAATAAATAATTTTACTATCCCATTACTTTAAAGATATGTTTTTCAAGACATTCATCTAATTTTCAGAAATAAACACTTATTAAATATACATGAGTAATGCATATTTAATCAATAAGAATAGAGCTTTTTGTGGCTTATACTAGATTTGAACAAGTGGTGCTTCGAGTTTTGAACGACTTAGGCCAAAATAAAGTGCTAAGAAGTATAGCTGGATTCAGTGAAAGTTTGCCATACAAATGCATGAAATATCGGTAAAATTGAGCCACAATTGGATCTGTTGCACGGATAAAATGCTACCTACTTCAAAGCAGGATCTTAAAGATTTAAATCGATTTAAATATTGTAGTAAATACTCGAAACAACCGGTTTTGAAGAAATCTAGCTTCTGCCCCTTAGCGGATAGAAATATAAGTACACATTTTTGTGCGTTCGTTTGTACAAATAAAGCAACATTCTCTGATTGTGGTACAATCTTCTGGGACGTGAATCAATAGGCTATTGCGTACGGAGATACAATGCCTGTCAAAAGTACTTGGAACACCCCCCTAATTTCACCAGAATATGGCTCTTCTTTCTTTTCTTGATGGGAGGTACAGAAAATCAGCCCCCTCCCCCCCAAAAAAATGTTGCTCTGTTGGTGTACAGTTGGAGGTTTCATAAGAGTCATTGTGTGTTGTCGTGGGGTATTCCAAACAGCAGGCAATCGACACTGCTTGAGGGGGGAGGGGTTTCTAATGCTGCCAGTGGAGTGAAAATAGTCCAAGTGTTCCAAGACTTTTGGCAGGCATTGTAGAAACCAAACATGAAAAGTCGATAAGACTTCTGAGCAATCTGAAAAAGGTTTCAATTTATGTTCTACCATTCGAAGGGAACCTAGCATTTGAAAATGTTGGCTTTATTTGATCTAAAGAAGGCATCCAGATTTCAACAAATTGATACAAAAATGGATCAATCCATGGTTCATCCGAAACCGGATCAATCCATGGATTACAATGCATAATCCTGTTTAGTTGTTGTTTAGTCGCGGAGCACGATAACGCATGCACCAAGACACCCCACCTTTATTACAACACGATAATGTGGGAATGAACCTACGGTAATATAAAGGAATTGCTACTATTAAGCAGGGGGAGTATTGCTATAATCTATAACATTAGTCTACTTTTAAATGGCTGAGATTATTTTGCTATATCCTATATGTATCTCACGTCCACGGGTATATATTACAATGCAATAAGAGTCCAAGTACCGTATAGGATATAAAGAATCCCAGAGGCATACCAGTCTTTGATAAAACTGTTAATTTCTTGACTTTTGAATTAAGGATTATTCCTGCACCAAACCAGTAGAGAAGAGATGTTGATGAACACCATTCTAGGCAGCACCTGAACACAAGAAGACAAGAAGATTATCAACATCATAGAGGCTACACATTTTAATCACTTCAGTATTCAGTGTTCAGTTTATACAGAATTGTCTTGTTTCATGTCTATGCCGGAAAAAAGACTTGTCTTTAAAGAAACATTTCACACGTGAAGGTGCTGTGGCGTCGTGGTGTAATCCAGCTGACTCGTAGTGTCAGGAGCTCAGTGTGGTCAGGGTTCGAGCCCAGCCACGGTAGCGTCACAGCCAGGATCGAGGTATCGATTAGTTAACCTACTACTGAGATCCTAGCGACTGACGCTAAAACACCATTTTGCCTTCACCTTTACTTATACTTCGACAGTCTAGCGAAAATCTCCTTCTTGTAAATCTCCTTCTTTGTTCTTATAAACAAAGCACTAAAGCACTTAAATAGCAATTTATAATTAAATATGAGGACGTTCATTTTTGTGTAATTGGCCATCTATCTTTCCATACTATGTATAGAAAAAAAAACCAGCCGTCTTGGTGAATTTGGCAGTAGAGATAACTATAAAGATAGCCTAGAAGCTAAAAAATGATTATTTTTAGTCTTTGATTCCGTTAATTGAATGTCATCATTCATCATCATGCTGTGCCATACTGCATAGCATTGGCTATCATGGGTCTCGATCTGTCATGGTTCTAAGTGCACGATATCGCTTGTGTTGGCTTTTACTTCTGTTATACCATAATGTCATACTGTCAAGCATCTTCTCTCTCTGCCTACCCCTGCTTCGTTTCCCATCAATTTCCCTTTCCTTACTGAATTTTTCATTCATTTTTTCTCATCACATTCCCAAAGAACGTTGCCTGCCTCTATCCTATTTCATTGACTAGTAACCTCGTTGTACCGGTCCTTTCAAGAACTCCTTCATTCGTAACCACAACTCAGCCGTTTTTAATCGATTTTCTATCTCCTTAAGGATAGTCCATGCTTCCCAACCATACAATAATATTGGCCTCATGTTATTGAATATAGACCAACAAATTTAGGAGTTCGTTAAATTTGAACTCATAACACGACAAGTTCCAACTCGGGTACGACAAGTAACGATATATAAAGCACAGATATGGGGAATAAGAAATTGGCATGAGCTATCTGTAGTATAGAGAGAAAGTGGCACCAAGGTAGAATGGAAACACCTACAAAACATAAGAAATTGGCAGGAACTAACTAAAAGAAATGGAAAAGACATACAAAAGAATAAAAAATAGATGAAGAAGCTAGTGATGGCTGTCTTTAGTGAAAAAGAATAGCAGCAAGGGAGAAGAAGAAGCTCAACAACTGTTTCATGACAATAGTGTATAGAACAATGATATGAAGAGATAATGGGTTTAAGCAGAGGAAATTGTAAGCTAGGTAAAACAAATAGACCATGTCATTCAAGGTAGACGAAGAAGCCAGTTAAGGCCATCTTTAGTGAAAAGGATATCAGCAAGGAAGAACAAAGGTTTGAGCAAGGAAAAGGCAAGTTAGGGAAAAAAATAGACCATAGAACCAAGATAGATGAAGAAGCTAGTGAAGACTATCTTTAGTGAAGACTATCTTTAGTGAAAAAGGATAGCAGCAAAGAAAAAGAAGAAGATCGGAGACTGTAGTGGACAATAGTGTGTAATAATAGGTTTAAGCAGAGGAAATTGCAAGTTAAGGAAAAGAAATAGACCAAAACATCAAAGGTACATGAAGAAGCTAGTGAAGGCTATCTTTAGTGAAAAAGGATAGCAGTAAGGAAGATGAAGAAGCTCACAAACTGTAGTAAGACAATAGTGTATAGAACAAAGATATGAAGAGATAATAAGCTTTAGAAAATTGCAAGCTAGGTAAAAGAAAGAGACCACAAGGAATTCAAGGAAGACGAAGAAGCTAGTGGAGGTTATCTTTAGTGAAAATAGATAGCAGCAACGAAGAAGAAGAACCTCAACAACTGTAGCAAGACAATAGTGTATAGAACAATGATATGAAGAGATAATAGGTTTAAGTAGAGGAAATGACAAGTTAGGTAGAAGAAATAGACCAAAGAATCCAAGGTAGACGAAGAAGCTAATGAAGGCTATCTTAAGTGAAAAGGGATAGCAGGAAGGAAGAAGAAGAATCTGAGAGAACGAAGTAAGACAATAGTGTATAGAACAATGATATGAAGAGATAATAGGTTTGAGAAAAGGAAATGGCAAGCTAGGTAAAAGAAAAAGTTCAAAGAGACCAAGGCAGATGAAGAAGCTAGTGAAGGGTATCTTTAGTGAAAACGGATAGCAGAAAAGAAAAAGAAGAAGCTCAGAGTGTAGTAAGACAACAATGTATAGAACGACGATGAGAAGAGATAATAGGTTTGAGAAGAGGAAATGGCAAGCTAGGTAAAAAGAAATAGACCAAAGAATCGAAATAAGATGAAGCCAGTTAAGGCTATCTTTAATGAAAAAGGATAGCAGCAAGGAAGAAGAAGAAGCTCAGAGACTGTAGTAGCATAACAGTGTATAGAACAACGATATGAAGAGATAAAAGGTTTGAGCAGAGGAAATGGAATGGCAAGCTAGGAAAAAGAAATAGACCAAAGAATCCAAGGTAGATGAAGAAGATAGTGAAGCCTATCTTAAGTAAAAAAGGATATCAGCAAAGAAGAAGAAGAAGCTCAATAACTGGAGTAAGACAATAGTGTATTGAACAACAACATTAAGAGATAAAAGGTTTGGGCAGACAAAACGGCAAGTTAGGTAAAAGAAATAGACCAAAGAATCAAAGGTAGATGACGAAGCTAGTAAAGGTTATCTTTAGCGAAAATAGATAGCAACAAGGAAGAAGAAGAAGCTCAGAGACTGTTGTAAGACAATAGTGTATAGAACAACGATATGAAGAGATAAAAGGTTTGAGCTGAGGAAATTGCAAGCTAGGTAAAAGAAATAGACCATGAGGAATCCAAGGTGGATGAAGAAGCTAGTGACGGCTATCTTTAGTGAAAAAGGATATCAGCAAGGAAGAAGAAGAAGCTCAGAGACTGTAGAAAGAAATTAGTGTATAGAACGACGATATAAGGAGATGATAGGTTTGGGCAGAGAAAATGGCAAGCTAGGTAAAAGAAATAGTCCAAAAAATCAAAGATAGATTAAGAAGCTAGTGAAGGCTATCTCTAGTGAAAAAGGATAGCAGCAAGGAACAAGAAGAAGCTCGGCATCTGTAGCAAGAAAGTAGTGATGAGATAATAGGTTTGAGAAGAGGAAATGGCTAGCTAGGTAAAGAAATAGACCAAAGAATCTCATGTTAGATGACAAAGCTGGTGAAGGCTATCTTTAGTGAAAAAGGACAGCAGCGAGGAAGAAGAAGAAGCTCAGAGACTGTAGTAAGACAATAGTGTATAGGACGACGATATGAAGAGATAATAGGCTCGAGCAGAGGAAATGGGAATTTATGTAAAGGAAATAGATCAAAGAATCCAAGGTAGATGATGAAGCTTGTGAAGGCCATCTTTAGTGAAAAAGGATAGCAGCAAGGAAGAAGAAGAAGCTCAATGACTGTCCTAGGAGATGAGAACAACAAAGATATTAGATCAATATAACCCACAGACCTTGATGCAAAAAGAAGAAGAAGAACAGGAAGAAAAAAAGCTAGAAGAAGCAGTGGTATCGCACATGAGAGGATAGGAAAGGGAATGGGATGCTGGTGATCAGACCAAGTTGTGGAGACTAACATTGACTAACAATGATGACAAGCAGGACAAACAGGGGATATGGTTTTTCCGTTGTGAAGAGACAATCCTAAATTGAATGGAAATAGCTTATTGCAGTGTTCACTGGCAATTATTGATGCTGGACATCTCAAGATAGAATCCAATTTTAAGACATAATATGCTGTTATTGAACAATGGCGAGGTCAATGCTGGTAAATATTCCGACTGAAGCATGACGTACGGACCGAACGTAGTAAGGTCCGTACAAGAAGCTGAGGCCCGAATATTTTCCTGCATTGACTGAGCAATCGTTCAATGAAGGCTTTATTATATGGTCTTAAAACGATATTGAATATTTTTTGAACTTCGTTGGGGAATGTTTATTCAAGAAACATCATTTTTCAGTTTTTCATTTTCCCATCACAATCTCTCTCAATTCATCAGCAAAAAATTACGTGGCTATATCACATGGTTATATCAATGCTGGTCAATACGGCTTGTACAGATCAGTGAAGAACAAATCAGATTGCGATGTTGCCGGTGCAAAAGCCGTATTTTCAAACACCATATAATATCTGATACGATACGGTTTTGACGCACATAATCTGAATAAAATTATGCCATGTAAAATACATAAGCTGTAAAGACATACCTTAGCATGGATAATTACAAGTCCAAATATAACAGCAAATGATAAGTGGCAGACATAGGGAAGCATTCTTGGAGACTGATACCATTTAGAAACAGTTGGTATAGTTTGCCTGCAAAGACAGATGATAAAGAATAATGCAAAGAAAAAAGATTTTAGTGATTTAATTATCAATGCAGGCTAGGATTTGAAGCACCATATAGCTAGTGGGACCTGCAGCTTGTGCTGTCAGGCTGATATTCTAGAATGAATACCCTGGGTACTCATTTACATCCATTTACCTTTGCCTGCAAGGTTCTATGTTTCAATGGCACGGCAGTGAGGCCCTAATACTTTTTTGACAGCGTTATACAGAATACTATGCAGTAAATGCGGTTTATATATTTAAAACTTTAAAACGCCAATACATGCCCTATCATACATGCCGAAGTCCTAGGTGTCATGTTGATTTCTAGCTCCACTGTGGTTATATTTGCGTCCGACCAAAAAAGACTCATCAATAGCAACAATGACACTGGGTCTGCCCTCATCGTCGATTGAGATTCTCTGCTGCCATACCCAACAGCTTCCACCTGAACTCCTCCCTGGAAAAACTGGATAACAGGACAAGTTGGCCCACAACAAAGTCGGCCCACCATGTATTGGACAAGTCGGGCCATCAGGTGTTAGACAATTCGGTCTGTCAGCGTACACTTTTTTTTTCAATAAGCAACTTGACTTTCGTCCAGCCCTCAAGAGTTGCTTAACATACCTAGGGTTTCAGCCGCCACAGAATGCCTGGTACCCCCTAAAACCTCTTATTTTGGCTCTTTTCTGGCTTCTCAATGTAACTGACAAGTTTGCAAAGATGTACAGTATAAAGAAAGCTATTTCACCAGAAATTTTAGCACAATCTCAGCCCTGGTTGCTTATTGAACGGTTGCTTATTAAAAAAAAAAGTGTGTAACAAGTCGGCCCACTAAGATGTAATCAATTTGAAACATGTGCAATACCCCTACACATGACAAAATAACTTGTAAATAATGTCACTGGCTGACATTGCAGTGGGCCAACTTGTCCAACTAGCCCTTGCCCGGAAGCGCGCTGCGCCTTAAATTACCTGAAAACTTCTTGATGACAGCGCAGGGCTTTTCTTTCATTTTCTTTGCTCCGCAGTTCACTTGGAACTTCCGCCTTCCAATAAATCATTTATAAAGAAACCATTCTACATATTTAGTTTCATTTGAATATTTAGCATGTTAATAACTTTCAAATGAAATGGGAATAATTTGCAGAGAAAAGCCTGGATTGTTGAATTCAGGCACAAAAACCACTCGTAATGTAGATGTGGACGATGATCAGTAATGTTGAGAAATATCTTCAATAGTAATGCGGAGGGATTCTCGCTGTAATGTTAAGGATGTTCAGTAAATAGAATAGGCAGCCACGAGAGCTCTTCTTGACCATCCGGTCCCTCCGCATTACTCCGCACCCTCCACATTCCGATTCCCTAAAGGCTCAATGTTACTATTGATAGCCCTTCATATGACTCCGCATGAACAACATTACTCATAGATACCCCAGCCCTCCACACTGCTTCGCATGATCCACCACATTACTGCAAGATAGCTCTCCACATTATTGACCATCCCTCCTGAACAATGCTCCAAGATAGCCCTTCACGTCACTGATGACCCCTGGTGATAGCCTTCCACATTTCTTAAAGATATCCCTCCACATTACTCCGCACCCTCCACATTACTGATGATAGCCTTCTACGTTTCTTAAAGATAGTTCTCCATATTACCCCGCATCTACTACATCTATTACATTATAGCCCTCGACATTAGTGAACATCCTCCACATTACTGCAAGATAGCCCTCCACATTACTCCGCATCCTCCACATTACTGATGATAGCCCTCTACATTACTGAACGATAGCCCTCCGCATTACCTTGGGCCCGTCACATTACTGAAAGATAGCCAAGCCCTTCACATTACTCCGCATGCACCACATTACCGCAACATAGCCCACCACGTTACTGATGATAGCCTTCAAGATATTCCTCCACGCTACTTTAAAGATATTCCTCCACACTCAGCACCCTTCACATTACTGACAATAACCCTCCACGCTACTGATGATAGCTGTCTACGTTACTTCAAGAAGACCCTCCACATTACATCGCCTCCACTACATTATCGCAAGAAAGCCCTCTACATTATTGTGCACCCTCCACATTAATTTAAGATAGCCCTCCACATTACTGAAAGATAGCCCCCCGCATTACTTCGGACCCCTCACATTACAAGACCGTCGGAAGGAATCTCGGATTGGGGGGCTGAACAACTTAAAAAGTATTAGATGGCGTAATGATTTTACGACGTCATACCATTGTTTTCAAAATTATTGGGGCAGCCCCGCTTCCGACGGCCCTGCATTACTGAAAATTAGGCCTCATCATTACCGAACATCCTCAAAATTACTGAAAAATAGCCCTCGGCATAACTACAAGATAGCCCTCTACATTCCTGCTCACTCTCCACATTTCTGAAAGACAGCCCTCCGCAATCTCGGACACCCTTCACATTTCTCGTGATATCCCTCCACGCCACTGAAAATAGCCTTCCACGCTACTTCAAGATAGCCCTCCACATCACTGTGTACCCTCCACATTACCTGAAGATAGTCCTCCACATTACTTTGCATCCTTCGTATTATAAAGTCCTCCACATTACTTTGCATCCTTCATATTACTGAAAGATAGACCTCCACATTACTTCGCACCCTTCACATTACTTGAAGCTTGAAGATAGTCCTCCACATTACTTCACACCCTTCATATTACTGAAGGATAGTCCTCCACATTACTGAGCACCCTCCTCATTACCGAACGAAGCCCTCCACATTACATCGCACTCTTCACATTACTGAAAGACAGTCCTCCAGATTACTTCGCATCCTTTAAACTTCTGAAAGACACCCCTCCACATTATTGAACACCCTTCATATTACTACCACATTAAAGATAACCCACAACATTACTGAACATCCTCCACATTAGCCCTGAGATGTAATGAATTCATTTGAAATGTTCTGATCAAAAACATCTTCGTTCATCCTTCGTTGGAATTGAGAATTTGAAATCTTGAAATCCTTTTGTGTTATCCTGAAATGGCCGTCATTAGGAATCAGTACAATGCAGAGCAGTTATAATTATGCAACGAATGGCATTACTGTAACTAATGACCTCATTATCTGTCTGAGAACATGTAATTAACGACCAAATCATAGATCTAAGCATCCGCTCTTCCAGGTAACGACTTTTCTGGTAAAATCGTCCATGTGACCCTATTGTTTATTGTGTTGAAAACAATAGCAAAAACAATGGAAGAAGGGTTGTTCCCCACTTTTCGGCGAGATTCTGGTAGCTAGGGTGAAAAACCAAGCGATGGCACGCCTTCAACAGTTTGCCCTTGCTTCTGGTCCAAGTGCGCAGCCCAGGGACCTTCTAGAAAAGCGTGCTCGCTCTGACAAAAAAGACAATAGACTTGCAAGCGCGTTTTAGTATAAGAGATATTCAAATTAGATGGTAATTGCTACAAAAAGGGACGCACATGTAAAAAATATCACATATATTCACAATGATTGATGATAGTTCATCTGTTTTCTAGAGTTGAGAACAGGACAGCGCAACTAAAGAAAGTAAATTCTAATTTGCTTCTAGCTTCACAAAGCCTTAGCATGTTCTTAGCATGTTCTTAACTTTTTAGCCTCTGAAGCCTTATGTTCTTATATACTTTGTTCTTATAAAAAAACGTGTAACAAAGTAACAAAGTAACACAGTCTATATGTCATCTTCGAATGGTTTCAGTAAGTTAAAAGTTTCATTTTTTGGGAAGTTAGAAAGTTTTCTCAACGAAACTTTTAGCTACTACGTTAAAAGTGCTAACAAATGAGCATATTTGTTGAAATCAGTAACAATTTTGACTATAATAGGTGATACAATTGATCAATGACTACCTCGAACTCAAAGGACAATATTCACGAGCGTTCCTGAGTACAGAATAATTTGGTAACATTTCTACGTTGCTGCATGCCTCTAGACTCTCTGGACTAACTTACTCAGACCAGACCAGAAAGGGGGTGGTTCAGCTATTAGCTACCCTTATCAGAGGCCCCAAGAACACTGTATCTCTATAGTGATTGTGGCTTTGTAACCTTGCTTCCTTGCGAAAGCATAGTCAATCAAATACAACTATTTTTTAATAGAAACTCTTTATAAGAAGCCCAGACTCTCGAATTGCCAAAACTTTAAGAAACTTTATTCAGTCTAGAAAGGGAGTTTGTGGTTGTGGCTTTGTAACCTTGCTTCCTTGCGAAAACATTTTTATAAGAAACTCTTTATAAGAAGCCCAGACTCTCGAATTGCCAAAACTTAAAGAAACTCTATTCAGTGATCAGTCCAGAAAGGGAGTTGTTCAGCTATACCCTTATCAGAAGCTCAAAGAACACTGCATCTCTATAGTGTTTGTGGTTGTGTAACCTTGCTTCCTTGTGAAAACATTTTTATAAGAAACTCTTTAAAAGAGGCCCAGACTCTCGAACTGCCAAAAATTAAAGAAACTTAAGTCAGACCAGACTAGTCAATCAAATACACCTATATATTTTATAAGAAACTCTTAATAAGAAGCCCAGACTCTCGAATTGCCAAAAATTAAAGAAACTTAAGTCAGACCAGACTAGTAAATCAAAGTAGAAGTTGATTTGATGTTTAGAAGATGAATCAATGGTTTTGTGACACAAAATTGTACCTTAGGAAGTAACAGACAAAAAACAAATATTAAAAGTCACTTGATTTAATTCTTTTCCAACATGTTCATCGTTCCTACGAAACTTTGAAAATGTCATGAAGCTCAATTATTTCCTGGGATGCCTTGCCTGGAAATAAAAAACGTGGCTTCAGAAATCTGAAATACGGAGAGTCAAATAAACTTTCCTCATAAAAGATGGGCTACAAAATGCCGTAACTGGCTAACTGACAAAACTAACTAAGTAAATAACTATAACTAACTAACTAACAGGCTAACTGTATAACTTACTAACTTACTAACTAACCAACTAACTAACTATTTAACTAACTAACTAGCTAACTAACTAACTAACTAACTAACTAACCAACTAACTAACTAACTAACTAACTAACTAACTAACTAACTAACTCGCATGCTAACTAACTAGTAAACTAACTAGCGAGCTAGATAACTAACCAACTAGCTTTCAAGCAATGCTTACTAACGTAACCATCTAAATCTAACTAACTATTTTACTAGCTAACTAACTAAAGCTAACTAACTATTTAGCTAGCTAACTAACCAAGTAACTAAATAAATAACTAATAACTAACTAGCTGACTGACTGACTTACTGACTGACTGACTAACTGACTGACTGACTGACTGACTGACTGACTGACTGATAAACTAGCTAACTGACTAACTAAATAACTAACTAACTAGCTAACTGACTGACCAACTAACTATCTAGCTAGCTAATTCACTAACTAACTAACTAACTAACTAACTAACTAACTAACTAACTAACTAATTAACTAACTAACTAACTAACTAACTAGCTAACTGACTGACCAACAAATATCTAACTAACTAATTCAATAACTAACTAACTAACTAACTAACTAGCTAACTGACTAACTAAATAACTAACTAACTAGCTAACTGACTGACCAACAAATATCTAACTAACTAATTCAATAACTAACTAACTAACTAACTAACTAGCTAACTGACTAACTAAATAACTAACTAACTAGCTAACTGACTGACCAACAAATATCTAACTAACTAATTCAATAACTAACTAACTAACTAACTAACTAACTAACTAACTAACTAACTAACTAACTAACTAACTAACTAACTAACTAACTAACTATCAAACTAACTAACTAACTAACTAACTAACTAACTAACTAACTAACTAATTAACTAGCTAACTAACTAAACAACTAACTAATCGAGTTCTGATTTCCCGTTTCTCCTTGCTTCCCGTTTCCTATTCTAAATTCCTTAGTTTCTTATTTCGTTTTTTCTCCTCCAATTCCCGTCCCCAATTTGTTATGTTCCATTTTATATCCCGTTGTCATTCTCTGCTCCCACAGTCTATTCCTTTTATTCCTGTTCCCCATTCCTCAGTTCCCCTCTTCCATTCCCAATTCCTTAGTTCCCCTCGGGGCACAGATTTACCACTGCATGGAGGAGACCGACGCAAAACCACAAAACTGACAATTCTTTATCTCTTTGTATCTTCCCCGATTCCCTAAGGGGAAGTAAAATGGCGCAGTGGAAACTTGCCAAAACAATGAAACCCTTTTGTCACCTTCGCTGTGTTGATTGCTGATGTTATGGAAACGGTTGCCGCTGAACCGCAACCTTCAGCCACTTGAAAGATTAAAATAATCCTGCAGAGAAGAGAGGAGCAAAATTAAACCGCGCGTTTTAAGAGCAAGTGGCTGGGCAAGACGCAACGCAGGCCGCAACACGCCGAAACTTCCCCAGACAACAATGATCACTTGATCAGGAGTCAAGAAATCAAAACCTCTACTTTGCAATGAAATAATTATATCAATTAATATAAGCAATAATGGGATAAATAATGATATTTATCCCATTTTAGAATGATGAATATTGATATTGCTGAACGTTTCACTTGAAGGAGATTTTGCAAGAGGAAATCTAGTCGAAATGCCAAAAGGCCCTGCTTTGATCGACTTGAAACCCAGGCTTTCATCTTTCGAAGAACGTCGAAATATCACCAGCGCAAGAGATCGATATGATAGCCTTGCTGCAAATATTTTTGACGAAAAAGATCGGTAATGTTATTTCCTTTTCATTATTTTTCACTTTAAAAGAGTTCCAAATGTTAATTTCAATCACTTTGTAAAATGATCAGTCAGGTCTCGATTGATGTGGTTTCATTTTGCAAAGATTCTACCATCACATCACACCGTTCGTTTTGAATGTCAGGGCTGAAAACAGACGAAAAATCATCGATTGTTTGTAAATATTGTAAAGCCAATTTCAAAACAATCAAATATTAATGTAACAAAATAAAATAAAAAATCTATGAGTTGGCCCTAGTTGTGGGATGTGGCCCAGTAAAAACTTTTCTGAGCAGAAATGTTTCTTAAAAGTTTCTTAATTATCTAAATTAAGTGTATCTACCCATAAATATTGTTTTAAACCCAGTCATCGATTGCTTGAGGTTTTCAATGTGTTCGTGTGTCACAAAATACTTCACTGCATGCTATGAAAAACAGGAAATAAAAAAAATAATATTGAAAAATTTTCCAGTAACTTGAGTCTCTTCAATTCTTTTCCAATTCAGAGTCTGGGTTTCCTATGTTGAGTTTCTTATAAAAAACAAATTATTAAATTAATAAAACAAGTCAGTACTTTACTTAAATTAAACATTTTCTCTCTCAAGGGATCAAGAAATCTTCAAAAGAAAATGCTTTTCCTACATAAAGGTTCGTTTTCTTGTTAATTCAAATGTCAAATTATATACGTCAAATCATATACCAGATTTTTCTTACGTCTCATTCTGGTTCCCATTAACTTCTGAGAATAGTTTCAGGAAATATGTGCAGTTTTAGCAATTCCTCTGACTTGTAGTAAGGTTTCATTAATCTGCAAATGTGATAACATAATTTTTTTTTTATTTGCAATTTTTATTTGACTTCAATGTTTCAGATTAACATGACGTTACATGGCTCCTTGTAACATAAGTTGCTAAACGGTTCTAGTTTTTAAATGCAGGAAGATGGACCAGTTATTGTTTCTGTTCGTTATTTTGTATTCTTTTTTTAAAGGAAGGGAACCTTGAAAACCTTAATGAAGTGATTGAATCTTGGAAAAAGAAAGGAAAGGTAAGAAAGGCTGAAAATATTAAATTCTGTAATTAATTCATTATTGTACTATGATGTATTGGTCTATCCAATTTGAAAATCAAACCCAGTGAAGTAATTAGCTATATTCAAAAAAGGTATCCTTATCGTGTTTCCATGAAACATTTTGTTTTTAGATTTTCTGTTTAAACTTCAAAGATGATGCAACTGGAAACACACCAATTATTCTTGCAGCTCAAAACAATTCTAAAAACGTAAGTGCTTGAAAATTTTGATGGGAAAAGCAGAAAATTTATCAACTAGACGTAGACGTTATTTTTGAATTCTTAAGTGACTATTAAACATTAGACTTGTTGTAAACAGTGCGACATAAACAATTTTATTTTCAAAGAAATGAACCATCCAATTTTCAATTTGAGAAGATTTAAAAAATGCCAGTGCTCTTAAATGCTTGAAGTTCTTAGACGTTGCAAGTAAACAAGTCTCAGTTTTCTTAAGAATAATGTGGCAATTGTTCTATACACCTTGGGTGAAACACTTTCTCAGATTTGTGGAAGCATCATTTTAAAAATAGTTTGAAGGTGCTGTGGCGTCGTGGTGTAATCCAGCTGACTCGTGGTGTCAGAAACTCAGTGTGGTCAGGGTTCGAGCCCAGCCACGGTAGCGTCACAACCAGGGTCGAGGTCTTGATTAGTAAACCTACTACTGAGATCCTAGCAACTGCCGCTAAAACACCATTTCACCTTCACCTTTACCTTTTTGCAGTGTACAAAACTTCAAAATTGCAATCAACAATGGAAACATTTTTGGGTATACTAGTAATCCCAATGGGAAATTTTTCTGTTGCTTCATCACAATCCATTACAAAATTCATCATAAAAATCACTACACAATCACTACCATCCAATATAACCTTTTATTGCTGTATCTGATTATTTTTGCAGATTAGCAACTGGCTGTTGCAACAGGGTGTTGATATAACACTAAGAAATAATGAAAATAAGACTGCACTTGAGCTGGCATCAAGTGATTTGAGATGCATGCTGATTTCAGGTATATACATAAATTGAAACAAAAAATTTTGGACGATCAAGCTTTTTGACAACATTTGGCCTGAAAAATTAACCATCTGAACGATTTCAAATCTCCTGAAATTTTGTCCGAAACTTAATTTGACAATATT
Source organism: Chrysaora quinquecirrha (assembly GCA_014526335.1). Lineage (NCBI taxonomy): Eukaryota > Metazoa > Cnidaria > Scyphozoa > Semaeostomeae > Pelagiidae > Chrysaora > Chrysaora quinquecirrha. The sequence goes on from JACTAT010000020.1 coordinate 40,610, forward strand.
TGTTTATTGAAATACTTGTAGTTGTAGTGGTTGGGTGGGAGTAGTCTCCGATTATACTCTGTAAACAAACTTAGTAAATATGTAAAGTACAGTGAAAATATTGTTAATGAACCGCACAACAGAATTTTTGAATCGGCTCTGAGAAACGGGTCTGAAGGTTTTTTTCTTCAAAGTTATTTTTCCAAAATTTTTCCGCCCGAAACGTTTCATTATTAATGTATCTGAGAGTCAGAGATATCTTTACAATAAAAATTCTAATTTAAACGTTTGTCGATTGTAGTCTGTCATTCCACTCTCTGTTTCCTTAGTGATCTTTCTCGGTCTTTTTATGCTAGAAAACTTGTATTTTGTGTCAGTGTTTCAGAGTTCTATAGCGATGTTCTACAGTTCTACAGTAAACCCACGCTTTTTTAATCGGCTTACTTCGATCTACACTTGGGTTTTCATTCCATTGCATGTAACTGATTTGTCCATTGTGACATTTTATACCCTGAGGAATGGGGGAAGAATGTTGAGGCTTATTATGTGTCAATCTATCATGTTTTCGCTTTTTTTAGCCATTTACTCTCTTATTTAATTCATTTATATCTTCTCTTACAGAAACTACACAAAACGATTTGAAGCATGCCTCCTGGCAAGGGAATGCTGCAGCTGTAAAAAAGATTCTGGTAACACCTTGTTTTGAAATCATCTGTAAATGTTTTTATGGAAGATAGTCATGAATATTGAAAATTAAAGTGCTTCTTTGGCTAACTTACTTCTTCGCATTTTAGGAGAAGAGCACTGCTGATATAAATTGCAGAAACGAAGAAGGGATGACTCCACTTTTACTAGCAACAAGAGACATAAACTTTTTCAAAAAATGTGAGCCACCAGCATCTTACTTCACCATGCTAGCTAAGCACAGCATTTGTTTTTAGTCAATAACAAGTCTTCATCTTTACTTTAGAGGACTGTCTGCAAAGTTGAAATGGTTTTTTACGTGAGATTTCATTTTCTAAAGAGGAATGGTTTTCGCCTGATGATTTCTTCCCTTTAATGGCTAATATAATGTTTATCTCGTCTAGTTTTACTTGATATTTGATCACGTAGGAGTTACCCGCATTTCTGAAAAGATGCACTTGGAATTGTGATAAACAGCGGGAAAATTTTCGGTCATACTATGTTTCCGCTGTTTATCGCTATTCTGAAGTTTTGTACAACTTAAAAACTATACACTGGGAATTCTTTGTTGATAAAATTCCTATTTGTTGGTAAAGAGCAGAGGTCGAAATTAGATTTTTATGCTGTTGCCTAGACCAACCCTCTAAGAAGTATATCGTCAGCTTTACACAAAGCATACCTAACGATACTGTTTTCTGTTTTCCTGGCAATGGTAGAACTGTATAATCCTAGCCTTTTCAGCTTCTGTTTACTAATTTCCATATTTCTATGGGTAGACAACTTTGTTACTTTCAGTAAAGGGCTTGTTGATTTCTTGATTCGAGATGTAGCTGTTATTTTCTGGAATGGATACCCTATCGGCAACTTTAGCCCTCTTTTAGCGAAAAAAAACATGTATTCAGTGTAAACAAGTTTGAAAAAAGACTTTGTTAACAAAACGTAAGCAAGATAAGTATCAACTGATTTCTGTCAGTTAATCATATTTAAATTTGATAGCTACTAAGCCCCTTTGGCTGTTTTGTATACTTTATTTAGTATCTTGTCAGTATCTTGTTCCAGTCAATTAATTTTAGTAAGAGTTCTGTGCCTCAATAATCACAAGACAGCATTTGTACCAAAATGTATCATGTGTACTAAAATGTACATCATTTCGTTTTTGCAGTGAAAATAATGAAGAATTACCATCCATTGAAAGTTATACGAATGCTTCTAAAGTATCAAGCGTGAGTACAAATATAATTTAAATCCATGCATATTGAACTAGATGTTTATTTTTTTTTTTGCTTCTTTAAATTCCTCAAGCAAACTTGGATAAAACTGTTTCTTCAACGTATCATTGTATATTATTTGTACGACTGTCTGTACACTAACTATAGCTTTGTATTAAATGGCTAAAAAGCCTTTTCTACGCAAGACAGTTACAATACATTGTGATAAAGTGGGCTCTTGTAATTAACAATGATATTAACGCTAATAACACACTATTATGAAACTGTTAATCAATGTGGATGAAATTTGTAGCCACTATATCGCAAGCTGTTTGTTTTCACTCACAAAATCTGCAGCTACTGCTGTTTGCACAAATCTTTGACATCCATTTGCACATTTCAGTGCACCACTGTTCGTTCCAATATATTCTAACTAATAACATATTAGGTCATAAAATGGTTTTGATTTCTAGAGATGCAACGATAGGTGATGATAAGGGAAAAACGGCTTTTCACCATTTACTGGGGAATATTGGCTTAACAGCAAAAGAAATTCTGAAGATTTTACTGATGAAAAATGTCTTGAAAATTGGTAAGTTATGATGATTTGTTGTTTACCATTTAGTAGCTCTGTAGTTCTTCTTTGAATAATAAATGCTGAATAAATTTAGCTGCCAATTTTTATTCATCTGTAAAAGACTTAACACTTACATTTTGTTTGGCTTCACGACAACAGAGCTCTTTAACTTACAGCTGCAGCATTTATGTGGATCTTCTTTACAGCTGCAGCATTTATGTGGATCTTCTTTACAGCTGCAGCATTTATGTGGATCTTCTTTACGGCTGTAGCATTTATGTGGATCTTCTTTACAGCTGCAGCATTTATGTGGTTCTTCTTTACAGCTGCAGCATTTATGTGGATCTTCTTTACAGCTGCAGCATTTATGTGGATCTTCTTTACGGCTGTAGCATTTATGTGGATCTTCTTTACAGCTGCAGCATTTATGTGGATCTTCTTTACAGCTGCTGCATTTATGTGGATCTTCTTTTCAGCTGCAGCATTTATGTGGATCTTCTTTACAGCTGCAGCATTTATGTGGATCTTCTTTACAGCTGCAGCATTTATATGGATCTTCTCTACAGCTGCAGCATTTATGTGGATGTTCTTTACAGCTGCAGCATTTGTGTGGATCTTATTTACAGCTGCAGCATTTCCTTGCCAGAAGGCATGCTTCAAATTGTTTTGTATAGTTTCTGTGAGAGAAGATATAAATGAAACATAAAAAGAGTGTGAATGGCTCTCTTTGTTATTTCGTCAATTGCAGTGCGTGTAACTATGAAGCAACACTGTAGCGAGATTCTCCTCCTATCACTTTTTCATCTATCACGGCCTTTAGTGAATTTTAATGATCTCGTCTTCAGTCGCACTAGCCATTGATCAACAAGAATGTTTGCTTCGCCAGATTATGATGCTCATGAATCAGAGAAGCGAAATATGTTCGCAACGCCTATAAAAGAGTCAACGAGTAATAGACTTTTCCGCGAAGATGGCAGCTTTTCTGCCCTGTGTTTTTAACATAGAATAAACACTTTGTTTTTAATTAAGGATTTTCGAAGGAAATTCTGGGAATAATTCCTTAGTTACGTACTTCGCATAGCTGCAGACGTTGAATTCGTAACCAAGGAAATTATTCCCAGAATTCCCCTCGAAAATCCTTAATAAAAACTAAATACTTACAGAAACGGTTGCAATCATTTGCGGAAACGTCTATTCTCATTCGATTCTTAGCATTAATTTTGAACTGAAATTACGTTTCAGATCACCTCGATAACTCTGGTTCTACACCTCTTCACACGGCCTGCAAACTTGGAGATGTGAATATTGTTCAGATACTTTTGAGTCAAGGAGCGGATATATCTGCACAAAATGAACAAGGAAAAACTCCGCTGCATTATGCTGTAAGTATGTTATGAAAATGAACCTAAGAACAGTTGTTTAGTGCTGAAAATTTTTAGTTTGTTCTACCAATATTAATGAGGTTGTTTTTCCAACAGTGATATGGTAGAATACAGTCTTGTAAACGACGATATTTTACGTACTATAATGCAGAATTGCGATAAACAGCGGAAACATTTTCGGGCATACATAAAAGTTTTTTTCGTCTGACACTCCTCAGAGTATGAACATCAGAAACAGACCTAGACAATACACTAAGGTAGAATTTATACCCAGATGCGGCTCGAAATGCACCAATACTACAATGCATAAAACATTAGCATACTAGTGATGCTTGCTAAAGCATTCATTCTACCCATAAATTGACCTAAAATCAACAATAATCAACAATAATCAACACGATTTGCAAAGTAAACAAAATTGGAGAGTTCTAGAATTCTGGCCAATTTTGGCTAATTTAAAGAACTAGACTGTTGCGATACTCTGTACACTAGCCACAGTAGCAAATTTTTCATGTTTTGTGGCCAGAAATATTAACTTTCAACGAAGCGAATTGATTTGGTTTTTTAATATTTTGATGTTTCTGCTCACAGCAAACAGGCTTAAACAGATTATTATTCAATAAAAAATTCAATGTTGATGGATTTGAAAAATGCAAAGAAAGGTTAACCAACTTTAAGTTGAGGAATTATAGCAAAAATTAAAGACTATTGAAGGTCGGGGCTATTCTCATTTCATCGAAACGGCAGAACTTAGCATCATGCCAGTATCCCGTCTGAAAGACAGGCATCAAGACCTCTGAAGCCTTTCATTTAGATCTTGAATGGTAATCATATCTTGCCTTTACTCTTAAGACGTGTCAAGAAGCAAACGTTTTCCCTTCAGGCATGTAAAGTAGAAGCAATTTACTACCTTTGTGACAGCATAATGAATCTTTTATCATCTGACTCTTGGCTATACTTTACAGCACAGATATACATAGATATGTTTTGGCTATACTTTTCATATTTAAGTAATCAATTCATTTCAGGTTACTTTTGGGCATGTACAGCTGTCAGAATTGCTTATAAAGCATGGTGCTGATCCAACGATGGCTGATATTTCAGGCAAGTAAAGTATGTCATTAAACAGACTATGTAGAAGAAAATGCAAGCCAAATTGCTTTGACAGTTTCTTTCAAGAGAAGTTTTTCGTTATAAATATGATATGTCTTGCTAAGTAACTAGATTATAAGTTTATAGTCTTTGAGTTGTACAAAACTTCAAAATTGCGATAAACAGCGGAAACATTTTCGGGCAAACTTAAAAGCTTTATCGTCTGCCACTCCTCAGAGTATGTACTCCAGAAACAGACCGAAACAATAAACTAAGGCGGTGTTTTAAACACAATGCCTATTCAGCTTCTCTTTCAGATTGGTGCATTTCGAGCTGCATCTTGGTATTCCGCCATATTTCATTGTTTCGGTCTGCTTCTGACGTTCATACTCTGAGGAGTGTCAGACGAAAAAAACTTAAGTATGCCCGAAAATGTTTCCGCTGTTTATCGCAATTATGAGTTTAATCGTCATTGAATGTGGAAATATGTACATGCGATATCTACTTTGATCGTACATTTAGTATTTGCTGGTTTTAAACAAAGTTCGTGGCAAATATGAAAATAATACCGTTTCTCCTGGTATTTGATGGCAATGCATCACAAAACTGTTCAAATTTGTTACAACGTCTTTTACCTAGCAAAAATCATTAGACAAACAAAGTAAATAGCCAATTTCTTGAAATCTAAATTTCTCATTAGAACTTAAGTGATTTTAAAGTGATCTGTATTGACTTGATCCGCTCAATAATTCGTCAGTTTTTACCTTTGAAACCTTAAATGGTAAAATTTCTATTTTTTCTTGACAGGTGATACTCCTATAGATTATGCAACGAAAATGAAAAGTAAAGTTATTTTGAGAAGTAAGTTGTTTATTTGTTCAAAATAATTACACTCTTTTTTTATAAGAACACACTTCATAAGAACATCAAAGCTCGGTTTGCCAAAAAAATAAGAACAACTTAAGAACATGTCCAGCCTCGGATGAAAAATAAGAAACAAGAAAACGTTTTTTTTTTAGAAATTTCAAAAGTATATGGAAGATATGCTAAACTGTATACTTATTGTTCGTAAGAGTAATTTATTGTGTGCAGTTGAAGAAAAATCAATGTTGAAATAAGAACACCATTAAAAACACTCGAGCATCAAATTATCAAATAAATAAGAACATTGAGCTTCAGCAAAATTATCTGGTTCTTATGAAAAAAAGAGTGTATCAAGTTGTAAAGTATAGGTAGTGGTGTATAAATATGTTTTGCCGAATGCATTTTTAACTATGATTTCTATGATACAACCTTTTGTAAATAGATAAAGAAACCTTTTTGAATAAGGCTTCAGATTTAGGATGGGTGAATAGCGTCGCGGTATAAAGTTTGTTATTCATGTGTTGCAAAGAAGTCGACTGCAAAAGGTTGTTGGCAATAGCTTCAGGTGGCACGGACCTGAGCTGTTTAACAGTCTTTCTATAAGGACTTTGAGTGAGATATGACAGGATGGAAAAAAGCCAAAGTATCTCTAGGCAAATTTCTTCGTACTAAATGAAACTCAGGTCCTTGTTTACACGATTATCTATAAGAAACGGATTCTATATCTATTGTGGATATGCTACCTGACATGCATGGGATTCAACCTTTATGTCCGAAGGACATATTAAGAGGGTGTCGTGGAACGCATGTACGCATAGAAAATACATAGGTAGGTAGGCAGGCATATAGACGCTTTTTCGTGCCAAAACGTAACAAAAGACAAACCACAAATAATAGGAATTAAACTTTGAAATCGCCGATAAGTGTTGTCGTTAGTGGGCATAATTAACAAAATGCAATTGCTTGCCAAAAACATCAATTAGTATCAACTGTTAGTGTAGCGCAGTGGAATAATGCGCTTGTTTCTGGCGCTAAGGGTTGTGAGCTCGATCCACGATGCAGGAAACTAAAAATTTGACACCAAGATTTTCTCGCAAAAAAGCCGGCTCGGTCGGGTTTCAAAAAAAAGTTTGACTACAATATTGCAAAATGTTGCTCAAATCTAATTTGATTTTATTTTTATTTTAAATACTTTCATACAATTTTGATTGGGTTGTTATTCTAAGAGGTTTCTAGAAGTCCTATTACATGCAAGGTACTTTCGTGTGAAAAGAGGAGGAGATTGTGGCGCAGTAGAAATTGTTGCCAAGTTACACAGAAGAAATTTTTTCAAAACAGTTTGCGGCTTCGAAAATCATCTGAAAATAAATGGTTCAAAGTTGGCAATCAATTCTTCAAAGTGCTATTAATTATCGAATATAGTCATCTGCATTGTATGCGAATTGTTATGATAGCTTTTGGAGATTCTAGAATTAAATTCATCATTTGTAGCGAAGATTACAGGTTTCGGTGCACTGAAGGGAGTTATTTGTTACACAGTTTAACCTATGAGCTCAAATTTATTAGTACATATACGTTACTAGAGGTTTTCTATTTTCGATTCAAAGTTTTGGGATTCCTCCAGGAAAGATTCATCTGATCACATTGTCAACAATCGCATCATCATCATAATGGATCATTATCATCATCACCATCATCATCACAATCACCAATCATTGTCTTCAACATGATCATCATGTTGAAGACGGTGATCATCATTTTCGTCTTCAACGTGATCATCATCATCGTTGTCGTCGTCGTCGAGCATCATAATCATCATCATGATCGTCTCTAGCATGATCATTATGGTCATTATCATCCTCTTCAAAGTCATCATCATCATCATCATCATCATCATCATCATCATCACCAACATAATCATCATTCTCATCATCGTTGGCTTCTTCATCATCTTGATCGTCTTTAGCATGATCATTATGGTCATTATCAGTCTCTTCAAAGTCATCATCATCATCATCATCATCATCATCATCATCATCATCATAATCACCGACATAATCATCATTCTCATCATCGTTGTCTTCTTCTTCGTCATCTTCGTCATTATTTACATCATCTTCATCATTATTATCATAATCATCAGCGTCCTTCGGACATTGCTACAGCGTTGCTATTTTTCTATTTAGTTCTTACTTTTAGGGCTTCGATGTAATCAAAGCTGACAATAAAAAATGTGAGTTTCTCAGATTCATCATTCGATTATCTCTCAATTAAAAGTTTTCAACAAAGGAACAAATAAGCAAAGTTACAAGATACTGTCTGGACTCATCTTACATGAAGTCCTGCGTAACCAAGCCTTCATGGCAAATTTTGGTCATGACATGACATTTGTAGCCCTGTTAAATTGAAAATCATCGTTGAACATCACAACCTGTTTTCTTGTTACACAGTTCAATTTTTGAAGTTTTGTTTTATAGCTTCGAAAGTTGCAATTGTTTATACATCTGTTTCAAATCATTTTTCTAGGTATCTCTACGAAAACCTTCTCAGAAAATCGGATTTTGTCTCCTATTTTAAAATCAGTCGAAGATGTTGCATTGAAATATTCCGAAAAGTAAGCCATCTTTACTTGTTAAGTTTATCAGTATTTAGTTTAAGGGCCAAGGCTATAGTATATTTGTGATGGGTATAAAATCCATGCTTTATATACAATGACTCACATAATATATGTGGCCAAAACATTTCTTCACGAAATTCGAATCTGCAATCGATAATCTGCATACGTTAGCTATGCATTTCAAATCGTGTGACAGCGTGCATGAAAATCTCATGTTTTATTTTTGTCCAAAATGATTTGCTTTGTCACAGATGTCGATGAAAAATTTTTTTTTCCAAATTAAATTACGATGCTTTGAAATATTATAGAAATCTTACAGATTTTCAGGAACTTTCTTGCTCAACTATGGATATTCGTGGAGTAATCGCATACTAAACGATATTCATGGGGTAAATGCAGATACCTCGTAAACAAGTCAAAATGACCCGTAACAATAGATATTCATGGGTAATGTCATATTAAAGCATATTCACGGGGGTAAATGCAGATGCCTCCTACGTTACAAGTCACATTGACCCTTGACAATAGATATTCATGGAGTAATGGCATATTAAACCGTATTCACGGGGGTAAATTCGGATGCCTCCTACGTTAACAAGTCATATTGACCCTTAACAGTAGATATTCAGGTAGTAATGGCATATCAAACCACATTCACGGGGGCAAATGCAGATGCCTCTAAGTCACAATGACCCTTAACAGTAGATATTCATAGAATAATGACATATTAAACCCTATTCACGGGGGTAAATGCAGATGCCTCTAAGTCACAATGACCCTTAACGGTAGATATTCATAGAATAATGACATATTTAACCCTATTCACGGGGGTGAATACAGATGCCTCTAAGTCACAATGACCCTTAACGGTAGATAATCATGGATTAATGGGCATATTCCACCATATTCAAGGGGGCTACTGCAGATCCCTCTTAAAATTAGAAAGTCACGATAGCACTTAACGTTCCTCCGTCTTAGCCGCAAGTCCTTTTTTCGTTTGTTTCAGAACTACAGATTTGGATGATGTCGTTAAACTGCCGGTTTTACAGCAGCCTCAATCAGATCCTCCAAAATCACCTTCAAAGTCAAGAAACAAGCAAAAAACACCTTTTCCAAAGTCATTCAAAACACGTAAGTTAATATTCTGGTAAGGTCAATTATCATTTGCAGCACTATAGGCCCAACCAAACAACGTTCGGCTCAAATAGTCTTTTAGGTCTCTTGGACCGCAGATCTGGAATCGTTTGCCAGATGACATAAAATCAGCAGATAATCTAGTCCAATTCAAAAGACTAATTAAGAGCTGGGATGGGGCCACCTGCAGATGCAATGTATGTCTTCGTAATTAATTCTTTATATAATGTATTTAAAATTTTTTATAAATTTTCCGTTAATTCGTATTTTCCTTAAATAATCGAATTAGACTAGTTGCATTTGAAGCTAAAAGTAATTTCGATTTAAAATAAGAGGCACACACACACATGGTTTTAACAGGTTATGGTAGTAAAGACATTGTTAGGGTAGACAGGGAGAGTTTAGAGAAAGGTGATTAAAATAAATATCTAAGAAGATAATAACAAGTTAAAAAAAGTCCACATGTATGGAAGTGGCTTAAGCCACCCATCAATCAAAATCGAAGAAGAAAATAATGGCTAAATTGCCGTTGTGTAGGAAGAGAACTGCTTTGTTTTCATACACTTGACCTTCTTTCGTTCAAGTCTATTCCCTTGTAATATGCAAAAGAGATGCCTCGTAAATGTACAAGTCACTTCGAATTCTTCCCAAGTCAACCTGTTTACCACTATTGCCTTTGAAATTCTTAATTTCATACCTCAAGTATTCCCTCTTTTTCCTCTTTTTTCTCTTCTTACTTTTCTTATTTTATTTACAACATCAAAACCTTGAAATGTGTCACTTCTGTACCTTCTTATTTGCTGTCTTTACCAAGATTTGAGAAGCGTTAAGATTATTATGAATTTATAAGGAGATTCTGAATAATGTTTGCTTATCCTCTTTTATTTTGATTGACAGCTTCAATTGGTTCTAAAGGCTGGTTTGATGAACGAGAGAAAATTCAGTTATCAACAGATGTTGAAGGAATAAGGTAAAGACGTCCGCATGTTAGTCACAGGATAATTGTTTGACGCCATAAAAATTTCCTTTTCTGGAATTTTTTATTTGCTGTTCATTTTTGGAAAGAACCTGAAAATAGTACTAAAATCTCGATAGTCAGTCATACATATTTGTTGAAATATTTGTTGGAATATACATCTTTGTTGGCTGAGATATGGCAATAAGAAAGAATGCTTCTCAAAAGTAACTCAAAACCTTATGAACCGGATAAAACATATAGTGATTTTAGGTGAAAACGTTTTTCTTGGCATGACCGTATTTCCTATGTTAGAGCGAAAATTTTCGACATGCTCTTGACATTTCAGCATTATTTTTCATGCTCTTTCAAAAAATGAAATACAAATTGAAAAATTCTAAAAAATAGATTTTTTTTTGTTTGTTCCTTGAACAACACTCTTTTCTCCCTTCTATACTATAGACAATTCCTTGCTCCGGTCAACCTTTGTAAGGGAGCTATGATTTCATCATATTATGTGGAATATGATATCATAGGGCAACCTGAATATGCCGAAATCAGTTTTTGATTGAAAGATAAAGTATTTGCTACCTATATTTTATTCACGAATTTGCTCCTAGGTCTGAGCCGCGAAAAGAAGACTTTCATTTTCCTAGACAGCTTTCAAATCCAGCAGATCAATGCTCGGATAACCAGGTATTTTTGAAAACTTAAGGATCCTTTAGAACGTATCACTCGGCTAGATTAACTATAGGTTTAACTAAGTGAGCCTGTGTAATAAGTGTAGCATGCGTATGTCGACGCACTGTTGCCATTCGTAAGTATGTTTAATTTTTCATTTTTACTTTGTTTAGAGTTGGTATTATTGATGTTAAGTGATTTTATGTCATTTAAGTGATAAGTATTTTTCTTTCAAGGGACGACAAAGTCCAAGGAAACTACCCTCACTAAACGACGGAAGACAGCTGCATAATCTGTTTACTCCATGTTCTACCCGACTACCATTTGGTCCCCAAATTGGTGCTGCGAGTGCCTTCCCTAATCCTCTTAGTCTGGTCCTAGAAGAAGGAGAGCTGTCACAATTGGTATCAAAGAATTTATCTGCAGAAACCACAGGTGCGTCGGGCTGGTTCCTCTGTACAGTAAATCTTATTTGCAAGAATTTTATAGCTAATTGGTATAATAGTTGTGCTCAAATGTGTAGCTACAAAACTTTTTCATACAATCTTTTACAAAGTTTGGCTGCAAGAAACATTCGATCTTCTCCACAAGAGATTATGCTTCTCCTTGTTCAAGTATTTGCTCTATATTTTGCTCAGTGTATGCTACAAAGTCTGAACGCTGCAGCCTTCCAAAATAAAGCTTCGCAAGTTCGAAGTACTATGACTTGAATATTGAATCACACAATATGTTTCCTTTCCCCCAAAAAGCAAGTAAAGCAAGCTGCGTACAAACCGTATTTGCGAAGGCTTTATTTGCAAGTTTCTAGGCCTTTATTGATTTGGGCAGGAAACTTTTGATGTCTAAGAAACCTTCCCTTTTCAAATGATTTCCTTACGTCGACTGGAAACAGATTCAGGCAAAAAGAAATTCCGAAAAACCAACTTACACACAGAAGATAGATAGAATAATTAATGGCACATATACTTGCTATCTTCGCAAAGGTATGGGTTTCTATGCTTACAACGGGGAGGGGGACTGAATAGCCCAGGATAATCAAGCAATGCGACCTCGGTCCTTCCTCTCAATGTGACCACAGCGCATGATTCCTTTTGCCATTTGCCTGGAATCGCAGAGAGCTGGCGACTCTCCTCGCTCTTGGTAACGAGTTCGACCTTGGTGGGTAGCGAACCCACAACCACAGGTTGTGAGTCAGATTCAACCACCAATTGGCTATTCCCACCACTAAATTCTCACCAGTACAGTAGAAGAAAGCACATCTGAAAGCTAGGGCCATTTATTCTTAGTGCTTTCTAATGTATCCATAAAAATGTTGAAATTTATGTAATTGATATATATATATATATAAACATATATAATCATTATATGTAATATGATTCAAGTCTTTGACTCTAAGATTTGTGTTTTTCAGATATCGAAACTGGTATTGCTTATCAAGCTATTCACAACGGCATTTATAATGAAAACGAGGAAAGTCATCAGTTGTCTTTACTTAAAAGCATTGATGAACATTCAACCATTTCGCCTATTCCAAATGGACTTGAAAAATTGAAGTATACAGGGAATGACAGACTTAACGAACAGTTTAATGGAAGATATGCGAATGAGAGTGATAGAGATTATACTGGTGAAAAGAATGAAAAGAAGAATCAGAAGGCAATGAAAGCAAAGAAGAAATCTTCATTGAAAATCCTGAAAGAAATGGAAATTGCGCATGCAAATGTTAAAGATTTAGTTGTTGATTATTCAAGAGCAGAAAATATCTGCGATGGATCAATGGATGAGGAAGAAGTGAAGAATGACTGTAAATCTAAAATTGATACCAATGAAGATGCGAAATTAATCAAAGATATATCGAATGTAATTTCTGACGATAAAGATTGTAAAGTTATTGAGAAGAAGCACCGTTTGAAGCATCTTCGTCAAATGAAATGTGATACGGAGTTATTATGCGGAGATACAGAGGATTGTCAATTTGATGAACAAGCAGTTGACGTTGAAGAATCGAAGCTACTTAAGCAGAAAGTAAACAAACAGAATGAAGAATTTCTGAAAGAAATTAAGGAAGGAAAAGTAAGAGATGGCATGATTAGTACATTGGTTAAGAGATCTGATACAACGATATCTTGTGAACAGAAACTCAGTAGTAATCAGCAGAAATCAGCAAAAAAAGAACAGAAAAAAGCTAAAATCAATAGTGAAGTGAAAATTCGTAAGACCGTAGCAACAAACTGTGTTAAAATTGAAGCTCCACCCGTGAAGAGAAGTAGCTGTAAGAATGTGCAGTTTGTTAAAAATAATGACGAAAAATCCTGTAGAGGACGGCCTAGGCTGAAGTCAGTAAAAAACAACGGATTGAAAAAGACAAGAAAAAGGAAACAATTGTGTCATCTCTCTGTCCTACCCGGTTTTGAGAATTGTTTGAATGATGACTCATTTGAAAATATGATTTATGGCAAAAGTATGGACAAGCATCCAAGATCCAGCATGTGTAGCGAAGATAAAATTATCAAGAGCACATGTGTTACGTCGACTGACGATTCAGGAAATACATGTTCAGAAGATGATGCATTGATTGAACATGATAAAGCAGCCCTTTCTGATACTCCGTCACGAGTTTCGTCTGACGTTGAAGTCAATGAAAAGTACAAAAGTATATTTGATTTTTACTCTAGCGATGAAGATCAGAATGATGTCGAACACTTGCCATCAGATAACCATGAATATCAAAATGTTGATGAAGATAAGGTATTAAATGTCGACGGAAACCAAGCAACGCATTGCCAACGGGAATGTCTTGATCAAACAGCTTTACCTGGCCTAAATAAACTGGAGCATCTTACAGTAGGTAAACCTGATGCCGAAATCGAGATACAAAGAAGGAAGAGCTCAAATTTAACAGGCTTTCTTCCGATGCTTAGTAATCAGGATGACACCTTTCAGCGCATGACGGAAATAGCTTTTGCACGTGGTGTTGGAAATAGCGCTTCTTCATATCGAGGCTCTGGATATTATCCAAGTAAGGAATCGATTGGAAATATTCCACTCAGTCAGTTTCCAAGGACATTTATATATGAAAGCATTAAGAGAAGCAGTATTTCAACACAGACGTCCTCTGATGACTCAGAATGTGGAGACGATGATCTACGTGATTGGGTTAAAGGAAATGTGCTCGGCCAAGGTGCATATGGCACAGTTTATTGTGCTTTGACCAGCAGAGGTCGAATGGTGGCTGTGAAACAAGTCGAACTTAATCGCACCCACGCAAAAGAAGCAGAAAAGGTAATAAAATCGTCAGTAATTTCCCAAATCATACATAACTTGATATTGTGGGAAAGCAAGCGTGTATAAGCAAAAATTTCCATCGTACCCTAATTATTTAGCCACGTCATAGTAGAAATTACTGATAAAAAGTTAAAAGTCATTCTCGTTAGAACTTTGCTCGAAAACGTGTGGTACGGTTTCTCGTATGGGCAATGGTTTCATGCGCAGTTTCTAAATTATTGAAACCAAAACTTTCCTACTTCACAGAAACAATCAATATAATCGTAACGAAATCATTATTCGTCAGTAAATACCAGAAAAAAGAATAGTCTTTGAGTTGTACAAACTTCAAAATTGCGATGAATAGCGGAATCATTTTCGGGCAAACTTAAAAGCTTTTTTCGTCTGACACTCCTCAGAGTATGAACGTCAGAAACAGACCGAAACAATAGACTAAGGCGGAATTTATACCCAGATGCGGCTCGAAATGCACCAATCAGAAAGAACGAAAAGCTGAATTGGCATTGTGTTTTAAACACCAATCAGCTAGTCGGATACAGCGGGAAGACCAATAGAATTATTTGAAGAGTCCAAGTGAGAAAACGAACTCTTTCTGTCTACACAGAACCGGCCTTTTGGTTTTGATGTAGACAGATTCCAAAACCCCTAAGTGAACCGGCCTTTTGGTTTTGATGTAGACAGATTCAAAAACCCCAAAGCCGCATCTGGGTATAAATTCCGCCTTAGTCTATTGTTTCGGTCTGTTTCTGACGTTCATACTCTGAGGAGTGTTACATGAAAAAAGCTTTTAAGTGTGCCAGAAAATGATTCCGCTATTCATCGCAATTTAGAAAAACGAATGTTGACGCTACAAAATGGAAAATGGTTCCTTAAGATTTTGATAAACATTCAACCTTCAAGTTACTATTCAGGAAAATGGCTTCGTAAGATTTCTTGATTTGCAGTTTCTTATAAAAAGTAGTGGACCTATGTGTGGTTAAAGATAACACGTCAAAATGTTGTAATCTGTTTTAATGCAAAGTGCTTTTAATTATCTCTTAGCAATACAGAAAATTGCAAGAAGAAATCCACATGTTAAAGTGTCTTAATCATAGATGTATTGTAAAGTAAGTAATCAGATCTATGAAACTTATTTTTTGCTTCTCCCAACGTGAAAAATATAGTATCTGCATAATGAACGTATTTGGTAAATATATAAACCTTCCCTTTTCAATAGATTTATTGGTACGAGCATGGAGGACAATGTGGTGAATATCTTTATGGAACATATACCTGGCGGATCATTAGCACTTGTTCTCAAAAGGTGATACATGAAATATCATCATTTTATTATTTCAATGAATGTCTCCATTTTCTGCATTCACTAACAAACATAAACATCGGAGTAGAATCAAGCTTTACGGGAACGCATCCCAGAAAAGACACGATAGGCTACACCGATACGCATGGATCCGTTCCTCGAGAACGGTATCGTATCTTTTTGGGTACGCTAGAAAAGCGGACCCGCTTCCGATCCGTCCCCTTTTTACGCAATGAAATCGTGTCTTTGTACCCGAAAGCTACGGTTCTTTGCTATCCGTATCTTTTGTCTCGTGTAAACGGGATGTAAAACGCCGTTTGTTACGTGCTTCTGTAGTGCAAGTAGTCTAACCACTTCAAGGTTCATTTCATATACAGTAATACAATATCATATCATATCATATCATATCATATCATATATCATATCGTATCATATCATATTACATCATTATCATTATCATAATCATATCATATCACATCATATATCATATATCATATCATATCATATCATATCATAATCATATCATAACATATAATATCATATCATATATCATATCATATCATATCATATCATATCATATATCATATCATATCATATCATATCATATCATAACATATAATATCATATCATATATCATATCATATCATATCATATCATATCATATCATATCATATCATATCATATCATATCATATCATATCATATCATATCATATCATATCATATATCATATCATATCATATCATATCATATCATATCATATCATATCATATATCATATCATATCATATCATATATCATATCATATCATATCATATATCATATCATATCATATCATATATCATATCATATCATATCATATCATATATCATATCATATCATATCATATCATATCATATCATATCATATCATAACAAATCATTTGTCAACTAATTTTATGAAAACTGAAAATATAACACTACGTATTAGCGAATATCCAAGAAGCGATTGTATTGATTTAGATGATAAGATTCTTTTTGAAACAATTAAGATATTACCTGTCTTTAGTCCTTATTAAATTCAAAATTTTAAGAAATTTTATCAATTAGATAATAATTTGTAATAGCTAGCTTTGTCTATTATTAATATTCTTTCGTATTTATTTTACTTGTATTGTAGCAAAAGATACATATTTATTTAATGTTACTAGGACCTTGAATGGTTTATCAAAAATTCAAAATAAATTAAGCGATATAATATAATATCATATCATATCATATCATATCATATCATATTATATCACATCATATCTTATCATATCATATCATATCATATCATATCATATCGAATCATATCATATCGATAATTATTTATATACAAAAAAACCCTTTTGCTAAAGAATATTAGAAATTAAAGAAAACCTTAGTCACAATCTATATCCTATAGATATTTGTTTTTTTATATCATATCATTTTTTATAAACTTATTGAAACCAGAATGTTCATCGTCATATAAGTACTTGCAAACATGGCGTATGTAGTTAAACCATCTTTTTCGAAATATTTGGAAATATTAAGATAGCGATAGGATTACAAGCAGAAATATCGTTAAAAATAGCCATATACTTAATTACATCATAAACAACCAGTTCACAGATCTTTCCGTTTTTGACTGCTATATTATAAACTAATTTTCATGTCACTTGAAGTTTTAGACTATTATTTCAGATTTGGGCCTCTAACTGAGAGAGTTTTTCAAAGATACACACGTCAGATCATTTCTGGTGTGGCCTATTTGCATCAAAATGGCATAGTGCATCGGTGAGTATTGAAAACATGCTTCAAGTAACATTATTAGGCCCAGTCAATGACAAACTTTGTGCATTCAGATAGTGGCAGCAATAGTGCAAGGATGATTTGAATTTAACTCGATCACATTCGCCATTAAGTATTTCTTCTCGAGGTTCCAACTGTAGGTTTTTACTTTAAGTCGGAAATATGATTTGAACGAGCATTTTCAACCCTAAATGCAAGTTTACGTCAGAGATTTCAATTTCAATAAGCGAGTCAAAAAATGCCAGAGATTTTTATTGGGTTCATAAAATGGATTTGGATGGTTTCTTCGTTAGAATGCCTCTGTGGGTCACAGAAATAGAAATAGCCTTGTGAAGAGACGTGCTGTACACGCTTTTTTATTTATAAGGAACCTCAAGGCCTAGTTCTTAAAGTTCCTTATTGTTCCTTATTTTTTGGAGTTCTTTTGAGGCAATTGTAGTTCCAAAGTTCCTTAATAGTTCCTTAATTTTTACTGTACATTCAGTGTCATAACAATAATAGAGAGGCACTTGCATGTAAGCAAAGCTTGAGATCACTCAACGGAACATTTGATGATGCATAACGTACAATTTATGTGATTTTCGACTGCAATTGGATGGGACCGGTTTTCTAATTCTCGATTATTTGCAGTAATAAAATTATTGAACATTGAAAAGTTCTTTAATGATTTTCTCTTTAGTAGTATAAGTTCTCTAAATTTTCGGGCCTTCCACATGTAGGTTCCTTATAAAGTGGTTCTTTATAAAAAACAGCGTGTATGCTTGTTTATAATGTACTGTCACAGCGCTATGCATACTCTTTGTATTTCAAAGTATAAGACCCCGTTTACATGAGAGAGACTGGGTTAGCCCCGGTCCAATCCAGAGACAGTTTTGGTTCAGAAACGCCTTCTGTTTACACGGGATCTCTTGAATCCGTACTTTTTCTGGCCCTGTTTAGAGACAACAAATCTGTTTAGTTTAGACCCTGTTTAGAGCTAGTTCTGGATCTAAATATATTCAGACTTATCAAGGCTGTTTCTGACACCGTATTAGACATGATAGTCACCACTTATCATGACAAGCCTTTGATATTTAGTCGGGCAACGTTTCGGGAGAGATCCGTCTCCCATCATCGGGCAATGAGAAATGTGGTTTCTTTCCTATTTATTGCAATTCGATCCGACCTTTGCAATAAATAGGAAAGAAACCACATTTCTCATTGCCCGATGATGGGAGACGGATCTCTCCCGAAACGTTGCCCAACTAAATATCAAAGGCTTGTCATGATAAGTGGTGATTATCAAGTCTTTTGCGGTAGTTCTGGATCTGTTCAGAAGTAGAGCCAGCTCGTCTCTAGCCTTGTTTCGATCCCGTGTAAACGCTTTGGATCGGATCCAAACTGGCACGGATACGAAACGTGACAAGAAGTGAATGAATAAAACCTAAAAGAACACATTTTCGAAGAAGAGATCGAATTTTCTGCCTTAGTTTCCCACAAGATGCTGCTATGATAAAAAGAAGAAATTTCAAGCAGTTTTGTAGCAGGAGTGTGGTAATGCATGCGTCATCTAAAAAAGTACGGAAATCAAATATTTCTGGATCGGATCAGAACCGATCCAGTTCTTCTCGTGTAAACACATTAAAAAAGAAACAGAGCTGGCCCTGGATCGGACCAGACCCGATCCCTTTTCTCTCGTTTAAACGGGGTCTAATTTAGCTTTTGCTGGCATTAATTTCATTTAAATTCATACTTTGAATATAAATAGGCCTAGGCCTAGTTCATACTTTGAATATGAATAGGCATAGGCCTAGTTTGTCTTGCGTGTAAATAAGCTTTACTTTTTCCTTTCAGGGATATCAAGGGAGCAAATATAATGTTAAGTACTGATGGTGTTGTTAAACTCATTGACTTTGGTTGCGCTAAACGCTTGGTAATTTTCTTCAGTTGTTGCAAATAAAATAAAACTTTTTGACGCATCTTTCCCTATCCTTTATCAAGACACTTAAATTTTACAGAACTTCTTCTTTAACTTTTTTTAACGATTTTTCAGAACTATTTTTAGCTTCTTAACTTTCAAATTTATTTTTATAACTAACTACTTTTTAGAAAAATTTTTTATATTCATTTTTCAGAACTATTTTTAGCTTCTAACTTTCAAATTTATTTTTATAACTAGCTACTTTTTAGAAAAATTCTTTATATTCATTTTTCAGAACTATTTTTTATAGAATTTTTTTATTTTCTTTTAAGCAACTTTCTTATAAGAAACTTCTCGATAGCTGATAGTAAGGGATCTTTTATATATGGGGACAATCATAAGCTATCAGAGCAAATTTTTCTTTAATTTTTCTAGCAGAGTGCAGAGGTTTTCAATTTCCGGAACAGAGCTTTTTTGAATTCCTCCTAAGCGGTTTCTTGATTCATATTTGAATGGTAAAAGAAATAAAACCCATCTGGACATCAATATCATAAAATTTACTGTATTCTTAATATTTCTAGAATCTCAGTCTGAGTCAATCTTCACAGTCCATAAACTCTTGCAAGGGTACGCCATTTTGGATGGCACCAGAAGTAATACGTGGAATTGGAAATAATTACAAGTCTGACGTTTGGTTAGTATTTGTTTAATTTTTGAAACTTAAAGAACATTATTTAATACGATCATTATATATTTGATTTTCAATTTTTTTTGGTTGTTAAATTTATTCCGTTTGTTTTCAGGAGCGTTGGATGTACTGTTTACGAAATGGCGACAGGAAAACCTCCATGGTATGTCAGCAACTTTGTATTCATTAATTTTCCTTCTTACCAAACTACTATTTTAGTTAAATTTTGCCGTTCAGATTATTCAACTGCTTACCTGGAATTTTCTGTAATTCTGCTTTCAAAATCCTCTTGTTGATTCAAAATGCATTGGGTCGTGGTCTTCGCTAAGGTAAATCATCAAAGCGCTTTATAGGCCAATCCAACAAGTTTGGGACCATTTCTGAAAAGCATTCAACGCTCTGAACCATCGCGAAGTTAAACCCCAAAGCGTGCATTGCTTTTAGCAACGCACGAGCAGTGTTCTCTCTATATTTGCATCAAAATAGATGCGATGTAGATTTCTGCTTTTCCTGGGATTTTCAACCTTCTCAATTAGTTGGAAATATTCAAGAGATAGGTCAGTTCTTAAAACATTTCAGCCTTAAGGTTTCATCGTCTTTGTTTTGTCGTTTTCACAACTCAACTTTCCACCAGAAATTGTAATTTTTGCACCTTGAATGACATATTAAACTACGCATTTCCAACTAAAATTGTTTTGTGAATTTTTTCTGTTGCTGTGAATTTTAATCTGAGTAAAGATATAGGCTCAGTGCCCAGACTTTGGTGCAGATAAAAGAATTCATACCCCTAGTCTTTGTGTAGTTCAACCAAAGTGCAAACAATGGCGACAGTCTTTTTCACAGGGTTTTTCTCAAGAACTGGCGTGAAAAAGGTATTTCAATCCCACTCAAATCCCTGAAACTAGCTGATTTCACAAAAATTCGCTTTGTTTTGATCAATGTCAAAAGTAACGAGGCAAAATTGCACATGAGAACCTTCAATCACCAAGAACCAACAGCTTGGAATTATATATTTCCGCACATGAGAACTTCAATTCATTGAGAACCAAAAGCCTCAAATAATATCTTTCTTTCTGAATGAATACAACCATTTCAGCCAGAGATCCAAATAGGTTCTCCAAAAGGATACAATTTAATTCAATGCGACCTGTGTGTGTGAGATAACGTCTTTCGTAGACTCAAAAAGCAATGCATACAGAAGAACCTTGAGAAGTTGTTTTCTGGCAGTTGCTTTAGGCCTAAACTCTGAGGTATATAAGGAATACATCTCATTACCTAATAGGCTGCATTCAAAAACATAGACGCTTATGTGCGGTTTTAACTCTTGCTTTTCGACGTTATTCTAAAGGTTAGTTTGTAGTATCCGCTATTATTAATTGTTAATATTATTTATAATAACAGTGAAATTTTTCTTCTACAGGCATGGGTCTCCTTGTGCAGCTATGTATGCTATCGCCGATTACTCTACAGAAATTCCAGTTTTGCCGGAGAATTTTAGTGAAGAAAGTAGAGACTTTGTCAAGCTCTGTTTGATAAGGTAAATATATATTTATCAAAAAGAACTGTCTGTGGTTAAGTATGTTTACATGTATGTTCGCTAACGCATAATACCTTGTTCCATATAGTCGTTGACGGTCGTTGACGGTCTTTCACAGTCTCTGCAAAACCTGAAATATTGTTAACGACTTTATGGAAACACCTGGAAAAGTCTACAGCGGCTGTAAAATACTGTCAAAGATTGAGTCGTTGAGGGTCGCCAGTGTAGCCAATCAGTGTAGCCAGCCCAGCAACGATAGCGTCACACCAGGGTCGAGGTCTCGATTAGTTTTAGATTTGTTCAAAACTTCAAATTGCGATAAACAGAGGAAACATTTTCAGGCATACTTAGGCTGAAAGCTTTTTTCGTTTGACACTCCTCAGAGTCTGAACGTCAGAAACAGACCGAAACAATACACCAAGGCGAATTTGAATAAATTAACCTACTACTAAAATCATAGATACTGGCACTAAAGCACCATTTCACCTTCACCTTTCATTGTTTAAAAGTAACCACTGTAATGTTCTAACGAATAAGTGCTTCTTTCTAGGTTACCCGAAGATCGACCCTCGTCAGAGCAGCTTCAAAGACACAGCTTTATTGCAAAAGGTTCAAGTTATTCAAAATACAAATAGAAAAGGCGTCTTGTACATTCATTTTTTATTATGCATGTTGAACATGCTGGACATGATTGATTTTATGTACAAATATTTTTTTATATAACTCATATAAAGGACGTCTTAACCTGATGCATATTTAGATCTTTTATCAGAAAAGAAAATATTTTGATGCATAGAGGTTTTTAGGTATTTTATTAAAGGTTCGTTATTTTTTCTAAATCTTTGATTTTTTGATTGATTTTTTTATGTTACGCATAGAAGAATATTTTCCCGCAAAACATCGGTCAGATAATCATTGTAGCTACTACGTACATCGCGTTTATGTCAGTTAAAAAGTTAGAAATAACAGTCAGAATGTAAATATTAATTAGAGCATTTGCAGAAATTTTATCTACTTGGGTGTGTATTTTAGCTTAATTGGATTTGTATATAATGGCAACTGATTTAGTATTTTCATGATTGGAATGAGTGTATTTTAAAGACACATTGATTTTTATATAGCTTCAAGAGCGTGCTTTCATAATGCTTTCATTCTTTGTTGATCTTCCCTTTTAATGCATGTTGATATGCTTTTGAGACTGCTTATTCTAATGCTTATGCCAGCTCCCCTTTAGCATTCCAAAAAAGTCTGAAAATACAGGAGTGGGAAAGGTGATTGGGGACTGCAGGCAAAGCCCCTGAATTTGGGGTCACCCACGTCAAACGATCCGAAAAGTTATGAGACTCCCATATCTAGTCGTTGTTATGCAGAAATCCGCAAATATTGATTTCTGACTAGGTTTATGCAACAATTATTGCACTGATAAAGGGATATAAGGACTGGTGCTATTTCAAGCAGTAATTTTATACACGTTATAATGCATCTGTCACAACGCAGATTTTAAATAAATTGATTCTGATTGGAACTACAAGCTCTCGACCGTGATAGCAGCAAATAATAATCAATATAATAGATAGCCATCGTGATCTTGACTGTTACAAATGTACACATATATGCATACATGGTAATGGTGATCCGGTGTAGTATTGATGGTAATAATATAGTGTAGTAAAGAATAATGTCCAGTGGAGATATATTGAGCAGCGAGTACATTAATGGGAGTATTGCCGAATTACCAGAGGAAGAATATTAGAACTACACAGAATAGTCAAATCAGATGCGAATGTTTGAATACCTTAGCAATCCTAAGATGTTCGCAGTCTTCCATTATCAAGTATTACGGTTCACATTTTGAGACAATTTTGAGCCTTGGTACGTTTTTGAAAATTTCAGCAAAAATGTATTCTGAAATAAAAACGATTTTATCGAGTCTTTCAGCCATGCTTTAAACTCATTGGATGTGGTCAGCCAAGCATAGTTGGGGCACGGTTACAGGTCTTGATTCTTCTTTTAGGAGTTAGCTCACAGTATTATAAAGTTACAGAATATAGCTTAGCTTTAAACGGCTTGAAATACCTTTTAAATCAAAACATCTCAATAGAATTTCCATCGCAATGGAGGCTGAATATATGTAGTACATGTGTAGTACTTTGAAGTTGATATTGTTGAAACAACACAAAACTAAATTGATTTGATAACCATACCTATCTTTTGTTTGCGAATGACATCTGAAAGATTTCCCGTCCATAATATTTAGCTGCCAGGTTTCTCTCTGGTAAACTAGTTTTTGAGCCTATTGACTGTCTTGACGATTTAAAACTGCGATTGCAGCTAGCGGAGGTTCCAGTACGGGAATCTTCTGCTGTGTCCTGCCTGATAAACGAGAATTTAACTTCAGACTAAGGTTTTTATTAAAAGTAAGGTTTTTTATTAAGGTTTAAGGTTTCTTAAGGTTTTTTTTTTTTTTTATTTTAAACATTGGTTTCAAAATCTAGCAGTTCAGATTAGACAACTAAAGATCGAAGGTTAGAAGAAAGCATACCAGTTACGTTATTAATTTTAAATGTCAAGCAATAATAATAAACAAAACAGGCCAGTGAGACGACGGTGACAAGCTCATGAAAACGATCTACATTTATTACTACAACTATTTGGCCTTGCACTATTCCTGTTCCAATCAAATTGCAATCGAAAGTACGACAGGAAAGCTAGAGATTCGTAGAATAATATGAAGTTCAAGGCTGTCTATATCTCGATTGCATATGTAAATGATGAATTTCAGTACATAAAAAGTAAGGGTACAGTACATAGAAAGTAAGGGTACTTTCTAAGGGTACTCCCTCGGATACTACTAAAGACAGAATAGCATAGGGAACCTTTAAATTTTGAATACTTTTATCACAGCAATCAATCAAGAATAACGAAGCTGGTTCCACACGTTTGATGTCTGCATAACTCGCATTCATTGTATGTTACGCATGTATCAAGTGTTTCCTAGGGCAGTTTCAAGTTTGTTTACATACAAGTGTCTCTATATAATAGTCACAGCACTAAATTGCAGTTAAAATTAAGGAAATATTAAGTAGCTTTTGATACTGCAATTTTATCAAACGAGGTAAAAAATAAGGAACTTTCTGAAGTACACCTTAACGTAGGTTTTTTACAAAATAGATAGTGTGTACTTTTCTTGATACCTTAAGAAGATGTAGAGAATATAGCTGTTTGGGGGAAAAGAACGATTGAATTTTACGCACCTTGAACTCGTTGTCGGTTTAAAAATCACAGATTCTTGTTGTTCGATGGACTTTTCCACAAAAGTCTTTTCATGATCAATTTCGTATTGAATTTGTTCTTCAATTTGTACACAGAATGGACATCGAATTCTCCAAGATTCTAAAATCGTATACAAAAAGTGTATTGATTTTAGGTTGAAAGGAGATAACTGGGGCTCGGGTAGCTTACATACATGTCTTAACCCTACAAGGGCTGGGCTTTTTTGATCATATATAGCTGAGCAATGTAATTATGGAATGCACCTATATCAAAGACCTTTTTCTGGCATATAGGAATAATCTTATCATAGAAACTGATAGTTAAATTTTTTACCATATTAGGAAAATTTATGACGTCATCAAAATTAGTGCTCCGCACCAAAAAATTTTGCATTTTATAATCCTGAATAGATTTTAGGTAAATTCGAGGATTTACTTTGACTAACTCTCAATGGTTTAAAAATTATGCCGGTAAGTTTCTACCCCAGGGCCCGTTGGGCCCCCAATTGGGCACCAGCATGTGTAGGGTTAAAGCCACCGTACTATACCTGCATCGTTGAATGCAATAGGATGTCCAAACTTCCTTGCAACGTCCAGCGCAGTTTCTCCAGCACTATTACGTAGATCAAGATTAGCGTTATGTTTGATCAGACAGTTGAGGCATTCAAGCTTCGCAGCAGCAGCAGAAAGATGTGATGCAGTATTTCCAAACTCTGCAATTCAAAAGAACTCGCACTAATATTCTACCAGTAAATAGAGACATACACAAGGTGACTTATTGACTGAGTTGCAGACGTACGACACAGAGAGTGAGAGACACAGAAGTAATTTATTTGAAAATACAGGGGTCCCGAAATAAAGGAACCCACTTTAGAAATTGTTTTTATTTGCGAACAGTTGCTTCAAGTACTAACTGTGTACATACACTCTTGCGTGTACATACTCTCTTCACAAAAATATGCTGTAATGAATATCATTGATAAATAAAGCATGTGCACAAACTGTATGCACATTTCATGCAATTGAGGATTTTCTGTTGCTATGATAAGGTCGACCAAGGGCTTATTGATACAACCATTGGTTACTTGAGGCGAAAGATTTAAAAAATGGTTGATTTACACAGACAAAATTGTTCAAAAAATTTTGTATGCAAGTTGTGCTTTTTTGCAGTACACATCTGGTCACTGTTCTTTGTGTTGACTAAAAAATTCTGTGTCAAAATTTTTGTTTCTTCTAGTGTTATTCGTAAAGTAAAGCATTTCAAAGTGACGTCAGCATAATTTTCATCTCTTCAAAAACATGAGTACCAAATTTGATGCTCCAAAATTAAATTTTGAATTTGGTACGAAGGTTTCTTTACCGGGTTCCTTTTTTCCGGAACACCTTGTATAATAGAAAATTTCAATAAAATACCATCTGGTTGATCCAAAGCAGCTCCTTTTTCCAGTAGCCAATGAAGAACTTCAGTTGAACCGTTCGTAGCAGCCTATAACGAAGAAGAAGAAGATTGAATTATGGTGTTTTAGCACCAGTTGCTAGGATCTCAGTAGTAGATTAACTAATCGAGACCTCGACCCTGGCTGTAACACTACCGTGGCTGGGCTCAAACACTGACCACACTGAGCTCCTGACACCAGGAGTCAGCTGGAATACACCAGAATGCCAAAGCATGTATCAAAGAAATTCTACATTACAAAAAGAATCTGCAACTTTCAATTTGGTTAGTAGAAAATTGTTTGTCTGGGTCTTCTCCTTAGCTGAAAGATAGATCAATTCCTTAACGAGTGCACAAGCAATTTTAGCAAGCAAATAATAGATTCATTTGTTAACGCAGCTTAGGTTGGGGCATACTTCAATGCTGCTGTAGACACCCTGCTTGTGTCGCATAAAGAATGAATGAACAGATTGAAGACTCTGGGTTATCATCGACCGATACGGAAAGACAACAGCTGAGCTGATTGCAGGGTTTGGGTCCATGATTCCAAATTGTCTAATTTTCCCTAAAAGTGGCTAACCACTAAAAAGTGATGTAAAACTCAGCTTTGTTTTGATGTCAAGTTATCTTCAGATCTATCAGATACTTACACAGTTGCCACAGTTTTACTATTTTAGACAATATTCAAACTTCCTAAGCCCACAGTGGCCTATCTCGAGCAAAAACCCTCTCAGGCCCTTATTAGTAAAACCGACGGGTTGGATATGTTGTAGAAAGGGTACGTGGAAGAATGAGACATAATGGCAGCTCACCAAATGCAGAGGAGTTCTTCCATGATGATCAGCTTCGTGAACTGAAATTCCTTGATTTACAAGAAATCGAACACACTTCAAGCTACCAGACATAGCCGCATAATGAATCGGTTGCTTACCTAAGGAAAATAATGCAATAGGTCATTAACGTAAGAAGAGAATGTGGGTTGAACCACTCTATGACTTTTGTCAAATAGGGAATTTCTGGCAATAGGGCAGATATTGCTTTTGCTAGCAAGACGTCCCCAAAATTACTCCAAAACTTTGACCTAACATCTAGCATGGCATGCTTGCTGCTGTTGTGACAGGGTTGGCTGAACTTAGCAAACGTTTTAGCCAACTTTCGTGTCAAGAGAGTTAACCTGATTGAAGAGCATGGGTTTTCTAACAACATAACTTTGCCTTTTCTGTTTGTTTCAATGTGAACCCGCGTTTTACACAATCAGATTTTCGTCAGATTTTCATCAGATTTTTTTCTCTTCAGATAATCTGAAGAGAAAATCTGGCCGTGTAAACACCTTGGTCGTTGAATTTCGACAAAAAATTTCGATTTTTCAAAAGTCGGACATGTTCAAACTTTTCGACAAATCTGACGAGTTTTTCATTCATCTCCTTTGTCCTGATTTCGAATACGAACTTCTGCTCGAAGCAGCCTTCGGCCAGCGTTTCATTTGGTACGCTGAAAGAGTTAAGACTTTCTTAAACTTGCTATTACAGTACAGTTGACATCCGCTATCTCGAACTCTCAAGGGAAACTGGAATTGGTTCGAGATAGCGAATGTTCGAGATAACGGATGCACCATATAAATATAAAAAGTTATAGTTTTTAAGTCAGAAAAGGAATCACTATTAACATGCACGGTTACTGATCCCAAATCTCATCAAACAATGCTGGTACTTTTTACATAAGAGTCAAAGCTAATCTGCTTTCATCCCTACCATTGGTGAAATTGAGATAATGGCGAGGCAGCACATCTCGAAAGAGAACAGCTTCATCTATTGTATACATGGGCAGCATATCACTTAGCTGCTGCCATTCCTGCTCCGCTAGGCAAACTTTTACATATTTCAGCCTGTCTCTTTATCAAGTTCAGCAGAAAATTTGGCAAAGTTCGAGAAAAAAGCAGGTTTTCCTCCATGGGAAATGGAAAATGGTTCGAGATAGCGAATGTTCGAGATAACGGGGTTCGAGATAGCGGATGATTTTTCTATACAAACCCATATATCACAACGAGGGGAAATGGAAAATCGTTCGAGATAGCGAATGTTCGAGATAGCGGGCAGTCGAGATAGCGGATGTCAACTGTACTACTATTGTAAACGTTGTTTTAAAAAGTCTGCAACTCGCCTAACACACCATTTAAAAACAGATTGAAGATCAAAACTACAAGATAATTATGAGCATTTGGCAGACAAAACTACAGCAAACATGGACACAGGGAATGGGATAGCAGAAATAAACCAGAGGCTCAGTACATACCTGAAGAATCAGGAGCTGCAAGATCAATTTTATATTCCGAAAAAACTTTCAAACATTCAAATGCTTTATGTTTCGCTGCAACATGAACAGGAAGCATGCCGTCAGATGTCTGAATTTTCATATTGCCCTTTGCAGCTAATATGATCCTGAAAAAAAACGTTATAAAATCAGCATGCTATTTTTTTACTTCGCATGATGCTGATGATTGTGATGATGAGGATAATGATTATGATAATGTAACAATGATTATTTTGATGATGATTGATTATGATGATGATTACGACAATGATGATAATGATAATGATAATGTAACAATGATTTTGTTGATGATGATGAGACTGATGATGATGATGATGACAATAATGATGATGATAATGAGGATGATGATGATGATGATGACAATGATGATGATGATTGATTATGATGATGATGATGGTGGTGATGATGGTGGTGCTGATGTCGATGGAGATATACGTTGATGACTGACTGAATGATTAAGATGATGATGATGATGATGATGAGATTATGAGGATGAGAATGATGATGATGATGATGATGACAATGATGATGATGATAATGAGGATGATAATGATGATGATGAAAATGATGATGATGATCATGATCATGAT
Organism: Chrysaora quinquecirrha; assembly: GCA_014526335.1. Taxonomy (NCBI): domain Eukaryota; kingdom Metazoa; phylum Cnidaria; class Scyphozoa; order Semaeostomeae; family Pelagiidae; genus Chrysaora; species Chrysaora quinquecirrha. The sequence goes on from JACTAT010000020.1 coordinate 69,932, forward strand.
CATGTAACAATGATTATGTTGATGATGGCAACAATGCTGATGATGATGATGATGATGACAATGATGATGAAGATGAAGATGTTGTTGGTGATGATGCTGATGATGCTGATGATCAGGGCCATGACAATGATGATGACAATGATGATGAACATTATGAGAATTATGATGATGGCAAAAAACAACAAGTTAAAAGACATTGAAATGCATTAAAACAAAAGCAACAGGATGATTACCGAAGGATGGCTGCATGATTATTGATAACAGCTAAGTGTGCCGCACTCATGCCTTTACAATCAGTCATGCTTAAGTTGCATCTATGCCTGATTAATATTCTCAAGCACTCTGATTCACCATGATAAGTTGCGAGATGAGCAGCAGTCTTTTTGTCATCATCCATCGCATCAATGTTCTTTACCTTCCTTGCAAGCTTTGCTGTGATATCCGAGAAGCCCCCAATGCAGGCATCATGCAGAGGTGTTCTGAATTTTGTACTCAATGCATCTGCATTAGCACCTGCCTAAATGAAAAAAACTCAATCACAGAATTGCCAAATCAGGTAAGAAAACATAGAAATTACTACTCCAGCACCTATTGGATAGAGTGGTGAAGCTGCAATTTTAGAAAACAGCCTTACTGTATGCACCATTGCTCACCAAACAGTAGGAACTATGGGCAGTCATATCGCCTATTCATCAAACAATGCATTTTGTAAATATTTGAGGGCACCAGCCCAACCTGGCTACAGTGTCTACAGGCCTGGACAACAAATGTTGCACAACACAGGGTGTGCACTGCTTCAACAAGATCTGGGGGTGCCATTGCCAAGAAACTGGACCAAAATATTATTTGAATACAGACTTTGTCTGCATGTCAGACTTTGAAGGTGCTGTGGTGTCGTGGTGTAATCCAGCTGACTCGCGGTGTCAGAAGCTCAGTGTGGTCAGGGCTCAAGCCAAGCCATGGTAGCATCACGGCCAGGGTCGAGGTCTTGGTTAGTTAACCTACTACTGAGATCCCAGCGACTGGTGCTAAAACACAATTTCACCTTCACCTTCACTTTTTTGCATGGAAACAATAGAACAATTGAGCATTGGTGGGTGGAATGATTTGTGCACAAATATCTCAAGTGCACCACTCACACACTCTCCAGACTGGGGCCCAAGTTTGCAAAGTATGGCAGTTTTATGTATATATATATATATATAGATATATATGTCTATAGAAATACATCTGACCTGGACCAGCGGTGAATCCCGGTCCACTATGCGGAGATCTTAAGTTTTCAATGAGACCCCCATTGTACAAGTGCCACATTCTATTGCTCCATCCTATTGTTAGCCTATTTCTATGGAAAACCTTGTGTGTAAATGCCATATACCTTACATTACAATATTGTGCAATGCCCTTCACATGATTGATGATTGTCTAATGCCTTACTGGGTTGCTATTTTTCACGCCATAATAAAGGTAAGGTATTCAATTGATTTCAAGCATTTTAGCATTATTCGACCTGCTTTTTCATAACATGAAAACTTGAAAAGCAAATTAAGAAAACATTGAGAATAGACATATGATGACGTCATAAGCTGCAAAGGCTTCTTATGATGTATCTACATTCTATACTCTACAGTATACACATTCGTAAATAGTGCACATAGAAAGTACTCTACTGCTGTATTCCAGTTTACTCACATCTAGAAGAGCATTTACAATATTGCAGTGGCCATTTGCAGATGCTCTATGTAAAGCAGTTCTTTGAAAAGTATCTTCATCTTTCGGCAAAGTCTTGCTAATGGCTAGGCCAATGTTTACATTCTCGTGCACGTTGCTGCTGCGAAGAAAGGAAAGCAATCTCCAAACTGAGTCAGCATCACCATACTCTGAAGCATTGATTAAATTCCTCGTGAAGTCTTTTTTATCAAATTCCATTGCATTTTTATCTTGTTATTCGGCTTGTACCAAAGTTCGGCTCGGCAACAAAGAAAAAAGTTGTTCAAGATAAAGACAAGGAACAAAATGCTGATCCTTGACCTGACCCTGGTCATTGGGTTCTATAGTTGGTTACTATGGTTACTTATACGAATACCAAATGCACTCTTTTTTATAAGAAACTCAGTACTGAGCCATATTGGTTCAGAAACTTTCAGTACTCGACCCAACATGATAAGAAACTCGCAGGTCTCAACAATCTTTAGAATTAGAAATATAGCATCGAAAAACGAACTTCTGTTACACCATATGTATCTATTTTTACAAAAAAACAGCTGGTGGATTGCATTGCTTCTTCTACAGTATTTGTAAAATTTCAGCGTCAATTACCTGTTTTTGGCACAAAAAATTTGATCCCTAAGAAACTGCTAAGAAACTTTCAATACCAAGATAGTCCAAAACCTAAGAAACTTTTTGAGTGCTGAAAAAAATCTTAGTTTCTTATAAACAACATAGGGGCCCTATGGGCATGTTCGAAGAACGACTCTTGTTGAATATAGCTATGCCGGTCAAATGATGAAAGATGTTTATCGGTATGCACAACGATGATAATGATTATCATGATAATGGTGGTGGTTATGATGATGATGTTGATGACCACGATGATTGTGATGCTGTTGGTAGGGGTGATTGTGGTGGTAGGGTGGGGGTGGTAGCCTTCCTTTTCTGTTTCAACATTTCTGTTTTCATGGACAGTGACTCGGACAGTGAATATTAAATAGCTTTCTCTCGCCGAACTATATACTCTGTTTTCGCAGTCTTTAGAGTCTGTGCTCGCTGTTTTTGCTGAAAATTGTCGTTAGTGTTAAAAAAAAGGCGCGTTACCATCTTCGCAGACATTTTTATAGTCATTAGGATGTTCAAGCTTCGGATTAGGTGAACACCTAGCCTGCGTGCAAACTTCACAAAGAGGGAATTCCTCTTTGTGAAGTTTGCACGCAGGCTAGTGAACACCGGGAACACCGAACATCATCCTCCCCATTTCTATGGTCCTCCGCAATGGGGCAAATCCACCCCCAAACCAAGCTCTTTATTTGCGAGTTTTTGTTTTTGTTTGCAACTCTTTGATGTGAGCTTTCGCTTCTTTGGTGTATACTAAACACTGCAAGTGGAAAGTACAGTACAGAAAGAAGGTTCACTTACACGTTGTTACACACTAAGGCATTGGTACGTACTAAACTCTGGGACATTGGCACCACGTTGGTACACTGGAATGCACTAAGCTTTGGCACACTAAGATAAGTTAGTAGGTAGGCACGTTGACACGCGTACCAAAGTTTGACATGCCGATACGCCAGAAGATATGGCACGTAGGCATGATTGCATATAGGGGTAAACACATTATTGGCACATTGACACATACACACTTCTTTTTATAAGAATATTGAGGCTCAAAATCGCTGAAAATTTAAGAATTATTTAAAAATTATGCCAGGCTCAAGCTTCAAGAAAACATTTTTTCTTATTTCTCTGTGTTTTTCACAAGGCACAAAATGTGATTGTCGCGCTGTATGTTTTACCATACATATTGCGCGCATTGGTACTTCTAACTGCAGATAAGATTTTTTATCACAAAATGGTAAATGAAAAAGAGTTGACTTATTTCTCTTGATCTTCAGGCCAATTTATAATATTGTAAATTAAGAATAATTTAAGAATATGTTTAGGTTCAAAATCGAAAAATCTTAAGAATAATCAAGGCTCGGCAAAAATTAAGATATTCTTATATAAAAAAAAAGTGTGTAGGAAAGACGACTCCTAGGCACGTTTGCAAGCACTAAGATTTGGAATGAGGCCACATTTCGCACATTTTGCACTTAACTTAGCACACTTCCTTCAACTTCAATAATTCTGCTGCCTCCCTTATGGGCCAAAAAAATTAAGCAGGGAATTTTGATAAAATAGTCCATCACATACAAAGTGACTGTATATCTTACAATATTTTCAAATTTATAAGAAGTATGAATTCAAAATTTAGTAATACTAATATCATTTGATATCAAACGTTTCTCTATCAAAATTATATCGAAAGATGGATGAAGATAAATGATTTATAAACGATGAATTGATGTACAAAAAATAAAGAAATACCAATAATTTTGCGAAACGAATCATTATTTATTATTAAGACCAGTGCAACTTGGTTTCTTGATTCTAATTACAAACTAATTGAAATAATCAAGCTACCCAAGTGCCTTGGTATGATTCAACGTTTTCAAGGACAAATTGACTCAATCTATTATTGCGATTCTCCGAAGGTTATATATAATAAGGGTCGCTCTATGGTGTCTTACAAAAGCTTTTCATTGCTTCTACGCGACTATCATTTGAAGCACTTTAAAGTGGTGCCAACAGTAACTCGCCAATGCAAACAATAAAAATAGGAGCATAACCGAAACAAAGCATGTAAATGAGTACAAGACTCTTGTGGTACCCCATTTACGGTATCGCTGTCCTGAATGGCGGGTCCGTGGTTCTAAAGCAATAAATGCACGTGTCACTGATGAGCTCCAATAAGAGCGAAACGTGTCT
>JACTAT010000020.1:74952-103880 GCA_014526335.1 Chrysaora quinquecirrha
CAAAATTTTCTTCGAAAATCACACTAGCAGCGAGCAGCACGCCTTTTCAGAGAAATGCACCGAATGGCAAGATTACTTGAAAGAGGGTCGTTTATATTGTCTTTTCAAAAGGATAAATTGAACATAATGGAACGAATTATCTTTGATGAAATGGCATTCATTAAATGTATTGAAAAATGATTGACAGGATTATGAGAAACAGGCTTGCATTAGCCGCCATAGTTACAAGGCATTAGAAACGATATATAAACAAATAAATATATAGACAATAAAAATATATATGTTGCAAAAGATTTGCCTTACAATTGTTTGTATTCTCCAGAAATAGGAACAAATCGACCCTTCAGCCACCCCAATTTTCTCATGTCTCCTTACGTTGCCCGTACCTTATAAAATGTGTCCTCCAAAAATCCTTACAGCAAGGTACACTGAGGTTCATTTGGGGATTCCAGTTGGTTGCTACTCCACGCAACATCTCCCTTCTCCCCAGTCGTGTAGCCAGACACCCACTATTTGAGGGGCAAAAGGGTGTGGTCAAGGAAAAGTAGGACGTGGTTTTAAGAAAGATACCCAAGTCGTACTCTGCGACACTTTTACATCAGATTTTGCCTGTATAAAAACTCATCTTGCCGATGATTGGGGGGGGGGGCGACTACCCCTCCGTGCCTCCCCTTGGCTACGCTACTGCTTCTCCCTCTATGAACAATGTTGGTTTATTAGGGTACTCTTGGTTTATCAGGATACCCATTTTCCCTCCCTCTCTTGTAAATAATGTTGTTTATTGAATGATTCTACGTTTCCAGGTAGTAGAAAGGAACATTCAGATCACCTTGCAGCATTTTTCAACATTACCAAACAATATTGTTTTCCGGGGAAAGGGGGAATTGAGTCAGCGAGTGTTGACTATTGCCTAGTGAAAAAGCCTGGAAATATGATGGGTGTTACACGTAGTTCTGGCAGGCATTGGCATTGTAGTTCTTTATGTCACCTCTGTAGAACTGAATAAAATAACCAAAAAGATTTGGTCATTGAATGTGATAGGAAATGTGGCGGTGCAGTGGCAGTATATTTCATGTGTAAAAATTTGAGCCAGAACCATGCTAGGATTTTCGTTTAATTCCTTGAATTAGTTTCAAGATTTGGTACACAAATTCCAAATCGCTTATGTAAGGCATTCTCAATATATACATTCAATGAAAAGCGGAGCTTCGTTTCTGGTGGGAAGTGTTTTGCATCTTTACAATGACTGAACGTTATCAAAAAATGACTACGTATGCAATATTCCTAGAGAATAACATTTCCGCGGAATAACATCACATAGCTTGAAAAATATCGTGGTCTAAATGTTCATGAAACTTCAGATTTGTACAGATGAATCGACATCTGGTTGTAGTATGGCATTGGGTAGTTACTCCTTCTTCTTTCAACGGCATGTTCATTGCTGAACTTCAGCCGACCCATTACAGATTATACGCCATGCCTTGCGATCAAGCGTTTTCCTGTTTATTTAACCCATGTTCAGTCCAGACCAAGTTTTGATGTTGTCAAGATACTGGGTCTTCGGTCTTCCTCTACCTCTTCTGCCTTCCATGCTACCTTGTAGGACTGACTTCGTGAGGTTACATCCTCCTTCTCTGCATTGATGTCCATAGAAGGAAAGCTTTCTTTTACGTATGTGTTTCAGCAGACAAGGAGGGTTCTGAGCTCTTCAAAGATATTAGCATTTGTTCTCTGCTCTCTATAGCTGACTTTCAGCAATCTCCTCCAAATCCAGATTTCAGTTGCAGAGAGGAATTTTTCTTCTCTCTTTTTCAGAGTCCATCCTTCTGCGCCATGAGATGACTGGCCAGATCAGGGCTTTCACCAGTCTCACTTTCAGCTCGGTTGGTAATGAGCGATCCTTCCATATATTGGTCACTTCACACATTTTTCCTTTAGCCATAGCAATTCTTGTTCTCACGTCCACTAAACAGTTTCCATCATTTGTCTTGATCGAGCCTAGGTATTTGAAACTATACATGGGTTACTCCCTTACAAGTTCATTTATAAGAACACCTGGCTTCCAATTTAGCCTGCCTGTTGCTTATGATTTTTCACAACTTTGCAGACTTGGTCACCCATAGCCCCATAGCCCGTCCAGAAACATGTTTAAAATGCGTTTCAGGGTAAGGGTTTCACGCTAGCAGGCTTAGTAATTTTAGTTAAGCTCAAGTAGTTCCTGGCAGAGCAGAAAAATTTGACCCAAATGTCAGCGTGGTGTCGATCGGGGTGGGGAGCTGCAGCTCGTGCCCCCAGACTGATATGTATGTAACTTGGATCACTGCTTCTCATAAGCACTTCTTGCAGATGCTTAATAATAAAGTTCCAAGACTTTTGAGTTAGCTAGTCATGTTTTCAATGTCTCGTATTTTCAAGGTTTTTACAGTGACTCTTCTGCGGTCTTGCTGCCTATTTCTATTGAACTGGCTAATGGCAAAAGAGCAAACATGGGTTGGGTGGTCCCCCCACCTAGAAGTACCTTGTCTGCCCCTGGGAGACAGTATATCCATTCTGGGTTTCATGTCAATGACTGAAGTCTGAATTGATATGAGGGGTAAGGTGTTGTTGTTGTATATGTGTTTTCTATTTAGCATGGTAACGGTACAAACCTAACAACCGACAACAACCATGGGTTGTTAAAGGTGCTTTTAATAAATGATGCCTTGTATGCCAAATCTAAAATACTTCTCTCATCAGCTAACCCTAGTGCCCTGGTGTGTATTCTTAAAGTGATGTGCGATGTCATTAAAAGATTAGCTAAATCATTTTATTTTACAGAAAAAGTTTGTTAATACTTTGTTTATACTCCTTTAGAAGACTAGTTGATTGCTGTGAAGCTTAATTAGCTCTATAATCTTTGATCGGGAACTGAGAAGTATTCGGATACCGTAAACATTGGTACGTTCCGTTTGTGTTTCCCAAGGTCTTCTGGGCTGGGAAAGCGAGCAGAAAAAGGCAGAATAAGAAAGCAAGTAGCTCAGATCTCCTTCTTGCAGGTAGAGAGACCATTAATTTGTTCTTTTGAAGCAAATCTTGCAAATGTTTGCTAAAAAGACATATCCTGCGATGCGATGCCCCCTCTCAAGTAGTCTGTGCACAAGAGCTCCCTTTCCTTAAGGTTAAGGAGCCCGGGGGGGGGGGGTACTTCAATATGTAGGCATACTGGACTTGCCGCTCATACGGATGGGTTTTTTCAACTGAAATTCCCCACACATGGGTCTGATATCCTGCTTGATTCTGGTCGATGGGTTTGTTTTTTTGGGATTTTCTTACCAATAGGTCTCTTTATGATTTACTAGTGGCTGACAACCTTTCTGCTTTTCATTTTTCTTTCGAAACAATGATTTAGCAGCAACAACTCGGTCACATTGATTACAAAGGATTGTGGACGGATTCGATTTTGCCAGACTTTGCATGCATTCTAGCATTGTAAAATCGTGTTTTTAAATCGACCAAATTCATACACATGGGCCTGAAATTTCCCGATTTTCATGCAGATGGGTCGAAAATTCTTGAAAATCCTATCATACAAGTGGGTCCTTTTGTCAAAGTCCAGATTCAGGTCCAATCATGGCCACACTGAAGTACCCCCCTCCCCCGGGTTAAGGAGGTCTGCTGCACAGGTTACCTCTCAGAAACTGTAGCCTCTTTATCAAAAGAGTTCTGCTAGACTAATACCACTCCCGGAATGAAGGGTTATTCAATACTCAACGTAGAGTTAATTTTTACTATGTCCAATAAATCATAGCTAAAAGCTCAATGAACAGAACCTGCCCGATCACGTTAATTGCAAATATAGGCCTAGAAACTTACATGGCGACGACTAATATTAAATCTTGAGAATGATACTGTTGCAGGAAACCACTAATTTTAATTGTTCATTAGTATAAGAAGCAGGGATAGCTTGATTGGACATAAAATTGTCAATTTCAATTCGTATTGATTAACTAACTAACTAATTAACTAACTAACCTACTAACTTGCTAACTAACAAAAAACAAACAAACAAACTAACTAACTTGCTAACTTACTAATATACTAACTAACAAACTAACTCCTTAAAAAACTAGCTTACTAACTTACTAATCAACTAACAAACGAACTATGGCTAACTAAAAAACCAGCTAACCAACCAAGTTACTTACTTACTAACTAACTAACTAACTAACTAACTAACTAACTAACTAACTAAATAACTAACTAAAGAAGCATTAACATAACAACAAGGAACAAATTAAAGGAAATTGCATGAAACGATTTTGAGGGTCCAATGTAGTCTTTTCGGGAAAAAACAAAAGACAATGCTTGCGGTAAAGGCATTGATTGAATAAACATGGGTAAACATACCAAAGGTCGATACCGAACACGGATGCATGTAAATAGGTATGACTCAATAAGGTTTCGTTTCGGACAACTGTTACATTTAATGAATGTTTCGATACCATCTATTTTGAGAAATTTTCAAAGGGTAAATAAATGGAGGGGGTTTCAGAAACTAACCCTACCTTACCTTGTTGTTATGAACATAGTTTGCGAACCTCTCTTTATTTTTGTACTACAATCGTGTGATTATTTCTCAGCATGTATTTTTCCCACGCTGATCTCGATTTCAAAAACAACGTTGTTGATTTCGTTGCATGGCTTGAGTTTTGAGATGATAAATTTCGATTTTTACAAATCAAAACTTTATTCAATTAAAATCGAAACCAGATTTACCGCGTGGGTTGTCGCGCAAACCACGCTTTCGATTTTCTACCCTGGGTATCGATTTTCAAAGTTTGCTCTCGTTAAAAATTCGAAGTTAGATCATGAGTGTTTTGTGAATAAGTGCACCCAAATCAAGGGATCCTGTAGTATTATTACGTAAGGCTTACTCTTCACAAACAGCAGCAACAGTAAAAACTACAATAACGACCCTACATTAGAGGCCCCCCAAGCGGTTCTGCGTGATGCGTTATTGGACAATTTTTCATGCGTGATTTCGTGAAACGAGAAATTTTTGCGCGTTAAATCCTATTAAACTCCAGGGAACAGGGAAACTTGTCAGTTAAACTTATTAAACTTATTCATTTCAAGGACACTTATTTCATGATTGCATATAATTTGTCATACCATATACGGTAAAAAGCTCTGTACCCCACTGCCTCACTCCCACTGTGTCAAAAAACGAGAACGAGGCTTGTCTTCGTCAAATTCAGTAATATTTCACAAAATCAACTTTCTTTCTTGGAATCATCTTCCTTCATCTGAGGAGGTTTAGGCCTGTTTTTAAAAGAATCGTTTGCTTGAAGACTTAGCCTTAATTTGTCCAAAAAAAGTAATGTGGAAGGAAGATAAATAATCAGGACAAATGTCGGCCAAAGTCGATTTGAAAGTTGTGCTGCTTGGAAAAGAATATGGCGGCAAAACCAGCTTGGTAGAAAGATTTATAAATGGGCGATTCAACGAGAGCATTCCATATCAAAATGTAAGAGTTTAAAGCCGATTGCGTCAGTTTCATCATTAAAATATCCTTCATTCATTTTGATTTGCAAAGCAGATATTCAAACATACATACATAAATTTATTGCTGCATGAAAATGAAAGTCGATGATGGTGGTGCGGGTAGTGGAGCGTGACGTCATCAAATATCTACTTTTAGACTTTCTTAATTTTCTAAGCTCAAAGTAAAGAGGACAGTGTAGTGAAGTCAATGTTGTTTCGTTAGCACTTGCTCCATTTGTGCTGAAGGTCTGTAGTTCAAATCCAGGCTGCGGAGCACAAATTATAACGTGTTAAAACCTTGCTCTCTGCCAGTCTTGGAGCATGTATGGCAGCTCTTGACGAGATCTCGTAGGGCAGACGTGCATTTTCATTGTTCTTTTCTATTATTTATTTTTTGCATGCACATGCCACCCTCCGCACCAGGGTGCATGCAATGTTAAGTCCACTCCGCGAAGATTTTGTGATATACACCGAAAAAAACAATAGATTTTATTGTTCAAAGGCAAGTTGCACTCCGAAGATCTTCAGGCCTAAGTACATGAAATGCACCCTGGCCTCCGCAGACTGGGCTCTCTGTGACTCAGATGATCACATTAAAAAAGCAGGCCTATCTCAAATTGACTGGGACATTAAAGAACAACTGAGAGGACGTAAAAACCTCTGGCATTGTCTACCCTCAGTGCTGCCAGCTGATATTCCAAAATCGACTGCTGAGTGAACGAGACCTGAAAATAAGCCACACAGCAGTAGAAGTATTTTCTAGTGAATTCCGACCTGTCAACAAAAAGTCAACTCGAATAAAAATTTCAAAAAAGGAATTACTAAGCAAAAGCCTGAAAGTTCAAAATGAGATCTGTGAATACTTGTACCATTTACTGTTCCCCAGCTTCTGTCCATCCAGTGCAGAGAAAATCTACCTTTATACTATATTTTGGTCAATATCTCTTCAAATATTCTGCGTTTGTCCTCCAAACCATTGATAATGATAACTAAATTCATTTTTACCAGACAATTGGTGCTGCATTTGGAGCCAAGTCATTGACAGTGGGTGGAAATAAATCACTGACACTTGGAATATGGGTGAGTAATGAATGTTTTTTGTTTTCTGTATGACACTTTGAAGAAACTAAAGTGATCAACAGAATCATTTTCTGCAAGGATCTCATTATATAATCTTTTTGAATTGTTCAGAATTTCAAATTGCGACAAACAGGGGAAACACCATAGGGCAGACTTAAAACCTTTTTTTGTCAGGCACTCCAGAGAGTATAAACATCAGAAACAGAACAAACTAATTGACTAAGGCAGATTTTTTACCCAGATGTGAATCAAATTGCACCAATCAGAAAAGACAAGCTGAATTGATATTGTGTATTTAAAACCAATCAGCTTCCAGAAACAGCAGGAAGACAAATAGATAGATTGTGGTGAAAAAACAAACTCTTTCTGTCTAAAAACAACCAGCCCTTTGATTTTGATGTGGACAGATTTGAAAACACTTAAATGAGAGAAAGACCTTGCTTTACCAATTATTTGAAAATATTTGCTGTATTTTTCTGCACAGTCTGGGTGATCCAGCAAATGCAAGCCTTTGGCAGTATCATGCTGAAGGATGGGTAGTTGTTGGAGATTGTGGGTGGTCACTCCCCATGGGGGTACTTCCATTGTTCGTTATACAAGATGTGCCGCCCAAATGGGTAACTTTTGTAAAGAACCTCTACACATGGGTTGTAAAATATATAAAAAATTTTTAGACATGCACTGCTTTGAATTGCCTGATAAATGTGTGTTTTAGTTTCAGATGTTAAATTGGGTTCAAACATTTGAGATATTGGTACAAATGGGTAAAAAATTTCGATGTTTTTTCTATACATGGGTACCACAATTGACAAAATTTGTTGGTAGACATGGGTTGGTTTGGAAAAACTGAGCGGCACGTCTAGTCATTTGAACAATAAAGTACCCCCTGGGGGTCACTCTCTTTACCAAAAATTGTGCTGATGAATATTAGTGGGGACATGCTGTTTAATCCTATCACAATAGCTAAAGATTACATTTAAATCGGTATGAAAAATTCTTCCTTTGAAGGTATCATTCTAAAGTATTACATTATTTATTGTAGGATACTGCTGGTTCAGAACGATATGAAGCTATGAGTCGAATCTATTACAGGGGAGCAAGTGCTGCTGTTGTCTGCTTTGGTAAAAAACTCATTCTGTTTGTCTTAATATGCTTTGTTTTGTGTTTCAGTTGAAATGGCTTTGGAACGCAATGAGCTGCAGAAGCATCTTTGAACATGCTTACAAGCTTTTTTGTGTTCACATTAATTTAAGAATGCCATTCTATCTCAGTCACCGCCAAATTCTCTAATGCTGTGGCTAACTTAGAAGCATGATGACAAGCGAGCAACATGTTCCCCAAGTTGTGGAGACAAGAAATTTTTCTGTTGTTTTCCCCCACAAAAATAAACAATGAGTTTAGGAAAATACTCTACAAAAACTTGATAAGTATGAAATCTCAAGAGAAAAATTCTTAGCAATAACACATACACTTAAATACAAAAAATGTATCATTCTGTTTTCTGGACCAGTTATTCTGTTCATGCCAGAACGAAACAGAATGTTTGCATGTCGTTCCACTTTTTGGATCAATTTAAAAAGCATTCCAATTTCTGAAACGGAGCGATACCATCTGAATCATTTCCATGTGAAAGCAACCCCTCAGCATACCACTTTTTGGAAAAAAATGACTTGGGACTGTACCAGTGGTTCCCATGTGAATGGGGCCTTAGATAAGCTAGCCTTTAACTATCACAAAGTTTGCAGACTATATGAGATTCAACATTTACATGAATGCATAAGCATTGACATGATAAACTGGTGCCATCCTTGCAACTTGTGAACATGTGATCCTTGTAACTTCTAGACAACAAGTCTTCAAACAAATTTTTATCAGTATCAATTCTTTTAATTAGATATGACTGACTCTACAAGCTGGGAGAGAGCAAAGTTTTGGATTAAAGAAGTCAGAGGACATGAGGAAGTAGGAATTCTCCTTATTGATGTGATGTAAATTTATCTTAACTCAAAAAGTACCAAGGCAAAAGCCCACTTGCAATTTAGAGGAGCTTCTCTCAAGAACCTTTTAGATCCATCCCTTTGAGATTTATTGATTGTCTTCTTCATATAAACACTCTCTGGCAATGGAAAAAAATCGAACATTTAATCTAAGCAATATTGCATTTATCAGAATGGAACAAATTTGAGCAACTTTGGACATGCTATTATGGACAGTTAGTGTATAAAAGTGTGAATATTTGGAAGGTTCAGCTTAACCGAAACACGAAGCAAAACTGGAGGAGAGCCTTTGGCTGTATGACTTGGAGAGTTACTCGCCATTTCATTGAGCTCTTTAGCTCAGTGGAAATGTTGTTTGCTCTCTGGCCATGCAGTCCAGGTTTGAACCCCATCTATTGTGGTATGCCACTTGTGGAAAAATCTATCCTAGTGTCTTCCATTCATGAAAAATGAGTGTCATTATGTATATGTATCAATTGTTTCTGCGAAGACTGTTAAAGCGTTTCAGCTAGATTTATTTTCTCTTTCTTTAACAGAACTGCAAAGTCTACCTATGTGGGACTAAAAAAGATTTGGTAGAAAGCAAAGGGAGAGGAATTGACCATTTTGATGCAACAGATTATGCTGATGTAATTGGTGCTAAATTATTTGAAACGTCAAGCAAAACTGGTGAAAATGTCGGTAAGTTTGAAATAAGCTGGCTTTTTCAATCAGTTAGTTTTTCTTTGTTTTTATCAAATGATAAAAAGAATCTGCTGGTCTTGAAGAATGCTTGCCCTGCAAAGAATTTTTAAAAAATTTTCCGGAAAGAAAGTCTTATTACTGTCATATTCTGCTTATAGTAAAATCTAGGCGGCACATCCTCATCCATCCACAAGTGATGTTCCCCACCGGTTCCCTACATCAAAACAAAATGCCGGCTTCATCTTCACACGCATTAAATTTCAGGCGTTGCTCACTGAAATTTTGAGCAGGATCAATATTCAGGATGTTTAACTCCATTAATCTAAAGGATTGGCTTTGAAAAATTCTTCCAAAGACGAGTTTGTAACAGGGAACACACAAAATTAAGATTTTAGGGGACTTAATTAATTCATCATCAGAGAATGACAGAAATATAGTTAGCTGACAATGCTTCAAGGTTAAAATGGCATTCCTGCATTCAAGCAACCTGTCAAATATGTCGCCGATACTGTAAATCACGAAATCACGAGCCGTACCAAAGCATTTCACGCGACACTCAGGAGTTTAGATTCACGCATTCACGCGAAAAATTTCTCGTTTCACGAAATCACGCATAAAAAATGGTCCAAAAACGCATCACGCAGGACCGCTTGGGGGGCCTCACAGACAGGAATGCTTCTTTCTCTAACTTGGACTCTTCAATTGATTAAGGTCATCCCGCTGTATCCCGCCTGCTTTCTTGTGTTTGAAACACAATACCAATCCAGCTTAAATTCTCCAAATGGTGCATTTCGATCCGCGTCTGGCTATACATTCCGTTGCAGTCAATTGTTTCGGTCTGTTTCTGAAGTTTATACTCTCAGGAGTGTTTAAAGAAGGCTCCTAAGTATAACCAAAGATGTTTCCGCTGTTGCAGTTTTTACCAGCTCAAAGGCTATTGATAATTTATGATGATTTATAGGTAAAGTCTATCGTAATGCAGAAATTTAAAATTTTTGTAACAAGTTCTTAGACTCTGCAGGAGATAAAGAATGCTAACATTCATCTTCTTTCTATTTCAGATGAATTATATCAAGCAATAGCCGATGATTTTTATGCTTTACCAAAGACAGACACGTGTAAGTCAATTTTCACCTCATTGCAAGAACGTCACTGCGTGTTCAAAACAACGTTGAAACTAGATAGCGCAGGACATTGTGATGCGAATATCGAGGGGTGATTCACTCCTTCAAAATCTCGTACCCCCTTGCTCAAGAACCTACTTTTTTCAGGGAAATCTCTTGGAAAAACTTTTTTAGTTGAAATCTCGAACGTTTTTTGGAAGAGTGAAAAACCCCTCGGGGAATACGGTGAATATGATAAACATTTTTTTGTTGAAAATTCCCAAGAAAATTAAGGAACTTTAAGGAGCTATTAAGGGTTGCATGAGAAACGTAAAATGACTTCTTCCGAGAAAAAGACGGTTTATACAATTAAATAACGGAAAAACAGCATATTTCCATTGTTCTTCCAAAAAAGACTCCATTTATATTTAAAGTTAGAAAACGAAGCAAGTTTGAATGAATTTGCAATAATTAGAATTCACACATATTTCATGACAAGGAACAGTATAAGGAACTTCAACTTCATTTTGTTGAAAAATTAAGGAACTGCAGCTTCAATTCAGATAGACTTGCCATAAGTCCATTTCTCAATATCCTTCTCCTAGGATCCACGATTCCGTGATGGAACACTGGAGAGTGGGATTGTTTTGTCATGGAATCGTAGATCCAAGGAGAGAGAAATTGAGAAATAGACTTGGGGCAAGTCTACAACTCGGACCAAAGGCTCAGAGTCAGGTGTAATGTATTTATAAATATATTATAATATTGTAATTCCAGGTATTATCTATTGTATATATGAATAACTGGTGGGTTTTATCCGTATTCACAAGATTTGTCTTATCTGTTTTACATGGTAGCAGAGATGAGTGGTTACAAGAACCCGCCGGTGTTTAGCTAAGAGAAACCATATGATAGATATGTAGAAGAAATACGTGCATGGTGAATTGTTACTGAACTTGATAAAAAGAAGTGGGGAGGTGCTATTGCTTCATCACTTCTTGAAACGGACCCAAGTGGGGTCCGTGATAAATTATTTAATGAACTGTAATTAGAAACCATTAATGCAGATGATGGTGTTGAGAAGCTGATAACATACTTGGATAAACTGTTTAAAAAGGATGAGCTAAGTGAAGTGTATGAACGTTACATTATGTTTGATAGATTCGAATGAGAAAGTCAACAAAAGATGGGTGATTTAATCCTGGAATTCGAAAGACGTTATAACTGGATTATGCAAAAAGATATGAAGATAGCTACCGCCGCACGTGTTATCATTCATGCAGGGAGCGCTCCCTGCATTCATGCTTTTAGATGCGTCAAAGCTGCCACACAAGGAAAGGCCGCTAGTGCTGACAGCCTTTGATTATGACAAAAAAGAACATTTGTTGAACAAATGAAATCTGCATTACGAAAGTTTTATGGTGAACAGTCCCTACCTCTTGGAGATATAGCTGAAAGTCAAGCAGCTAAAACTTAAATCAAATATGCTCACCGACACAAGTGAAGTTCTTTCTTCGCGTAATCGTTATCAATCTAACCGTTTTCAGCAACAAAAATTGGAGTCTCAACTCAGATCATACTACAAACAAGAGGAAAGTGGGACCAAACAGAGTTATGGATAATCAAAATCAATCCAATTGGTTTTAACGATAAACCAAACAAATGCAAGATTTGTGAACCAATTCTGCATTATGCTAAGGACTGTCCTCATAAACGTCCTATTGATGATAATATAACACTATTTGTCAGTCCAAGAGAAGAAGAAATGTGCCTCTTTACAAGTGAAGGGAGAAATTCTGCTGTTCTTGATTCCGGATGCACATCAACTGATGCCGCTCAAAACTGGATAAACTGTTACCTTCAAACACTTGACATAGAGCAGCAGAAGAAAAACATTGACTTGCAACCTAGTAGCAAAGTTTTTATATTCGGTGGTGGAGAAACAAATACCTCTACTCCAATTTCCCTGTGAACAAACTGGAAAAGGCTTTTGTGAAAACAGACGTTGTGGACAATGACATTTCCCTATTACTCAGCAATGAAGCGATAAAGGGCACGAACATCATCAAGCAGAGATATAGCGCAGCACTGCGGATCTGGACTGTACAATATCTTGCCACTATTGCATCCCACTTGAAAAGTAATGTTTAACAATTGATACATGTTTCTTTGCAGACTCTAAAAAGGTAACACCAATGAAAAACAGCAAATTTTGACGAAGTTGACCAAGTAATTTGCCCAGCCTACACAAGAACGGTTAAAAGCACTTATGATCGATGCCATTTGGGATAAAGAAGCACAAAGTTTCAAAAAACTCCTGCCAGACCTGTCGTTTTCTTTCCGTTAGCTAAACGATTTAACGAGACTGTAGCCATGGACCTAAAGTGTTGAACAACAAAGTAAACATCCTCTATCTTATTGATATGTTTACTGGATTTACCACTGTTTGCATCATAAGAGAGAAGAAACCCGCAAAAATTATTGACAGCGTTATAGAGATGTGGAAAGGAAATGGCCCTGGCGCACCAGTGAAGTTTTTAGCCGATAATGGAGGCGAGTTTGCCAATGAGGAGTATAAAGAGATGTGTGAAGTCCTGAATGTTAGCTCCCAGCCCTTGAACCACGAGTGAAATTGTTGCTTCCCACATTAATGCAGACCAGAGCGCTAGTCGGGCCTACATTGAAGCTGAATCTCTAGAAAAATGCGAAAAAATAGTTCTTAAACACAAAGCAAGAGCAAATGCAACCAAGTTCTCCACTGGGGACAAGGTATTCTATAAGAGCGATGAGAACAACAAATGAAAAGGGCCGGGCAAAGTTATTGGCAAAGGCAGAAAAGTCATGTTTATTCGACAGTGAAACATATATGTCAGGGAATTAACAAATGGACTTGTTAAAATGGGGGAAGAGTTTCTACCGAGTAATAAGCCAAGCAATTATATGACGCCAAACCAATCCAACCCTGTTTCACCGGAACTTTTCAAGCAGTCAGTGATAGCGATGAGGAAGCTCAAACCTAAAGCACAAGATTGAATTCTACCACCCATGAAATGGAACAACAGGAGCAAGCTACAACCAGTGTACCGCCAATGGAACATTCAAACAACGATAGCAATGACAAATTGAAAATGGGCACAAATCTTCCGAAAAGAGTGAATGTATCAAATACATTCGCAGAATATTTATACTACATTAGTATTATATATCAAATACAAAGATTGCGGAGTACATAAATGGAAAGACGCAACTGTTTTAGGCAGAGCAGGAAGAACCACCAGAAAGTTTTCGACGGCGCTTTACATAAAGAATAAAGATGATACAGAGACCCACATGTATTGATTTTGAAAAAAATCAAGAGTGGAAACCAGTAAATACTGACAATGACAAAGAGAATGATGACCAAGTCCATGAGGCCGCTGCTGAGACAGCATTATTCACACTACTGAAAAGCATCAAACCAGAGCGGTTTTGGATGCCAAAAAGAAATACAAAACTGAAAAAATTGGTGTTTACGGGGGAGTAAAAAATAATGGTCAAACGGCCATTACTTTAACTTGGGTGATAACTCGACAAACACAAGGAGATTCTCATAAAACAAAAGCTTTGAAGAAGAAAAAGCAACGCAAGTTGATTCACCCACTGTTCTCAAAATAACACTGAAAACCATGCTGGCAATTTCAGGCATGATGAGTTGGCAATGTAAAACTAAAAACTTAAAATCTGCGTTCTTTCAAGGAACAAAAATAGGCAGAGCCATTTACCTAAACCACCAAGGGAAGCCAACTGTCCCGATTCTTTGTGGAATATGAAAGGAGTGGAGTATGGCCTCGAAGATGCAGCGCGAAAGCAAAACTGGTTTTTTTGTGTTAAAAAGGAATTAGAAAGGCTCAGATGCCTTCATCTAAATTCGACCCTGCATTATCATATTTTACTTCTATTCAGGATCACAAACTTCGAAGAGAACATTGTAAAGAAATTGGGACAGAAATTTAGAATAAGTAAAACTAAAGAGAGTATCATGAAATACATTGGCCTGAATATGATTAATCGTGATAATCATATTGAAGTATCTCAAGATGAATTTCTTAAAAACATGGAGCCTAATCCACTGACAGCTTCACGGCAATAACAAAAGACATCAAAGTTAACATATGATGAAACAGGGCTTTTCCGAAGCTTTGTTGGTCAAGCCAGGTTGATCCGAGCCAATAAATTAGTGAGAAAGGTAAAAACTGGTTGTTACCAACTTGTATTTCCCAGCATAGGGGATAGAAATAATTTGAAGATAGTGTATACTCCGATGTAGCCAAGATGAAGCATCAAGTACAGCTGGTAATTTTATATTCCTCGCTGAAGTTCCTTCCAGAGTGATTTCGTGGAGATCGAGAAAGAAAAAGAGTAGTAAGAAGCTCCACAGCTGTGGAAAGTCTTGCTGTCTCTGGTGCTTTGGATGATTCATTACACCTTCCGGAGGTAATCAGTGAATTACTTGGAAAAGCGCCACAAATTGTTGCATATGTTGACAACAAAATCTTCATTCTCTTATTCATTCAACAACAGCCATCACTGAAAAGAGACTGAGAATTGAAGTGGCTGCGATTAAAGAAATGATTGCACGAAAAGAAGTGTTGATTCACTGGATACCAAGAACAGAACAACTGGCTGACTCATTGACCAAACGAGGGGCTTGCACAAGAAAACTCATTGATATTCTCACGTCTGCAAAGTTAGGTCAATGATAATCCATGGACATTACCTAAAGCACAAACTTGCACACTAAACATTTGATCAACATTTTATTTTATTTGCTTCTTGTTTTGTTAGTTTGTTCACTGTTTATTTCATCATGTTCAGTTCATCATATAAAAGAAATAGGGAGGAATCTGTCATGTAATTATATATATTAAATATTGTCATTCTAGGTATTGAGTATATATGAATAACTGGTGGGTGTTATCCCTATTCAAAAGACTTGTTTATCTGTTTTTACATGGGTATGGTTCAAACTTGTTCTGTACCAGAGAGTAGTAAGCTCAAGAAGGGGGGCTTTGGGGGGTATCAAAACCTGAAAACCCGGAGGAACATTGGGACAAATCTGAAAACCCGGATGATCTTATTTTCAACAACTCTTGTTAGAATTTTACACATTGATATCCTCTGTGAGGTTTAAAACCCAAAAACCAGCAAGAAAAATTTTTGCTACAAGACCCAAAACCCGAGCTAGAAAAATGGCAAAACCTGTTGCCCGTTAAAGATGCTTGACCCGAAAACCCCTGCAATTTTTGGAAAAACCCGAAAACCCGAGTGTTTTGGCCAATTGGCTTTACATTTTGCTATACAATTCACTATCAAGTGCACTTGCGCGAGCAGGACGAAAGTTGAGAAAACGGTAAAGCGATTATACAAACGATATACAACCAAAAATTCCACTGTAACAAAAATGTAGCAGTACAACTGTGTACTCATGTGAAAGGGTTTTAGTCTGTAATATTTATTCTTTCCTGTTATCATTTAGATCAAACTGACAAGAGTACAATTGACATGCGACATCCATCGCAAGATGGCCAAAACAAACCATGCAGTGGCTGCCAAAATGGACTACCATGGAATTGGAATAAATAGACTCAACTGGTAACCTTATTGTTAAGTAATTTTCTAAGCTATTTTAGATTTACTCTGTATTCGAAATAAATTGTAATAAATGAATGAGCAAACTATCATTTTCCTAGCGTTCAGTCAGTAGAAACTTGCACTTTCTACCATTTTAGTTTTTGCTAAATTTTTATTTAATTTTTTTTTAATAAGCAACGTGAGCAGCGTAAGTCAGTCAGGGCCAGCACTTGAAGCTGCTTAGAATATCTAATATTGCGGCCCTCACAAATTGACTATTGCTTACAAAAGATCTAATTTGGCTCTTTTCTTAAATGGCTGTTTTCTTTCTTTATCTTAAACGAAAGTTATTATTGACAAGATTTGTTATATAGTTAACAAAGGCAAATTATCCCCAGCCCTAGTTGCTTATTAACCAGTTTCTTATTTAAAAAAGTGTAGAGGAGACCAGAAGAGAATACATTTGGAGCTGTGTTGACTATATTTAAAGATAGTTTCTGTCCACATGAAACTTTTTTTCATAATTTTTAGAATTTCAATTGGTAGAAATGTAGAAAAGTTCTGTCAAGTCTGGGGAAATAAGCCTCTATCCTATAGCTAGAGCCCAGTGAAAATTTGAAAAAATGCAACTTTTTGGAAATGTAAATAACTACAGAATAAACTCCCTTTTAAAAAATTAAACAAATTTTAACTATAAAATACTAAATAAAAACATAATAAATTAATCTTATATACATATTTGTAAGTTGAATAATACAGTTATAATGTTATACAGATACAGTTACAGCTCAAAAAGTTTAAGGTTACATGCTTTAGCAGAGCTGAAATAAACTGGCATTCCTCCAATGTCAAATAAGCATTGAAAAGTACCGAGGTTTTCTAAAGCTAAAGGTTCCTTCTTGTTAGCATGTTGTTAAATGGTATTCTTAATTCTGTTTAGGTGTTATAGCGTTGTGGCTGAATTTCTGTATGTGGCATAGATATATAGACTTAATATATATGATATAACTTTGTAATGGTAGCTAAGCACTGTGATATCAATAGCTTTGGGTATTGTTATTTCTAGACCATTGTTTTGCCTGTATCATTGTTAAATTGAGTGTATAATAATTCTGATTCTGCTATTGCTATGTGCTTTACTGATTGTTAAATCTCTAACATGATTTTTTTTGTATTTTGGGGAAAATTTTCTATGAAATGACGAAATATTTTTTCCTATCTCATCCACACAACTAAAAGTTATTGGTCTACAAATTTGTTTTACCCCCTCCCAAAATCATCTACCCCCCACAGGAAGAGCAATCATTAGCTAGCTGTCTGAAAGAAGGGAGTACCAGAAAAAATACAATAAGGGGTACTGCACCCAAGGAATTCCCTGCCTCAGTGATTACCTTTGTTGGCTGGGTTACAGTTGCATCACAGAATGTTCCCTTATATGTGGGTGGATGTGGAGGACTTGCTTCTTTGGTTTTAGGGGCTTTACCCTTGCCCTCCCACACTGTGCTGCATATCACAATTTACCAGTGTATACTTTTAGTGCATTTCTAATATATTAGATGTAAAGATTAATATCTATTAAACTAAAAACCCCAACTAACACTAACAAAATTTCTACACGCCAACTGTTGTTTCGAAGGTTGCATCATAGTCAGAATCCGAACAATCTTCTTCATTTATTTCTTTCAATTTTCGACTGTGAACATCAACATCAACAATCTTGCCATTTCCTTCGCTCTTTCTATCTGTTTCTTCCCCAACATTTAATTCAGGGAAACTCGTTTCTTCTCTGAAGCTAAAGTGATAATTTCCAGACTGGACTGAGGAACTCAACTCCACCCCCAAACCATCAGAATTTTCGTCAGGTTCAATTTCCCTTGTTCCTCAATAAAATCTTCACCAGAAACGGAAAACCGTTCCTCAAATCTTTAATCCTTCGCCTTTTGTTGCCTGCGACATCAGCTTTTGGCAAATCGAATTTTCCTTGTTGAATATCACTTTCGAATTTCCTATTTTTTTCTTCCCTTATTCGTCTTTTTATGAGCAAAAACAGTAAAACTAATGTCATAAGAAACACTATACACCCAACAACTGAAGCAGAAATAATTATAATCTTGTTATTATCATAATGTAAATCCTCCGACATATTGTCATCGACTTGAGAAGAGGCCTTCTTCCAACGCCTTCGGCGCTCCCTGGTCTTGATCTTTTACCCAGACGCTGTTAGGCCAAGCAACTTGCTGCATAATTTTTTTAGTTCCTGCTTTTTTAGATTGAAGTTTCTTAGCGAAAATCAACAAAAAGGAGCATCTGATTTATCTAGAGTAGTTACAATAATTTTCGAATTTATTTACCTTTTCATTTTCACCGATGATCTTTTCTCTTTTGACTGATTATTTATAATCAAGACCAACATCAAGAAATTAATCATAATCAAATCAAGACCTCAAAATGCCCCCCCGTCCCCTTCAAAAAATGCAGCCCCCCTGGTTTTGTAAGAAAGAGGCCGCAAAATACTGAATCGAGGTTCGTGATATTGGCTGCGTGAAAAAATAAAAAATAGTGAGCAAAGAGCTAATGGCCGCAAAAGAGCGCGAAACTGCTGCACAAAAATATAAGTGACTGTTGCAATCGTGTTTTAATTAGTTCTACAGTGAATTTGATTTTAAAAGACCTTATTCCTATTGCTCGAAGATTTTATGTGTTGATCATATTCATTGGAAGGTTGTAAGTATGGATAAACGTTTTTGAATTTCGAAGTTTTGGGTTTTGCGTGGTCTCCTTTAGGCCCGCCAGCGCAGCCGCAGCGCCCAGACAATGCAAGGCAGGTACGGGCAGGCCTAAAAGGCAGGTTGCACGCCAAAGATCTTCAGGCCTAACTAAGTACATGAAATGCACCCTGGGGGACAAGGTCAAGAGCAGGGTGTGGCTGGCTGGGATTCCCTAAATAGTGTAAAAGTTGGTCATAAGATTTGGGCGATACCATACATTATGCAGTGTGGTATGAGGGTTCAGTGGTACTTGACTAGATTTGGTTGGTGACGTGCCATATACAAGGGTTAATATTAATTTTACTGTAGACCCAAAGATCTTTGGAGTGAAGGTAGGGCTTTCTTGGCATAATTGTGTGGCAATCTTAAAACAACAATATAAATTGGCATGAAAGTGTCTACAAATAACCATCTCTTTTGTTTGCTGGTGTAGATTTCAAGAATTTTGGTACCATTTGGTGTCAAGTTTACATGGAATGCACCCTGGCCCATTCCCGATTTCTCCATAAAAAGAATCCCTATGTGGAGACTTGGTTTTGTGAAGGCCCAATCTGTATCCCTTTCTTACCTGTCTCTCCACCACTGGCAGAAGAGCAGAAAGCCAGGGACAGGGGGTGGGGACAGAACCAACAAATTTGTGGCAAAACAAAAGAAAAGAATGGCAATTTTTACAAGGGCACAGCTGTCCCTGCTGCCCCCATGTTGCCAGCCTTCCTGTATGAAGTATAAAAAAGAAGGCTTAAATTTTTTGGAAACACAATTAATGTCAACAATTCCTTGCATCCTCAGGCTGGAAAATAATGGAAACATTCTCTGCTGGTTGTAAAAGTGAAGGTTAGTATCATTTGGTATAGATATTCCAGCTTACTTCTCATGCTAAAGATGTCTGACTAAGATATCCTTTAGATGCCTCCATAATTGGGAGAAAAAGTGGAAAAATCTTTGAACATATCTACCTTTTTTGATTCAAAGTAGTTTAATCTAACCACATACATATGATTTCATGTGCCTAATTCTGATCTGATGAAATTTGTAACCACTTATAGACAGCCCGTGTAGCTCCCGAGAGCTCAGTTCAAAGTCTTCAGTCTCCAGCTGTGCATCACAGGAATTTGTCATGGAGAAATCAAGACCCCAGCATTCTCATCCGCAACATGCAGCCCTGCAACTGGTTAGCACAATCGGTAAGTCTGTTTAGAGTGGTAATATTGGTGCATTTTATTAGACCTAGACTTGAAATTAGACCTGCTGTTAAAATGCCTTACCTCTTGACCTGTATTAACAAATAAAATATTGCCTGCTCGCCCCTGGTAATGTCTGTGCAGTACAGTGGAGGATGTTCAATATGGTGGAGGGATGGGATATCATCAGTACGATGGAGAGATATCATCAGTATGATGGAAGATGTTAAGCACAGTGGAGGGATATCATTAGTACAGTGGAGAGATATCATCAGAACAGTGGAAGATGTTCAGTACAGTGGAGGATATTCAGTACATTGTAGGGATATCATCAGTACAGTGGAGGGATATCATCAGTACAGTGGAGGATATTCAGTACAATGGAGGGATATGATCAGCACGGTGGAGGGATACAGTGGGGGATATTCAGTACTGCAGAGGGATATCATCAGTACAGTACAGTCAGCATTGAAAACCGTACTGATGATATCCCTCCACTTTACTGATGATATCCCTCCGCTGTACTGAATATCCCCCACTGTACTGCACACCCTTAGCTGTGCTGCACAGACATTACTTGAGGTGGTTCTGTTACAGTGTTACTTGTTTCATTATTGACTCTTGAAAAATGACTTTCAGAATCCAAGTCATCTGGCTCATCAAGTGTATACCTCGAAACGTCATCGAGCAGCCATCATTCATCAGATTCAACAAACATTAGTTCCTCACCCGAGTTTCGTATTCCATCTTCGGCGCCTTCACACGAACATGAAGCTAAAGAACGAATAAGCTCATCGACACCATTAGAGCAACAAACGTCGTCACAAAAATCCAGTTTCGAATGCCTTCAGCTGAGCGGAGAAGCAAGACATATACCAACGACGGAGTATTCACTGCCTGATGCTATATCGCCGTCACCATCAACATTATCGTCTATAGAAAGAGTTGGTACAACTCATCTAAGTGAGTCGGATCCGGGATTAAGCAGTAATGACGAATTAAAAGCTCCGAAAAAATCTAATTATCATTCTGCCTTGCCAAAGTGGGTCAAAGAAAAACCAATTGAGCCAAAGCACATTCAGTTTCACAGCTCAAGGTTTGTAAAAAATTTTCGTCAATTGTTAGATAATTGTATTTTATCTACTCTCTTTTCATCTTCTCCAGTGATTGTTTGTAGGAGTACTCGCTGATATTTATGATCAGTCAACATATAGGGCGATTCGGTGGAATTTAAATTTATCCAAGTCAAAAGATAATGTTTTTGATGCAGAAATCGTATAAGGCATCCAAAAGTACAAATTTTCGCTGTCCTAGCACTTGTATTCTTAATATTATAATCATTCAAACTTCCCGATTCTATAAAGGCTTTGACCGCGAAAAATGAAGAAGGTGAAACTTTTACACCCACTGGGTCTAAGCCCTTGAAAAATTCTAACCTTTGAACGCTCTCTAAAACCAATAACACCAGCGCTGAGAAATTAAAACTTTGCACCTACATTAAATTTCGGGTGCTTAATGCGGTTTTTGGCATCAATAACTTGATATCTTTTGATTTCGAGAAATTAAAAATCTACCATCGCCCTATATGTTCGCTTTTCTTAGCATAGCATCGAAACTAAACTTAGGCCCGTTTCATGCGTCGAGCCGTGTCGTGTCTCACCGTAGACAATAGTCGCACCAACAGAGATTACATGCCCGTTTCCACTTCGTTCGCATTCGCTGCAAACGAAATGGAAATATGTCTTAAGTTTGAATGAATTGGAATTGTTCAAGACTTGGTATGTCAGTCTTTTTAAATAAGCGCCGCGGGCGTTTAGTCGAGGAAATGCGGTATTTTAATTACTATTTCTTCTTTTACAGCAGTGATAATGCTGATTCCGCTCATAAATCTTCAAGTTCTCCAGACACGTCGCCTACGATTGAAAAAGTTATTCTATTTGAAAAGAGTATCCCAGAAAAGGATGCTCAGCCTGAGCTCCACGAGCCTTCAAAACCAGACATAGCGGCCTCATCTCAACCTGAAGTAGCATCTTCTTCACAACCTCATATAGCACCTGCCTCCGAATCTGCCATCGCACCCCCTTCGCTGCCACCCATAGATGAATACTACTCTCAAGACATACCTGATAGCTGTGTCTATCCCATCCAAGATTCAAAGACATGCACCTCTCCTGAAATCATTCCACCGACACAGCACGAAAAAGCGGCGGCTATTTCCATTAGCAGAACAAAAGTTTTTGCAACGTCAAGCAGCAGTGTGTCGTCAGTAGGTCCACCGAGCCGTATCTCTCAGCAAGCCGTCAGCTTGCACGGGGAAGAAAGCAAAATTAAGCCCTGTGAATTTGAAACACTCGAAGAATCTCAAAGGTCGTCAGATCCTTCTGAAACCGCCGAAGATGTAACGAAAGACGCTTCCAGTGAAAAATTTCAGTCAACAGATACTAGTGACATACCGGTTGTTGAGCATCCTGTTATCTCCAGTCCTCTAGAGGCTGTTGTTGAAAGTCAAGCGTCCTCAGTTCCAATTCAGTTCTCACTGAAATTGTCACAAGGTAAAGATGAAAGATCTATCCGGCAAACACAAAAAGATTATCCTCACGAACCTTTGGCAATGGAGATCGAACTTTCGCAAGATCTCTTCAATCAACCCGTTTCTAGCTCCCAGCAGTATTCGTCTTTAAACCCAGCCAGCCAGCTTTCGCCTCTCAGCCCTAAAGAAGACGCAAGCAGTTTTTCCCAGAAGAGTACCGAGGACAAAGACGAATTTCGTTTGTTTCTTAGCCAATCACAAGTTTCTTCGTCATATCCGCACGATAGAGGAGATCAAGCTGAGGAACTGGCTGGTCCTGTAGCCAGTGAAATAGCCGATACTGAAATGCCTATTGAGGGTCAAAGCCCAGTTTCTTCGCAAGATCCTGCAACTAGCCATGCTGCAGAGGACAATAGGAGTCAGTCAGGGTCACAAAAACAACAACAGCAAATACCAACTGAACTGATGACGATACCAAAGAAATTAATCGAGAAGCTTGCTCAAGGAAATTCGAGTGATTCCTCCTCGTCAAATCAACTGCATCTTTCCCTCCCAGCTGGCAGCCAGGTCATCCGTCCTTACCTGACTCTGACTCCTCCGTCGCGTAAAAGAACTTACGAGGAGGATTTCGACGTCGAAGAATCATGCGCTAAGAAGAAAGCTGTGGCTGTCGATGATGCGCCAAAAGGTAGGTTTGTTGTTTTTTTTTACCGTCTTTGAATCTTACAGAACTTCGGAATACAGCGCAATAAAGCTATCTACCGTACAGTTCACAGATCATAATTTATTCTCTATAGTTTATAGCATTATCTTTATGCTATAGACAGCGTATACAGTTTAGTGTGTAAATTTGTTCATCTGACACTCCAAAGTCAGAGGTTACGGGTTTGAGACCTGTGACCTCGTTCAACCTCGTAAAAAGCAGCGGGTCACGCCCTCTGACCTCGTACAAAGCCGAAAGGCCACGGGGTCGAGAACTATGACCTCATTCAGAGCATCAGATCACATTTTTGAGGCCCTATGACCTCATACAAAGCCAGAGGACAAAGGTCAGAGACCCTGTGACTACAGGTTCGAGACTTATGATCTTGTACGAAGCCAAAGGACAAAGATCCGAGTATGACTTCGTACAAAGCCAGAGGACACAGGTCAGAGACCCTGTGGCTACAGGTTCGAGACCTGTGACCTCGTACGAATCCAGAGGACAAAAATCCGGGACCTTATGACTTCGTACAAAGTCAGAGGTCAAGGGTTCAAGACCTGTTGCGACCCTATAAATCTCCCAATATTTCACTATCTATTGCACGTAGTTTTGCTGATTATATCTCATTTCTTATACTACAGCTGACGATTCTCTGAAAAAAGAGGTTTCTACTGAAAAACAACGTTGCCCACCATTAGAGCCTGCAGTTATTTTATCACAAGGTAGCGAAGAACAGAGTTTTA
This sequence comes from Chrysaora quinquecirrha, assembly GCA_014526335.1. NCBI lineage: Eukaryota > Metazoa > Cnidaria > Scyphozoa > Semaeostomeae > Pelagiidae > Chrysaora > Chrysaora quinquecirrha. The sequence goes on from JACTAT010000020.1 coordinate 98,875, forward strand.
GATTGAAGGGTATTGACGAAGTTGCTGCAGGTACTTCACAAGATCCTGTTATTCAGACAGATGTCTATGAGAAAGAGACCATTTACAGTAAGGCATTAAAGACTTTGGAGACAGCGAAACAGAAATCACCAGTTCAACCTACAACTAGTAAAGAAACTGATCCATTTGCATTCTCAGACAAGGATGACGGTGGTATTGTTAAACTTTGAGATCTTACTTCTTCGTATATTCCGTCAATAATAGGAATGATATAAACACCAAGGGAAGAAAAGGCCATTGCCCTATGCCACCTTGTTTCAAACTGCAGTTTATATACTAGTCTAATTGTTAATTTAGGCTCAATACGGAAGCCCCACTCTTTATATAGCAAGGGTAACCTTTAGCCACAATGGATAGCCTTCAACCTCGTCCCCAGGCCCCAAATCGAATTTCCTCGAATCTCAACCGTCAAATCGATTTTGGCCCTGGTACCGGCCACAAAATCTGCTAAAATACTGGCAAGTTTGGCCTAGGCATAAAAACAAGATGTAGATTCCGAAAGCATATGTTCTTAGAAAAGGAAATGCAAAGAATTTCATTGATAACTGTAAGACAAGATACAATATCTCATGTAGCATCATTTTTTCGGTTTTTATACATGTTATTCACATAGTTTTCGGCCTATTTTTTGGTGTGAAATGTTGAAGCAACTGTGACGTCATTTAAAATTTCTATTGTTTGAACAGCCAATCAAATTGTGAATAGACAAGGCTGATACCAGGGTCGAATGTGGACAGCGGAGTTTCACGTAGAGGCCTATTTACCCTGGGGACGACGTTGGGATGGCCTTATGTTCAGAGTGGCCAAATGAACTGAACATACCTCTGAACAAATTCCCCCCCCCCAAATTTTTGACTCCGATCCAACATTCACTGAAAAATAACAAGCGACTGAATAAGGTGGCCAAATGAACTGGATTTGTCACTGAGCTTCAATTTTGGACTGGACAGATGACATCTTCCTATAGCTACTCTTTATCAGAACGAATGGAGGTGATGAGATGATAATGTCACAGTTTACAATTTGTAAAAGCTACAAATAATATAATTTTTTGCTTAAACTTCGAAATTTTTTCTCATCCAGAAACAACTCCAGTGCGAAGGAAAAGAAAACTAGAAAAAGCTCCAGTCACTGAAACTGAGAGCACAACAACGAAGTAAGTACTGAGATATTTATATATTTCTATTCCGCTTTATTTAGATAAGCAATCCGACCCAGGGAAAGTTGCTTGAAATATTCAGTATTTCGGTCCTCATCAAATGCTCATTACTAGCAAATGTTGGCTCTTTTCTATCATTAATGTTAGTTATAATTGACAAGGTTTCCAATGGTATTGAAACGAAGTGACTCAAACCAAAATTCCATTACCGAGGCGGTGTGACCGAGTGATCAAGGCGCTCGTCTCACGATCGCAAGGTCATGGGCTCGAATCTCGTCGGGATCACTTTGTAGAAGCCTACAGTTAACTCGGCTGTACATCCTTCCGAAGTCGGTAAATGAGTACACAGGGTGTTCGTTGTAGGATATCAGTGTGGGGTACAAGCTGCAGGTCCACATCAGCGTCAAGCTGATGCCATACTCTTCAACCTGCATTAACAAACAGAATGATTGCAAAAATGTTTAAAACGGCAAAATATCCCAAAATTCCCATTGTTTTGCAAAATTCCCCTTGTTTTGCTACTAGTGCAGTAAAAGGCGAGAATAAGTATTTAGTAACTGATTGCCAACGGAACCAAATGTTAATTTTAAATTCTGAGGATATTAATGATGAATTGAAGACACTTTTTTCTTTTGTAGACCGTCCTCAGTAGGACAATCACAACCTGGAGCCGACGATACATTAGTTCAGTCTATTGTAAAAATCGTAACAGAAGTAAAAAGAAAAATTATCCAGGAGTTTAGAACACTTGATGGTACACTGCTTAAGGAGGTGTCTTTTGAAGAACGTGAACCACCAAAGGTTGGAGAGCCAACCATCGATATTGTTTCGTTGAAGAGTTTGAACATAGACCTTGATGAGCCAGGTGAGGGCATATATGTTAAAATGCTGTTTATACTTTCAGCTGTGGCTAAACTAAGAGACATGCCGCGCGTGACATTGTATTCGGCATGTCTCCCAGGGTGGCTAAACACGCGAGTGATAAGCGAGAAACATGTCCCCCAAGTCGCGGAGACAAGAAATGTTTTCTGTTGTCTCCCAGAAACATTTGCGTGTCACTCGCTACAAGTTTTGTCGCGCGCTACAAAGCTTCCGAACATAGGCCTATACGTTGAGTTACAGCTACGCCCCCTCCACTGGCCTAAGCCAGGGAGTGGCTTACTTGACGTACGTCCTATTCCCTTTCGGTTCTTTCTGCAACTGATTCTCGAATTCTGTGTTCAAAATGTTAAACGTACACGTGTTTCTAGATTATTCCCTAATATGGTATGCTTATGCAAAGTTATGTATTTCCGCTATGTGCCTATTGGCTGATTTACAGCACTGACGTAATGACTAATGATGGGGTGACAATTGACCTTCGATCTTTACAACACGGACCTCACTGCGTTCGGTCCGTACGTCGTGCTTCGGTCAGAATATTTTCCAGCATTGACCTCGCACTCGTTCAATAGCATCATAATTGATGATACCTAATCAACTTGAAAAGGCCAAATATTAGTACTAAAACCTAGTTTTCTTTCGTTTCTCTTGCGACGCGGTGTTTCTGCCTATATTTAACATTTACGTCTTCGCTGCAAGAAGATAAACGCTTCTTCCATGCTAGCAGCAAGTTTGCCATTACAATCTGCTTCTTCGGATCCAAGATAGGCAAGACAAATAGAATGCTACAATGTAGGCTTTATATAATTATATTGAAAATGATTAACTTGAAAATTGCGCTAAACAGCGGAAACATTGCAGGGCATACTTAGCAGCTTTATTTTTAACTTAGCTTTTCATGGGTCCCCCAGACTGTGCAGAAAATAATAGCGAGGATTGTTTTCGAAGAATAGGTAGAGCCAACGACGTGATAGCTATAGACCAAATGGCTATAGAGCTCAATGAAATCGCCGAGTAACTCCCATAGTCATACAGCCCAAGGCTCTCCTCCCGTTTCGCCATTCATGACAAATGAATAAATAGATGTATTATGCATAATGGAAGGGACGAATAAATACTGCGAATTAAGTAACTTTGTTGCATTCAAGGTATTCCTTATTTTTTGTCCTCAGGCAGTTCAGCTACAAAAAGAAAATCCCCCAGTAAAGCTGGGCAGAAGCCCACCCGAGCCAGTCCAAGGTTAAAACCGAAGGTTGCCGCGCCAGAAGCCTCACCAAGAGGACCCAAACGCTCTCGTAAAGCCATATCGACAAATAATAGTACTTCAAAGCCAGGACCTAGCCGACAACGTGATCTCCCGAAAAACGATGAACCGGAAAATGAGAAGAAAGCCGAAAAGACAGCCCAGCAACAGGAATACGAAGAATTAATCGAGGCCACTTTGGCAGCCGAAACTGTGACGAGAAGACAAACCAGGAGTGTTGCTAGGAGATCAGAGTCGGAGAATGAAACGTTGAGGGTTGGAACGAGAGGATTTGGAAAATGGCGGGATTCCTGTTATTATCCTGGCGTGATCGCAGAGAAAATTCGCGATGAAAGGTATTTTATGCCTCTTTTGAGTTGAACTTTTCAAGTTAACTCAAGTTTACTTGAGAAATCAACACAAATTGACTGGTGACTCAATGTAACTCAAGTTAAAAGAATTTGAGTCAGTGAGTTTTCTTTGGTTGTCAGAGTCAAAAGGAAGGTAGTAACCCTCAAAACAATTTAATTGTTTCGAGGAAGATTTGTTGCTGTGATAAGGGGATCTTTTTCACTTCTATTAGAAGTTAGCTTGCTTCCTTCAAACTGAGCTAAAAATTCTCAAGCTGATCCTTGTTCCCCACTTCCGTTAATTTTGTAGCCATACCCCCTTGCTCTCGGCCATTTTCGGAATATCAGATAGATAGGCACATACACTATCTCCACTAGATAGTTTTCCACAGGCACTGTCTTCGCTAGATAGATAGGCGATATGACCACACCTCATGATTGCTGCTGAAATTACAGAGAGCTGGCCACTCTCCCCACTCTTTATGGCGTGTTTGACCTTTGTAGGTATCAAACCTCGACCACAAATTGTGAGTCCGACTCGCTCGTTCCTTTTCCATTATCACCACATGTATTTATATCCCTTGTTCCCGGAAATCTCTATCAGAGCCCTACATTTCTGTCTGTACAGAGATGGGTTATATATTACGAGTTGAGGGGCCTTTTTCGATCTGAGTCGAGAATTTAATCAATAGTTTTATTCCTTTTCATCGAATCAAGCCTTTGAATGATATCTTTATTCAATTTTGACTTTGCCCAAACTTTCGTAGAATTTGATTTTAGGATTTCATGAGATCGACGATCATGTGGTCATAAACTTTATGGTCATCGAATCCAGCTCAACTAAACATGTTCCCTGCTTTCTCTGCAGGTTTAAAGTAAAATTTGACGATGGGAATCAGCTTATTTTGCCAACGAGATCATTCGTCGCCTGTAAAGTTTTACCACGTGGTCAAAAACTCTTCGCAAGAGATCTGGAGATGGATTGTTTTTGTCTGGGCACAGTTGATAATGTTTTCAGGTTTGCAAAACATATTAGACTCTTGCCCATCGACAAAACACTTTACTTAACCCTAATACTAGGCGGAGGTCACCGTTTGCCCACGTTGCAATCCTGTCAATATTTCTTAACTTTTCAAAAATATCGCGGAACGAATTTCTGCTTGCATGTTTTTTTTATATAAGCATGACGTTTATAAGCTTATAAAGGCTCAGACCTAGTCAAAATTTAAGCATATTCTAAGCATTCTAGCCCATGCCCGTCTCTGACCACCGCCTCGTAGAACCTCCGCCTGAAGAACCTCTGCCTCAAGGACCTCTGCCTTAAGAACCTCCG
>JACTAT010000020.1:104380-186957 GCA_014526335.1 Chrysaora quinquecirrha
TCTTTGACTTTGTATCTACGCTAGAATTCCGATGCTTCATAGCAAAACGTAACTCAAAGACCAAGGATTTGGTCATGATCATGATACAAGGAGGATTGGAATAGTATCCCATAATGCATAGCGTACCATTCATATTATCAACTGAGCCGCGTTGTTTTGATCAGTCAAATTCCGATCATCCCATGTTTAGTGTGGCAAAGCGAGATCCGAAGAATCGTTCAGTTGGCCTAAAGAATGTAGTTGAAGTTTTGCATTAGGCTGTTCCTCTTATGAAAAGTATTGACAAAGGCTTCAAATTTTCTGAATTTGTTAGAGAAGAAAATTGCAGTGATAAAGAATAAAATATCAAGGAACAACGGCATTCTTCAAACTTTTACAAAGATGTCGGAAATACCCCCGACCACGGCAAGTACCTGACGTAGTAGAATACCGATAGCAATAGTAGACTCGTAGAGCAAATAATATAAATATAATAATTCTTAAATACAATAAGGCTAAATACGATAATTGACTCCGATAACTCTAACTCTTAACTCAACTTAACTCGTTGAAGGCCCTTCAGGCTTCATGCAAGACGATAAGCATAACGACAACGAATTATGCTTTGCAAATAGAATACAAATTGACTTACTTGATGCGAGTGGTTCTTTTCTTGCCTCCTGTGGCCCGTTCGCCTGTTGTCTGAATGAGCCTTCAACTTACCCCTATTTATATGGATTTTACCCCAGGAGCACATGTCTATTAAGGATTTAATTAAATACAACTACCCATGTGCCCTTACTTAATTCTAACTATATTTTCCCAAAACTACCAATTTTTCTACTATTTTAACTAAGTTTGTTGATGATTATTATCCTTAATGCCCAACACGCTACGTAATGTTTCTTAATGTAAAGTCCACATGCTAATAAACGAAAATTGTCCATTAATGAAACCCAAACTAAATTTAAGTGTCCACTGATAAAATAATTTGCTAATTAAAGTAAGAAAAAACCTGTTCATTGATTAAATTCTGCACACACCACCCCCAAATCAAATTCCAATTTGATTTTCATCATCATCTTCTAACATGAGCTGTGTTTTCCAAGCTTCGCTGGCTTGTTTAGCGGCCTTTCTTCTTGGTCTTGCGTTTTCCACTGCGACTTCTTCAGATTTCTCTGCGGTACCCCCATCATGGGTAATCTCGGGCTGAACCTGAAGTTCCATTGGATACAATAGCTGCATCGGTCGCTCCAAGAAGGTTACTACTCCATTTGTCATCGTTTGAAGTCTGACTCCTCTTACAACATCATCAGATCCTTTAATCAATCTCGTTATCTTCCCAAGTTTCCAACTGTTCCGGGGTTGATTTTCTCTTTTGATGAGAACAATGTCGCCTTCCATCACGTCACTGTCTTGTCCCTTGATTTTGTGATGCTCCCTCAGACTTCTCAAATACTCTGTTGTCCAACGTTTCCAGTAATGTTCTTTTATTTTCTGCATATACTTCAGTCTTTTCTTTGCTGGAATTCTTTCTTCATCGCTCAAAACTGTTGCTGATTCCAATGTCTTCATACGTCTTCCATGAATCAAATGATTTGGCGTCAGAGGTTCCATCTCAAGATCATCTCCCTGGTATGTCAATGGACGATTGTTCAGGCTGAATTCAATGTCCATCATCAATTCACATAATTCAGAAAACGTCAGTGTTGATCTTCCTAGACATTTCTTCAATGCATTCTTCACTAATGCCACCATTCGTTCAAAGAACCCGCCCCACCATGGGGCCTTTGACAAATTGAATCTCCATTCGGTTCCCATATTGCCCAGAAAATTCTGTGTTTCGTCATCAGAGTGTACTAATTTGATCCATTTCGCTGTTAATTTGAAGGTCTTCGCGTTATCTGAAACTATCAACTGAGGAACACCTCTTCTTGTGACAAAGCTCTTCAAGCTCCTTCTGAAAGTTGCTGCAGTCATGTCTTGTACACATTCTAAATGAATTGCTCTAGAAGTTGCACAACTGAAAAGTGTTATATAAGCCTTGCATAACTTCTTACCCCTTTTGTAGTAGATTGGCCCAGCAAAGTCCACTCCAACTGACTGAAAAGGCTGTCCAGCCTGTGTTCTGAATTTCGGTAATGCTGCTGTTTTTGGCTGCTGGAAAGGTGTTGCTCTAAATCGTTTACAATGCCAACAATTTTTCAATGTTTTCTTCGCCATTTGTCGACCATTGGGAATCCAATAATACGAACGTACCTCTGCCAGTGTCGATGCCACCCCCATGTGCATTACTCTCTTATGAGCGTCCATTATGATCAACGGTGCCAAACTGCATTCCTTTGGCATGAATACAGGTTGTTCATCTGGAGGAATATCAAATCTTCCTTTGCATATGAGGATTCCCTTGTCGTTAAGCTGAAGTCCCAACTGATGTATTTGTTCTGCTGTGGGTTTGTATTCTGTCTGCATAAATCTGATCCACTTATTTTCCGATTCTTGAATTTCTGATAGACTTATTTGACGAGTCTTCATACAAGCTTTCTTTCTGCAATTGTTGATGAAGCGAAAAACAAAAGCTGTTATTCTGAAAAGTTTCTTAGCACTTGCATACCTGGAAACGTCTATGATTTCTGCCAAACCATGTTTCTCGTATGTAGTAACGCCCACCACTGCAGATTCTCCTCGTCTTTCTTCGTTTGCGAATTGATCTTCCATTACATCCTCAGCATGCGGCCATTGTTCGCGTTGTTGTAGCCATACAGGACCAAACCACCAAAGTTTGGAATCTTGCAATTCGGTAGGACTCATTCCCTTCGTTCCAATGTCTGCTGGATTTTCATTCGTCGGACAGTATCGCCATGTTATGTAATCTTCTTCAAGAATTTGATTGACTCTTGAACGAACAAACTGCTTCCACTCACCACGATTTTGTAGCCAACAAAGAGCTGTCCTGCTGTCAGTCCAAGCATTCACAGTTGTGATGTTCCAGTTAGCCAGGGCTGATTTCAAATTTCTGATAATTCTTGTTAACATCTGTGCGCCAACCAGCTCGAGTCGTGGTACTGATAACCCTGGTTTCGCCACTCTTGATTTAGCTGTGAGTAATCTGACTGTATGCTGTGAACCATGTGTCACCAGAACATAAATAGCTGCGCAACAAGCCATGATGCTTGAGTCTGAAAAGCCATGAATCTCAATGCTGTCAATGCTGGTAGATTCTGTACCAAGAATAAATCTCTCCACACGTATAACTGAATTTGCTTTGATTTCTTTAAACCACTGATTCCAGCGTTTCGCTAGCTCCGGAGAAATCTCTTCATCCCATCCACGTTTTTGTAAACAAACTTCATGATAAATAATCTTACCACCAATGGAAGCTCGGCTGGCTAATCCTAGCGGATCAAAAATCTTCGCAACAGATCGTAACACACCTCGTTGTGTTGGTTCATGATCAACTTCCAGCATGTTCGTGAAGTCTACAGTGATGAAATCTTGTTCTGGATTGTCGTTTGATTGCTTATTTTCTTGATCTGTTGATTTCTTCTTAACAATGTCATTCTTTTCTGATGTCAGATGTTCATGGAGCCTTCTGCTGTTGGTTTTCCATTTCCTCATTGTAAATTTTCCTTCTTGAAATCTGCTTTCAAGCTTTTCTTTCAATCTGATAAGTTCGTCTTCTGTGTTGCTCCCACCAACAAAGTCGTCCACATACAAACTGCTTATCACTGTAGCCACAAATTCTGGATCTTTCTCTTGATAATTCTTCATGTGCTCTCGGATTGTTCCATTAAGCAAAAACGGACTTGGACCTGAACCAAAGATCACTCTGGTGAATCTCAATTCTCGGATAACCAACTTCTCTTGTCTGACGTCTGTAAACCACAAAAATCGCAAACTCTCTCGATCTTCAGGGTCGACTTCTATCTGCAGAAATGCTTTTTGAATATCTCCGAGCAAGACAACTGGATACAGTCGAAATCGCAACAAAATGTCGTATAACAAGGGAAATAAAGATGGTCCAACATGTAGACAATCATTGAGCGAATAATTGATCTTACAAGATTTTGCTGAAGCATCGTACACGACTCGGATTTTCGTTGTTTCTGCGTCTTGTCGTATCACTGGATGGTGCGGAATGTACGTCACTTTTTCGCCTTCTGGTTTCTCTGGTACATCTTCAACAATACCTTCGTCTATTTGTTCTTGAATGATTTTGTTGTATTCTTCGAGGATCTCTGGTGTTCGTCTGAGCTTGCGCATCTGACTTCTGAGTCTTGTTTCACTCAGCTGACGGTTCTCTGGTAGATAAAAATTTCCTTTCTTCCAGGGCAGCCTGACCGAATATCTTCCATCTTCTTTACGTTTAATGCTGTCTGCGAGTTCTTCGTATACAGTTTTGCTGTCTTCTACCCCAAGAACATCTAGGTCCCACAATTGCTTGCTGTCATCTTCGATTGATCCGGGTTTGTTCATTGTGAAATGAACATTGTTTGTTCCTGAATTCTGGTTTCCAAATGAACCCATCAAAGTCCATCCGAGGGTTGTCTCTTCAGCCACCGGATCTCCTGGTCTGCCACTCATCACTTTGCCTGTCTTGATTCTGGCGAAATCTTTCACTCCAAGGATCGCATGGATTTGAAGATCTTCATCTTTGCTTACGTCAGAAAGCCAAATGTTTTTCAGGTGTGAATAATCTTTCTTGTGTCTTTCTGGATGACTATTTGGTATAGAGCTGAGAGAAAAGCTGTCAAGTTGTGCAAATTCAGTATTGAAGAATTCTTTTGACTTACCAACTCCTTGTACCTTCAAACGAAATATGGGACACTTGACTTCCATTTCGCCATTCACTGTAACAATGGTTCGGTTTTCTGTTCTGATTGGTTTCTCGGTTAATTTTCTGCCATGTTCTCAACTGATGTACGAGCCACCACTACCACTGTCCAAAAGAACTCTGCATTGATGTCCGCCAATTTTCGCTTGTACTGTCTGGAATGCCACTGTACCGCTTCTGGGATGCATCAAGGGTTCACTTTGCTGCGGAATTTCTTCTTGCTTGTCTGGTTTTCTGCAAATCGAAGTGTGATGCTTGCCTATGCACCGAAAGCAACTGTTACGACTTCTGCAATCACTTGACATGTGACCAGGTCTTGTGCAATTGAAACATCTCTTCTCTTTTCTTAGTAACGCCACCCTGTCTTCACTTGATTTCACCTGCTGACACTCAACTGATTTGTGATCACTGCTACTACAAAATACACACTTTGCTGAAAATGAGCTATAATTTCTGTTTGTTGTTGTGTGAACCACTGACTTATCTGGTTTACTATGCTCAATATTTTCACAAGTTTTTAAATACCTCCATAGTTTGTCCAGGAATTGGCTGAAAGTCCATCGGGTCCAATCAACGTCATCTTTGGTGACTTCATATCTAATACTTCTCGGAAGTTTTAAGACTGTTTCTTCTACCATGCAAAGAATATGTGTTTCATACCCCAAGGACTGCAATGCTGCAAAGTTGGTTGCTACATCTTCATAGAATCTTCTTAGTCTGATCAGATTTCCTGCATTTGTAACCGGCTGTATCTCTCTGATAGCTTTGATATGCGCACTTCTGAGATGTAGATCGTCTCCAAATTCCTTCTTCAGTTTCTGAAGCGCCACCGCATAGTTCTGATCTGAAAGCGGGAGTCCACGAATCACTGCAGCCGCACGACCTTCCAAGAGCTCACGTAACTGTACCATCTTCGCAGAGGGTTGCATATCTCACTCATGGATAGCATATCTGAATTGTTCCCAGAACTCTGTCCATCTAAGAGGATCTCCACCAAATTTTCGAAGCTGTAATTTCGGCGTTTTCAGATCTACCGGTCTGTCTTCTCTCTGAGATATGCTGGGCTTCGGCTCTGTTAGTTTGATTTCCATCATTTTGATTCTTGTCGCCAGATCATCAACTGCATCTCTGTGCTGATCCAGTGCGAGTTCATTCTCATAGTTCCGCTCAGCGACTTGTTGACTGCCATGTCCTGCTTCTAATCATACACTGTGAAAGCTTCTGATTCAACTCGACTAACCTCTGAATATGTTGCTCTATTCTGCTCTTCGTGCGTTCCATCTCCACTTTTCTTCCTCTGGACATTATGTCGTTCATGCTGCCATGTATTAGCGCCAAGGTTCTCTCGGTTACTTCCTTCATGTGAATTACCTCTAATAACACCACCTCAGGAGTCTTGATTCCCCATAGTGTTGCTTGTGTATCTGTTATACCTGTTGTTGCTCCTGCTCCAGCTTCAGTTCCATCCTGCTCGATAGAAACTTCTTGAGACTGAGACATGATAAATCAAATAGAAATATCCAAAGTTCTTAAAGCGATCGTTTATCTGCTTCTAATCCTTTATCCGGTTCGGTGGACCAAATGTCGGAAATACCCCCGACCACGGCAAGTACCCGACGTAGTAGAATACCGATAGCAATAGTAGACTCGTAGAGCAAATAATATAAATATAATAATTCTTAAATACAATAAGGCTAAATACGATAATTGACTCCGATAACTCTAACTCTTAACTCAACTTAACTCGTTGAAGGCCCTTCAGGCTTCAGGCAAGACGATAAGCATAACGACAACGAATTATGCTTTGCAAATAGAATACAAATTGACTTACTTGATGAAAGTGGTTCTTTTCTTGCCTCCTGTGGCCCGTTGGCCTGTTGTCTGAATGAGCCTTCAACTTACCCCTATTTATATGGATTTTACCCCAGGAGCACATGTCTATTAAGGATTTAATTAAATACAACTACCCATGTGCCCTTACTTAATTCTAACTATATTTTCCCAAAACTACCAATTTTTCTACTATTTTAACTAAGTTTGTTGATTATTATTATCCTTAGTGCCCAACACGCTACGTAATGTTTCTTAATGTAAAGTCCACATGCTAATAAACGAAAATTGTCCATTAATGAAACCCAAACTAAATTTAAGTGTCCACTAATAAAATAATTTTGCTAATTAAAGTAAGAAAAAAACCTTTTCATTGATTAAATTCTGCACAAAGACAAAGACGAGGCGCCGCAGTGGCGGGATGAAATTTTGTCTCAAAAAGTGCCTGGTTAAAAGGGGTGAAAAAAGGTTCAAGATGATGGGACTTAGTGGGACTTAAACATTTTTCTGGCAGCTTATGCCTTTTTAAGTGTTATTTGTACAAAAAGTTGTAAAGTCCTTTTTCCGCCCATTTGATAATGAGTAGCAAATGTTGACAAATATTTTTCAACCTTCATGACTTAGGCCGAAAGTGAAGGCAAATGAAAACAGCCAACAAAATATTGTAAACTACTGTTAATAAACAAAATTTGTGATAAACACATGATAAATTTCCATTTTAACATAATTCACTTCAGTAAACGTTATTTTATCGAAAAACTTTGTCTTTTTAACTGCAATCTTCAAAACCAGTAATCAAACGAACCAAAAATTCCCTGCCATCTGCAAAGCTGTAAATATAGGCACTCAAAATCACCGCGGGGGGGGCTTTTCCAATCCTCCTTGATCATGATAGAAACTTTCCTAGAAATTTCAATCCAATCCTGATTACTATCCAAAAACGCCTAGGGCCCTAACCCAAAAGAGATGTTTCCAAGGTTTTCCCGCCAATTGCAGGGAATTCAAGAAACACAACGAAATTGACGCTGTAAGATTAGAGACATTAAGGTTTTCTTCTTCTTTTTTTTTTTATTTTGGTAGATTTTTGGTTTGTATTGTCTTGTCCTATTGTCATCAAAATGTATAACGAAAAGGAGGTTTCATGCATAATGATTTTACTGGCGACTACTGTGTTCGCTTGACCAAGTTTTGATATAATTGCCTAAACTTTTCAAGTTGGGTATGTGTAGCTCTAGGGGTTGGTCCCCTGCGAAGCCAAGGAGGTTGTATTCCAGGTCTGTTAGTTTTGATATGAGTTCTGTTCTGACTTCGGTTTCTTCTTTATCACAGAGTCTCACTGTACGCAACGACATTCCGCAAGTTTTGGACCAACGAACTTCATGTGCAAAAGGTCACGTGGATCGATGATGCAGCAATGTCCACAGTGGTTTCTCAGAAATTTATTCTAGTTGGATTGTACATAACTTTCAACTTTATCGTGTTGTGAAAATTTGTCTCAGTTTCTCACTTAGAGATTATATGTCTGCCTGCACCGCCACCTTTTCTTATGTATTTTTGGAAACATGCAGAAAAGTGGTGTGCCGGGGCGTAAAGACTTCCGAAACAGCAAGCGATGCGTAGTTGCACCATTCTCCAGTTATTCAACCAAGTCTTTCTGGACCTCTTCTGTTTCTTATTGGTCTTTCTGGCTGCTCTTCTCGTATATCATGTTCTTCTGTGTTTTTAGCATGATTTTCATCATCTTTATCACTGCAAATATCATTTGAAAGCTTCCAAATGCATAATGCTAGATCCTGAAGTGTTCTCATCTTTGTTCAGTAGATCTTCATAACCCTCTCTACTTTCAAGTAAATGGTTTCCGAGTGATTCAAAATTGGGAGAAACAGCGGAAACATCTCTGGACATACAAACTTTGGACATACATAGATGGTTTCCAAAAGAACTCTAAAAAAAAAAAAATGAAATCTCGACTTCTTATCATTTGCTTTCTGTCAGGATTATACAGCTTGTATCCCTTGATTCCAACTGGGAAGCGGAGAAAGATACATTGCGTGAATTTCTAATCCAATTTGCCCCTGTTTGTTAGGAATATGCACCATTGCATTATAACCAAATTCTTTGTGACTTGGAATGGTTTCTCATCATGCCATTATTCGTATGGAGTCTTCTTCTTTAGACTGGATGTTGGACTTCTGTTTTTTATTCAAAGTGCCGTAGCAACAGCTTCTGCCCAAAAGCTAAGAGGTAGACTAGCATGATGCATAATGGTTTGATTTTGCTGTACTGTGTAAGAATAGTATGCTCTTTCAATATTCCACGATACTTACAATACTGTTTAAATTCATCAGTGTATTCACCACCATTACCTGATCTTAGTCTTTTAACTCGTTTTCCAGTTAAGTTCTCAGATAACTCAGCAAAATATTTGAATTTATTCAACACTTCATTTTTATTCTTCATCATATGTAAAGCAGTATATTGGGAAAGATCGTCAATAAAAGTGACGAAATACCCTGAACCTCCTACTGAATTGACATTCTTGGAACCACATACCGTTTGTCACCGTGTATGAGCTCCAGGGATTTAGCGCTGCTTCCTGTACTTTTAGAGACTTTATATAGATAACTGAACTTGAATTTTCTACACAACGGCTATCCGAAAATAAAGCAATATCGAGCGGCAGTAAGATATGTTAGGTAACTAAAGAATACAATATTCGGGGATCGACGCTACCCGACAATACATTTCTCTTCCCCCCCCCCCCCCCCGAAAAGTACGAAGTTCAGCAGAACGAGGTAAACATTTAATATAATATAGGGTTAAATATGAATAGCGTCCCAAAGAATAGTGTTCGTTATGGTACGCACGTTTTGTCCTATGACTGTGCGGGTGATTTCTAACAGGAACGTCGACGAAAAAACCATCAGATTCATCACTACAAGAATGTTCATCAAAGCTTTCGTCCACATCAACTTCTGAACTAGAGGATTCGTCCTCACTCGATTCATAGTCATGTTCTGATGGAAGAATTGAAGAATCTTCAACAGGTTGCTTTTCTTGCAAATGTTCTGCAGGAAGATTTTCCGTAACTGTTATGAGGCGGTCATGATGGACCACCTTTTCTTCTTATCTTTAATTGATAATCTTAAAGTTCACCCCATGCGGGAGCTTCTCAGAACCAGTCAACGGTTCTGAGTTTTGGATTTTCTCCTGTTTCATAATGTTTTACTTTTAACCATACTGATTGCCCGACTGCATAACTGGTGAATCGTACGCCTGCCTGTTAAAGTAGTCCAATAACCTGTTACAGTTATTCTGCGTTTTCACGTAGAGAAAACATAAAGCTGTAGAATCAACTCGCTACAAGATCTCTCTTAAGAAGGCTACTTGAAAAACTTACTGCGACACATCATTTAGAGTCCTGTCAGATTCAGCAAAGCCAATTGGTTTATTAGCCATTATAGTTCAGCAATGAAAGTTCTCTATTATCGCAATGTTGATGTTATTTTTACCCCCACTCGAAAATTAATCGAAACAAATGTCGGCAAGCGAATGTACCACGGTTTGGTTAGCATGTCTGCAACCATGTGTCCTGTTGGGTAATAATCCAACCAGATCTCTAAATTGTCCATTTTTTTCTCCGGGATACCGTATATCGATATGCTTGGTCTTTGCTTGATATTTCGGATTCTTGCATAGTGCAATTGTACTTTGATTTTCCTTGTAGATCTAAGTTGGCTGCTCTTAGTCATAGGCTGATCTTAGTCGTAGATCTCCTTCATTCAGTAACAATCAGCTTTGCAGTTTGCCATCTCAAATTTCTGCAATAAATGTGATGAATATTTCGTTTAATGCAACAGCATTAGCTTCTTGTTTCGGTCACAAATCTGTATCCCAAGACTGTAGCTTGCTTCTCCATCTTTCATGCTGAAATTACTCTGTAGTAATTTCTTAGAATTTCTTTTCTGCTTGCAGCATCTGTATGCTATTTGCCGCTAGGAGTAAATCGCCGACATGTAACGCGATATATAGGAAATTCTCTCCCACTTGTTTTATATGCATATGAATCAGTTTTGCATTATTTATATCCATAATCTTTCAGAGGTTTCTTTGTGGTATCAAACCATAGATACTTGTGTCATATAGTCGTAAATAATATAAATTGTTTAATGTTAGTTTTGACAAAGTACTCAAGACTAATTATCATAAGCTGTCGATACATCCATCTGATGAAGTTCAAGGTTAAGTGGTTAACTATCGCAAG
Source organism: Chrysaora quinquecirrha (assembly GCA_014526335.1). Classification (NCBI taxonomy): domain Eukaryota; kingdom Metazoa; phylum Cnidaria; class Scyphozoa; order Semaeostomeae; family Pelagiidae; genus Chrysaora; species Chrysaora quinquecirrha. The sequence continues at coordinate 115,288 of JACTAT010000020.1, forward strand.
TGTAAACACTCTACATATGTAGAATTGAAGATATCCAACAAGAGAATTACATCATTTAATAACTAAACAAAACATTAATATATAGCTTCATACGAAACGTAAGGCACCATCTTCACAACTTATGCATGGTATTCAAAATATGATATTTTATGCAAAACTAAAATGAGGCTAATCAAAGAGTCCTTCCTCAGTCTTTTATTGATGATGTGTATCTATTTACCGGTGAGAATGTTGCTTCATAATCTATTTCCAGGTTCTTGCGTAAACTCTTTGCAACCGAACTAACTTTGTAACGATCTACTGTGCCATCGGCATTATACTTTGTTTTAATTACCCATTAACAATCAATTGGAGTGCGTTCTTCTGGAATTTCAACAAGATTCAAGTTTTCTATTGAGTCAAAGATGCAAATTTATCATCCAAGGCTTTTCTCCATGGAACTTTTGAGACGAATTGATTGCTTCATAGAGAGTTTAAGGCTCTTCAAGTATACCATCTGAAAAGGTATATAATGCATCGTCGATTTCCCGCCAATTCCCAGTCATAACACCATCTCTGGTGATCTTCTATCTCGCATTTCATTTCATTTTAATAATAATATCTATACACGATACGCCTTTCAGCTCAAAATAATAATATATATCCATAAATCCATAAATCCATTTTATCATTTTAGCGGCTTGAAATTTCAGTCCTTCAACAAGGTTATTATTTTGTAACAGGAAAAAAGAAAAAACCACGTTAACTTACTGCTTGCTTGGAAGAGCGAAGCTTCTTGCGGCGAAGACGAAATTAAAGAATAAAAGCAGAAACACCGCGCAGCAAGACAAAAGAAAGACAACTATGTGTAGAGTACTAATACTTTGCCTTGCCAAGCAAGGCTTCTTCTTACTCTTCATACTTTATTCAATTCACAAGCATCGAGAACGAATAATTTACCGTCAATTTTTCCTGAACCTTGTATCGTTCCTGTGTCATCCAGAATGAGACATTTTTCCTTTTCAAACGTCATTATCGTTTCTCTTGTTATAAGTGCGCTGACAGAAAAGAGAATTTTCGCCAAGGCTTTATCCAGATATTTCCTTTGCCGTATGCTTCAACTTGTCTATGATCTCCCAATTAATAATTTCTTGAAAGGGGAATTTGTCATAATGTTGCATACCCTCTTTGTCATTGAACATGTGCTGCGAAGACCTGTGAAGCACCTGAGTCAATGTACCACCGCGAATCTGTTTTGATGTCCTGACGTAGGGGCGGATCCAGCCAAAAATTTGGGTGGTGCATGAATTGAGGGTCTAAATTTTCGCCAAGGGCAAACAATAGGAATTATGCTTTCAAAAACAGCGGTATATGGAAATGACACCAAAATTTAGGTTATTATTATTATTTATTTTTTTTAATTCAAGGTATCTAGGCCAAGTAGGCCTCTAACCTAAATACATACATAATAATTATTCTAATCTGAAATGAATTAGTTTACTCTACTGTGGTTAAAGAACACATACAACGTAAGATGTAAATATAAAATAAAATGATACATAATTACGATTACCTACATTATTTAACTTTAAAAGACTAAAGCAATGAAATAAATTAATCAACGTTAGTTAAACAAAACTACAGAATCAATAAAGGTTTTGCAATATACTGGTACAAAATATAAACCATTTAAACCTACTCTTGCATACTTGAACTTTCTCTGTTTTCGTTTTCAAACTTTTCCATATAAAAGATGAAACAAATTGAAGACAATTCAGATCTTCTTGGCTAAGTAGCCAAATAAATTTGTTCCTAACACTTAAATGACTAACTGAGGGATAAAGACGTTCTACTTTATCGAGAAGCTCTGTTCTTTCTTCATCAAAAAAAGGACACAACATAAGAAAATGAAGCTAATCCCCTAAAACAATGATCAAATTTGCGAAATAGTTTCTAACCTTAGTCTTGATAGAAGAACCGTTATCAGTCGATAGAACACCGTATCTGTTTCGTAAATCACATGCTTTAGAAACCCAGTTCGCGCCATCAAACTCATGTTGGTTGCAGAGACATCTAAAAGACTTGCAGACGTATCTGTTTGGTTCCGAATCATTTAAAAATTCTAACCTGGCAAGGAATTTGAGAATATTAATATGTCTCTTTAGTTGCAAAGTGATCCTACCCAATTCGGCATAGATGGCTTCTGTGTTCGTTGTCGACTTAACTCCTAGTATATATTTACAAGCAGATAAGTGTAATCGTTCTAAATTAACATGTTCGTCAAAACCCCAGATTTCCGAAGCATAATTAAGAATTGGGACAATAGTTTGGTCAAAAAGGTAAAGAAATAAGCTGGATTAGAGTATTGAGTGTAAATAGATGATCTGATGTTTGATGGCCTTTCCTGTAAGCAATTTGATTTTCATCAAGAGTATCAAAATAATCTAAGAAAGAATTTAGCCTTTGCAAAAGTATTCCTAAGAACAGCTTACCAAAAATACTAAGAAGAGTTATACCCCTATAATTATCCAAATCTGACTTATCACCACCTTTAAAGAGGAGAACAACTATGCCCACAGCCCACTCCTCAGGAAATTCACCCAAATTATAGATTTTATTGAAGAGTTTAGTGAAGACAGTCAGGAAAGACTCATTCAGGCTTTTCAACAATTCGGCTGTGATCAGATAAATTCCTGAGGCTTTCTCTTTGTTTAGCTTAGCAATCATCAATTTAACTTCGTCTAAAGTGATCTCTGAATTTAATATTTCATTAGCAAAAGTATCAAAGTTCTCATCTACCCATGGCTCAGGTATTTCCTCGGCAAGTTCCGTTCGAGTATCAGAGTCATTTGAATTGAGCAATTTGCTGAAATAGTCGAAAAGTGTTTTTTTATCAAAATCATTTTCATTTGATTTCCTGCCGTAATCTAACATTTTCCAAAAATCTTTTGGAGAGGACGATTTTAATTGTCTAAGTTCTTCCTTACGATTATTATTATAGATTTTACGTTTTATCTTAAGAGTTTTATTATAACGACTTTTCTGTAAGAAATAGAGTTGTCTCAAGGTTTCAATAGAATCGCCAAGATTATTTTTTAATGCAGCTTGATAAGTTTTACGTGCTTTGTTCAAACGTTTTTTCTCCTCTTTGCACACTGAATCAAACCAAGGACATTTTTTAGATTTACTATTTCTTTTCTTGTGCAATCCCTTTAAAATTTCTTTTGATTTCATTGTAGAATTGGATATTTCAAATAACTTACAACGTAATTTCGCTACAGATACTTCAACTGGAACAGACGGGTTATCGAGCTCTTCGCCTAAAAGATTTAGAAATTCTTGAACCTGTTCATTTTGGACAGATTCAATGATTCTTTCAAAAGTGTTTTCACCAGTTGTAAAATGCTTGCTATAATTATTTTTTAGATTTTCAGAAACAGAATTTGTTGAAGTGTCATTTTCGGTTTCATTAACGCTAGTAATCAATTGTTTTACCAAGTTGAAAGTTGTGATAGATAATTGAAGTGGCACGTGGTCAGAAAAGTCATTCAAATCACTAATAGCGAAGTTGGAAATATACTTAAAGAGCTGTTCTTTAGCAATAGCATAGTCAACCACACTATTGCCATTAACAGTAAAACATGTGAATTTATTAGTTTTATCTGCATCAATTCTACCATTCAAGATTCGGAACCCTGAAGACCTACAAAATTTCAGCAACTCTTTACCGTTAGAATTAATATTACCAAGGTCTTGCGTAATACGTAATTCTAAGTTATTGTCAGGCTCATAATTATCATCTAATGGGAGGAAGTCATCAACTTCATCATCAAAAATGAAGTCATTGTGATTACTAGTACGAGCATTGAAATCACCAACAATTAAAAATTTTCCTAATTTTTCATAGTTAGCACATTCTTCGAGCAATGTGTCAAAATTGAATGAAAGACCATTTTTAAACCAAGTTGAATCAGAAGGTGGAATGTAAACAAAGCAAATTATGAGATCATCGGAGAGATTAAAAGATTCCTTATTTAATTTGCACAACACCCGGTAAGAATTTGAGGACAAGATGCTAAAATGTTTTTCAATCGTTTTACGGACAAGAACGGAAATACCACCGGATGACCTACCCCTAACACTATTGCGTGCACCTAAACAATGAAAAGCAGTAAATTCCTCATTCCAGGCGTCAATATCCGAGTCATGTTTATCACGCCAAGTTTCAGCAAAACAAATTATGTCATTATTTTCAAAAGATTGCTAATAAAACCTGAATTATCCAATGAAATCTTGTTCACTTTAGCACGTTTTAGACCATTAATGTTCCAAAAACAAATCCCAATATCACTTCCTACACTATTAAGCTCATCATTCCTTGAGTTATCATTACCATTATTATCTATTAAAATATTCTTATCTTTATCATTTAAACATTTGTTCTCAACTGAATCGAAGTTAGGCTCAAGACCTGCTTGGCAAAAAACCTAGCTTTCATCTTGATCATACGAGGAGCCGCCAATAAGATTGCAATAATCATCATAGCTGTTTACCGTTTTGACATCGTTGCTCCCATTCAATTTATACCTTAATCTTCCATCGACAGTCCAAATCACATCAAAACCAAGCTCACCAATTAATTAATTCTGACAGCATTTGCTGAATACCAGGAGCCAGGTCTTCTCTAATATGCACATTCTTTGCTTTCTTCTTCTCTTTCATGACTTTGCTTTTCGTCTTGTGTGAGACACACTTCACTAACACCGACCTTGGCTTCCCATTTCTACTCTTTCCTGCACGGTGAATAATATCAATTTCGTCATTCCTGATATCGACTCCAATCTCGTCCTTCATTACCTCGATAACTTTCTGTTCAAGATTCTCATTTCTTTCCTCCTGAACTCCGAAAACACGAAAAGATGCCTTACGACTGTATTGTTCCAGTCGTACCTGTTCAAACTCAAGTTTACGCATCATGTTGCCTTGATTATTGAAATCACTCTCCAATTCTTTGATGACATTAACATTCTCTGCCTGACCATTTGACAAAGATTCGACTCTATTGTGCAAATTTGCAACATCCTTCTCCATCTTTTCCAGCCTGTTAATCATTGAATCTTGATTCGCCAATATCTTTCTTTGCCCCTTGTCCAAAGTCTTGAAAAGCTCGAAAAGCTCACTAAGACTCGGCATCCCAGCTTTCTTCAAATCGATAGATACAGGCATTTCGGATTGTTTTTTTAGAAGTAGGTGAGTTGACGTACACCTTAGTTGCCATTGTTAATAAGAAAAAAAAATACTTTTTCTAAAAGATTTCAGAGCGAGTAAAAAACACGTCCGGTCACCACACCAGCAGAGCACATTATAAAAGAAAAACACGATAAATTCCGGCGATTCAAAACATAGCTTTGTAATAAACTAATGATATAACAAGACAATAACTAATTGCAGTAACTTGAACAGACATTAAATCAAAACTGCGAACTAAAGTCTTTATGGTCTTGTGTTTTTACACGTTATCTTAAAATTATTAAGGCAGTGAAATATCAAAAGGTGTGCATTTTTGGACGTCGTACGACGTGTCTGGTTGAAAAAATTTCAAGTTTTTAAAATCAAACAACCAAATATAACTTACGAAATTATAAAAACACAAGAGACCTCTGTTTACTTCCAGCTCACCTGACTGCATAGAATTCTTCTGCTCATCTGCCAAGTATTTGCTCTCTTGGCAGTTGCAGCTCCGAAAATCCACACCGATTCAGGCCACTAACCTACTGTATTTACATTTTTTACTCTATTTACATTTATCGACTCTTCTTGACTCCTTCATCTGACATCTACTTCTTTTAAAAATTCATCCTTCATTTCTTTAAGCTTCAAGATTTTTTGATCCGTTGTCATTGGTTCACTTTGAATTATACATCTCAACTGCAAAAGCCCAAAGCTGCGGGTTCATGTTCGCCATTTTGAAATCGTACAACAGTTCAGTTGAGTTGACTGATCGGCAGTTTCTCTATTACTTCTTGATTCTGATGCTGCTCTTACACCCTGAATTACCCCCTGAAAGTCAAATGTTCACCATAAGATACGACTTCTGTTTGGTTTATCCTTCCTGAGTGGTTCAAATCTGACGTAAGTGGAGCGCTTTTGAGGCTTCTGATTGGCTTTCCGGGCAATTGACAACCGTAAATTACGGAACACTGGTGCAATTCAGGATCAATTACAACCCAGCAATTTCATTGGAAGAGAACTCAAAATTCTGTTCCGCAATTTATTAATGACGACAATGAAGGGGAGAACGAGCGTCACAATGAAATTCTATTCTCGTCTCCGCTTTGACTGAAGAACACTGATTTCCAGTGCCCAAATCTGAATATACCGTAAAAATATATATATATTATAAAATACATAATTTTGCCAGCCAAATCTGACTGGTGCATCTGCACCCTTTGCACCCCTCTGGGTCTGCCCCTGATAATGGTGCTGTCGACCCAAGTATGCACCGAAAAAAAACGAGTAGTTTACTATTTACATTTGTACAAATCCATAGCTGTTCATAAACTCATAAACTTAACCATATTTCTGAATTCTAACACAAGTCTCTCCAAAACAGATACCTCTGCATTCCAAAACGCTTACGCCCCTAATAAGCCAGGAATCCGGCTAACAACACAACAACACAACAAATCCCTATTTATACTTGTTGACACCCAAAATAAAGTATGATTGCGCTCTTCTTCACCTGATAGGCACGACGAAGTATTAGCATGTTCTGGTTTCTTCTGAATTGGTTTGGTTTACTTTGGTTTTTCTGCAATCTTAAGCCCAGTGTCCCTGAAGTCCAAAGTTAGAACATTTGAACCATTTGAAAAATATGCTACTGGGTGCAATTTTTGGTTCCTTCCGTACTGCGATATACTCCTCCGCTTGTGAAACTACTTGTGTCGATGTAACACCTGGGTCTTTTGGGGTTCACAGCAGCGGCGGTTCCACATCATTAGTGGTTCAAACAAAGATACAAAAACTGCACACGTTTTTAATTATTTTATAACCCATATACAACATAAACAACCTCCAGGTCTAAGAGGCGGGTACAGCGATCTTTGTACGTAATGGGCAATAGAAGCGCTAATGGGCACCCAAATACTACCTTTCTACGTTCATTTGTGCTCCAGACATTTTGGTGCGACAACATTAACATTTCTATGGAGCAATGATTCCTACCCATTTTGAATGACGTAATCTAAGAAATAACTTGAATAACTGAAAACTTGACCCCATTACAACGACTTCAACGATGAATGGTTTTTCAAAAGCAGGAAACTTCAGAACAGGATCTAAACAAGTTGAACCTTAAGTAAATAGACTTTATTCACATATGAAGAAAACACAAAACATCAGATAAGGACTAGGCAAAATTCCATGAACTATATTCATTTTATATAGAACGTATTATTAACCCAATAGGATGCAGCTCGTATTCTAAACTTCTTTGCATAACAACATACGTCTTACGATTTCTACGTAATTGTTGAAAAGGACAACAAAGAAAACGAAATCTCTGAAATCGATCAATCTGAATTACTATGGTTTATTTTCTGATCATGAAAGTAATGCCATTATTTATTTTAGAGTTTACTGTGGATGTATCTACACGCAAGACATTAGTCTCATTCATAAGAACGTGCCCCTTAGAGGGCATAGGTGCATTTTGTACAAATCCTGAAAGAATGTAACCAATCTTTATTTCAATTTCTACTAGTTGTGGCTAGGTTCCAGTAGAAATCAGAGCCTATTAGAATATTAATTTCAGATTCATCATCATCATTCTGATCGAATGTCAACCATTCGAGTGAGAATAATTGTTGGTAGCGAAATTGACTGGTCGATTTTAAATGGATGAGCAAACAATCGGCACTAATAAACCATCGATCTAAAGAGTTTCATCAGAACAAGTGCTTCTAACAGGGAATTGAGTGTTTTCACAAGATTTTACTGAGCCAATGTTTGAACCAAAAATTTTAATCATACGATTTTCTCTCCCAAGAGCTGGTAATTCAAGAGCAGTTTTCAGTTTTGTGAGATATAGATACGTTGACAGCCTCTGTCTAAAAGAATTCTGGCCAAAATAGTTTTCCCAGCGTTATTCACAAGAGAGATGGAGGGCCCTTCCTGTCTGGAGCAAAATTGATGTCTGCTTTCCATCAACATATACATTGTAGTTGCCGATGTGCCTACTGTGTCATTAATTGCAGGGGCTTGGGATGTTCCTCCCTGGCTATCAGCAACTGAGGTTGAGTTTGAATTTCTTGTAGATTTGTATAGATTACAAATACTAGCATGATGATGTTTCTGACATATAAAACATTTTATACGATCAATGCCGACTCCAAGCAGTGGCAACAATGGCGGGGTTCGTTTTCAGCAGCAGTTCATGATAATACGGTAATATCAAATATAGATAGATCAAATATAGACCTATCTTCAAAGTTTCAATGAAAGAACGGCAGCAGGTCTTCAGATCACATTCAGCAAATTACTATACTGCCATTGCTATTCTCAAAGAGAAATTTGCACAAAGGATCTTATCATAAACTCTCACATGGATTGCTTTCTCAGCCGGGCAAAGGCGAGTTCTATGAATGAACCACAAAAGGTAGGGATAATTTATGATTAGATAGAAACAAAACATTAGAGGTGTAAAGGGGCTCTTGGAATAAACTCAAACCAGTATGGCACTTTGCTGAACTTCTTAATATGTGACTTGCTTTTGTTGATTGACAGCTACAGCTAAGCTCACGCTGCTTCTTTGGTCACCTGCCTGCTCCAAGCTTCGCTCACTTCTCTCATCACTAAATTCCTTCTATTTGATTTCGATTTTCTCCAACCTTCAAAAATTGAACCTGTAATATCGGTAGAGTCACCAATTTCTTATATATTTCTTCTTCTTCGTCGATTTCTCCCAGTATTCCAGCAAATTTTCTAGACCTTTAAGATTTCGTTTCACATAGGTACTTTGACCATTTCTAACTCCATGAAAATCATTTATAACTCCATGAAAATCATTTATAACTCCATGAGAATCATTTATAACTCCATTCCTTTCCACGATCTCTTCCATGGCCACGGTCTAGCGCATTTATTCAAAATAGATCATAGATCTGGTTCTGTTCGACCACTTTTTATAGACTTGATTCACATTCGCAGAAATCACAAAACAAATGAGACTAGGCCACCTTCCAGAGGAAGGTAAATTGCAAGATAACACTTTTACACTTTTTAACTTCAAACATTCTCTCATAGATTTGGACATTCTTTAATTCAGTTCATAAAGACCAGATTCTTAAGCGATTTAACTCCATTTTGTCTACGTTCAACATTCAACCGTTCGATTATGAGTCGTAGTTTGAGCGTCCAGTTGATTCATTTCAATAGCGATAACTACGACTCAGGTAATAAGTTTACTCGACTGCCATGATTTTGGTCAGTTGAATTCAATGATATAAATTCTGTAGCCACGCAGAGACTTCCTCTCATTTTAATTCTTCACAGAATGAGTATCAAAGGAACGAAGAGATGAAAAAACTCATAAAACAACGTGTCCTTGGCCCATATAAACCTTATCGAATCTTAGCAATAGCATAGCGAACGACCATAAGATCCACAGAATGAAAAAAACAAGTAGGAATTAAAGCAAAACATGCTCACAGCATCAGTATTAACTACAATAGCAATGAGTCAATAATTTCAATCAATAAAATAATACGAGTAATTTATTTGCAAGATGGCATGTATCTAGGAGCACACTGGGGTCTAATAATGCGTTGCTGCTAGAAGTTCCTCGGTGCAAATGTAAGACCTTGGGTACTCGTTTTTGCAGATGTGCAGGACCCATTTTATAGAATGATTTACCATTAGAGGCTAGGGGGACAAAGAGCATAAAAAGTTTCAAAACACAGCTTGAACTAATCCTACAGGATGGGGTGTTTTCCACCCCTCAAGCTTTTCTTGTAACTGTTCTGTTGTATGAAGGCTATTTGAGATAAAAAGGCTGACATGTTAATGTTTGAGATGATTAAAATTTTAGCCTATATGTATTAGCTACTAATGTGATAACACACACTAGCGATTCGATGTGTACTACTGTGGTGGAAACGCATTCCAAACGATTCGCCCTGAAGATTTGAGCAAAACTATGAATAAGTTTAAAACATCTCAAAGTTCCGGGATGGACGGTGTTTCAACCCTATTTCTCAAAATTGGAATGCCTGTTCTTGCACCCTCATTGTGTAATATATTCAACTTGTCAAATTCTGAAGGTCGATTCCCAGGAAACTGGAAAATTGCAAGGGTCTCTCCCATTTACAAAGATGGCTCCACCGAAGATAGATCTATAGACCCATTTCTGTGCTTCCTGTTGTGTCAAGATTATCTGAAACAAAAAAAGTTTTTGATCAGATATACACTTACTTTACTGAGAACTATATGTTCTACTCAGACCAGTCGGGCTGCAGGCTATTCCACTCCATATTGTCATGCTTACTAAAGTGTACCAATGACTGGTACTTGAATTTTGACAAAGGGCACTTTTCTGGTTTCACTTTCATCGACTTAAAGAAGGCCTTTGATACAGTTGATCACGATATTCTGATAGCTAAGCTGCGCTTTTATGGAGTTGAGGGTGCGGAGCTTAACTGGTTTACATCATACCTAAGTAACAGGAAGCAGTGTTGTAAGGTAAATGGCAGCGTCTCTGATAGACAAGACATAAAATGTGGAGTGCCTCAGGGCTCCTGCTTTGGTCCACTTCTGTTTTTGATCTATATCAATGACTTGCTGTTTGCCTTACAAAGAACAAAGGTCACAATGTATGCTGATAACACAAGTATTTCCTATTCCTCAAAGTCTATCAGACCTGAGTAATGCTATTAACTCAGATCTTCGGAATCTTAGTTCGTGGCTTCAGGGTAATAAGTCATATCTCTTAATGTTGCAAAAACACAGAGTATGATCCTTGGTTCTGTACCTAACCTCAGGGAACTAGTTAGTAATGATCCAAACAATTTTCCTCTTTTTCAAATTAATGACGAAAAGATTGAGTCGAAAGATTATATAAAATATCTTGGGGTACAAATTGATACGCCGTTGAATTGGAAAGATCAAATCAATGTTGCCATCGGTAAGATTTCACGAGGAATAGGAATGCTTAAATATTCTTAGAACTATCTCTCCCTGCAAACCATCCAAAAGATGTACTTCAGCATAGTTGATCCACATTTTAGATATTGCTGTTCTGTCTGGGGTTGTGCTGGTGATACAATTCTAAGGAAATTTCAAATGCTACAGAATCGTGCAGCTCGGGTTGTCACAAACAGTCCCTTCGACCAAACATCGCTGCCATTGATTACAAAACTCGGGCGGTTAACAGTCAAAGAAATGATTGACTTTGAGCCGGCTTGCAGGGTATATAAATCCTTGCATGGGCTTGCGCCTCTGTCGTTAATTGTTTATGAATTTTTTTAGATTAATAGTTCCCAGGCCTCTATGGACCAACGCATGCGTAGAGACTTTATGAAAAACGTGTTCTCATGTTTTTTTTACGAAACTTAGCTAATCTTGATCTGTTCGTTTTCTAGCGAGTTTTGATATTTTCGTTGTGTTTACAAATAGAAGTCTAGTTTCATTTTGTTGAGAAGTCTGTGAGTTTTTTGTGTTGTCGAAGCATTCACGACACCTCCCTATATGAAGTCTTACGTAATACCAGCACTGACCTCAGGATTCCATTATACAAAACCTTAAATGGGCAGCAGAGCTTCTCGTATCGAGGAGTTACTGTTTGGAACCATTTAAGCCTTGAAACCAAAACGGCTCCTTCGCTAGCTACTTCCAAAAATAGATTAAGAGCATATTTGAAAGATCAAAGAAGTTGACTAGCCAAATCAACGCGGATACTATTGACTTCAATGTCTACTTTCCTTTTATATATCTTTTTTTGTTCTTTTTATATACTGATGTTAAGTTGTTTTAAGATTATTACTATTAGATAGATAGGTTTTTAAGCAGGGCACATTGTAAAACAGTTTAACGTCAACTGAATGTATTTACCATTGTAGAAATAAATTAAAATGATTTCTTCTTTTCTTCTGTTTCTTTTTTTATTTGTTTTGATTGTAATTAGCCTTTTGCCGATTGTATCTTTAGGTTGTTACTTAACTTGACGATAAATTTTTTGTATCAACATAATTTGATTGATTTAGTAAAGTATACTTTGCTGATGAATGGTGGAATTTGGATAATCCGAAACAAGTCTTTATTGAAAGTCGTTGTTCTTATTTTTTATTCTGCATTTTTTGACAAAAGCTCTATTTGTTGGAAGATTGGTTAATTCCTAGGTCATGGGACAAGGTTGTATTTATTAAGAGAGAGTATACACATTGTAAGGAAAATGCAGACTTCGAACGAATTTAAAAATGAAGAAGACGATAAAAAACTTTGCACAAGCTCGCATAGTATCAATTTGCCATTACTTACTCGACATATAAATTATTGAGAGCGACGTAATCGTAAATTGAATACTCGAGTGAAGTGAACAAATTAATTAATTTCTAGCACAGGTTGTTTGGGTGTGTGTTTCATGATGCAGGCAAAATATTTTCCTCTCCCGATAGTCACACGAGGACTGGTAGCATGCCGAATAAGTGGGACCTCGGACCATCTGGTGGGAACACGGGACCAAGGATCATCAGATGCAACCATAGGACCTGGGGCAAATCAGGTGGGACAATCGGATCTGGGACTAATGGGTGAAACCATGGAACCTTGGAACATTAGGTGGGATCTTGAGACTTGGGACCATCAAGTGGGGTCATGGGACCAAACACGCGTGTGTTGTGCCATGAAACCATAGCAAAAGGTAAAACCAATGCGAAGCATGTGATTAACCTTTTGGTCTTTCTCGCAAAATCTATGGTAATCACTTTTCCTCTTCATTGGATTAGCTATTTCAAGGTCTCACCCCCTCTCACCTAACTAGCGTCCTATTAATTTGTCATTTTTTCGAATCTTGTTGTGAAATAAATGTATCCTAGTGGTCGCCATTCATGACAAATAAATGCAAATATGTTTGGTGCTGAAGAAGGCTCAACATAGCCGAAACACAAAATGCAAAACGGGATGAGAGCCTTGGGCTATATGAATTGAAGGGTTACTCGGCGATTTCATTGAGCTCTATAGCTCATTGGAAACGTCGTAAGCTCTCTGGTCATGCAGTCCAGCTTCGAATCCCATCTATTGTGGTATGCCACTCACTCGTGGAAAAATCTAGCGTCTTATAAAATGTTCTAATACATATACCGTACGCATCACCAGGGCAACTACAACTGCATGAAATCAAGACAAACAAAGGGGAGCTGTGGAGCCAAGTTTCATATTTGGCTGCTGTTAATTTAACGAAAAGAACGATTTAATCAATTTAACTTTTCTTAATCCTACACAAGTGGTTCTAAACTTGATCTGCAGTAAGTTGCATTGCATTATGGAAAATATAAATTAAGAAGTAAAAAAATGTAGTTGAAATGTAAAAAAATGTATTTGTATTTGAAATACATACTCACAGGCTGAATTTCAAATAAACTGATGGTTGTAGGTCTTATTATCGCACCAAATGTTTTAAGTGGTCCCCTGGTTCCGCCTGAAGGTCCCGAGTTTCATGGTCCCACCTGATGTTCCCAGGTCCCACTTTTCCATATGCCACGACAGACCTGCTTCTGTGACAGTTTTGTCGAATTGCGCGCGCACGAACAAAATCAGTGTTGTTGCCATTGGAACTGGAATATTGAAATGTATTTTTAATAGCGGCGCCCTTTGTTTGAAAATAAGTTCGAAACTAATTGCCAATTTTCAGTTCTCTGCTGTCCTGTCTTTGTTGACTAGACTGAGCCTAATAGCTCGAGCTCGAAGGTTGTCTCAAATGCTAACCTAATAAAGACTGAAATTGCTATGGGAAAGGATAAAGAAGCAGAAAAATTTTGTGAGTTTGGTCTTTTTCTATTTTTTTAATGTGCCATGACATGTAGACTAATTATTTTTGTGCAGCAGTCTTTCAATAAAATTATAGTCTAGACTAACGGAAAATTCGAAAAAACTCAATCCCAAGACAGGTTTTAGGTCATATTTTGCATTCAAGAATAGAGCATGCATCAGATAAGGATGTTCCCAATAATGTTTTGCTACTTGAAGAAAGGCAAATCTGTCCTTCTGGCTAAAACAGCAGGATTTCCTGCAAAGATGCATTAATTTCTGACTGAACGAAGAGTGGACTGATTTGTTCTTCAGCTCACCTTCCTGTGTGGTCTGGTCTTCTGGAAAGTATGAATGGGTGCATTAAACTGTTTAGGTAAGAGTTCAAAATATAATTGCTTTGATGCACCTGAAAAATAAACAGTTGCAAAAACAAAAGATAACAAAGCTTTCAGGGTTAGACAAATCATCAGGATTGCCATTGGCCTGCTTGATAATATCAAATAAAGGACATCAACAAGACTGCATTTTTGCTATTAGCTGGGCACTTCTTTCTTTGTTCCTTCTGAATAAGACAACAACTGATATTGACCAGTTTTGAAATCATCCAGCTCCCTCAATAACGGCATACCGTAAAAACCAGACCCTAGGACGTGAGACCCCTGGGACCTTTAGGACCATTCAGTACTGACATTAAAAAGGTCCGTTAACACCAGAGGGTATTCGCCTTCTAAGAACAATAGAAGAGCGCAGTAGGCTCTCAGTTCGGCTTTTCTTAGTAGTGGTACTTCCGCTATTTGGCTGCTTGCATTCTCTTAGGTCTCTCAGTCAATACTTTTTATTAATTAATCTTTTTTGTTTGAATAGCTAACTGTGGGCCCAAACAAAAAAAATTTCTTTTCAGTTTAATGCAATTTTTAAGCATCGATAGATACCTTGAAACTAGATTCTGGGTTCTTGAGAAATTATCAAGCTGTGCAGCTGTCGTAGCCATAAACTTACATATTGCTGCATCACGAGGCCAAACGAAGAATCACCCTACAAATTCATGTTTTGGTCTGGTTTGCATTTGAGAAAATCCTGATTTTGAAACAAAAAATCTTGAAACAGTTTTTGGAAACTTGCTTTTTTCTTTTGTGAAAAATTTCATAAATCTTGTCCATTTCTGCATTGCAGCATTGCACCTCTACTTTACGTTGACAATTCACGATACACCCTTGCTTGGAAAGCTATCGTTTTCACTGAAATCCTTTGGAAATCCTGTTGTCTTGGTAAAAATCTCGTACATCTTTTTGAAATGTGAAATATCCCTCGAATCAAACAAAATTAATAACTAGATGTTCTTGATTTCACAAGTAAATAAATGGAGCTTGTTGCGAAAGTTACTAGAAAGTCAATAGTACCCTCACACTCAAGTTTTCTATTGGCTTTTTTCTCACTGTGCTGTCCACCCAAACATAACAAACCGCCTAAAATCCCTTCAAATCAAGCCAATTTTCGACATGTGCTCTGGGTCTTATCATGCTGTAATAAAAAGAAGTCAACAGCAAATCTCTTCTCTCAAAACTTATTTTGTTTCGGTCGCTACATAAAATTGTTTCAGCCAAACAAGAAATCCCAAGAAATGGCTTCGCTGCAATAAAGGCAAATAAAGGGAAATTGATATAAATTGAGACTGAAAAACCTGAAGGCAGACAGCCAAAAAGAGCGCTAAGATAACAGACATCTATCGAAACTTAGAAAATTGCATTCACCTGAAAAGAAGTGTTTTTGTTTGGGCCATAGCTCTAAGACAGTGAGGTATTCAAACAACAAAAATTCAATAATAAAAGGTATTGACTACTGAGAGAAGGCCTTTGAACTGGAGAAGGCAGGCAGCCAAATAGCGGAAGTACCCCCACTAAGAAAAACCAGACTGACAGCCTACTGTGATCTTCTATTGTTCTTAGAAGGCGAATACCCTCTGCTGTTAACGGTCCTTTTTGATGTCAGTACTTAATGGTCCTAAAGGTCTCAGGGGTCTCACATCCTAGGGTCTGGTTTTTACGGTATGCCCTGAATAACTCCATAAAAGCTAGGCTAATGTAAACCTACAATACAATTAAATTAACACCAACTAGTTTGCAAAGGTTGACATGAACCAATTTGTTGTTTAAATATACATTTCCATTGAAATTTGGAGTCTTTCCAACTCTGTTACTTAATTTTGAACCTTGAAACCTCAAGCTACGAAGGTATGACCTATCTCTTTTCTCAGTCCACCCTCATTCCCAAATTTTGTGTTGCAGAACGGAAGAAGAGTGGATGAAATAGATGATTTGAAAAAGATTGATGGTTTTCTTGTCATTTTTACCGTATATAAAATTTTAGAAAAGGGTGTTTCACCCATTTTCACCCAAAGTAAAGGGTGCATAATATTAAGTGTGTAGCTTTAGGGCATGTCAGTTTTCAATTTTCACTGAACTTATATGCCCCATGATCATTGAAGAAGGGTTTAAATGAAAAATCAATATTTTGTAACATCTTTTTGAAAATTCAACCATACCTTTCAAAACTATGTTATACAGACAATCTTGGACAAAATAAATTGGAATGGCCTATAGTTTTGCTATTATCACCCCCTTCTCCTCGTTACAATGTTGTTTCGTACAAAAGTTGTCTTGCTCTACTACCAACATTGTTTTCGGGGTGAAAGGGGGAAGAATTGGAGTTATGGGAGTAGAAAATTAATGGAATAGGCCATTTTCCTTGGAGAAAATGCCTTGTTCCAAATATTTTGTCCAAGATTCAAGGTCAACATCATCTTCAAAGTCATCATTATGATCATCATCATGATCATCATCATCATCACCATCCTCATCATCATCATCATCATCCTCATCATCATCAAGATAATCATCATCGTCATCATCGTTGTCTCCTTCTTTGTTATTTCGTCATCATTATCATCATCTTCATCGTTATCATCATCATTATATATGTCCTATGTCCATTGCTACAGTGTTGCTATTCTAGTGAAGTAATTATTTGCGAAGGTCGAGCACATTATGCAGGGAGTCGATGTCACTGACATTGTGACATAGGTATAGACAGACCTACCTACCTAGTTATCTACCTAAGACGTTCTTTCCTGCCAAAAGATGTAATAATAGATAAGCCACAAATGATGCAGATGATGGGCCTCATTAACAAAACGCAACTGTCTGGCATTAAATACCAATTAGAAGCAGCTGTTCCCCAGGTGCACCGGTCTATGGCTCTTGTTTCTTGAATTGGTGGTCCAGAGTTTGATCCCTGGTTGAAGGATTTTGATCCCAGGTTGACACAACTCTGACTATTTGTTTAATGATGATTTGTTTTTAATTTGATTTTTGAATATAATAGCCTTATTAGTCATTTTTCAAATATATTTGCATTGATATGTTTTTAATAGCCTCACAGTACACTTTTTAATAACTGGCGGAGCAGAATGATGACAGAATTGTGAACGAGGTTTCTTAAGGGGACTGCTAAATCATGCAATCACGTGCAATTTTTGGACGAATCACGCAATCAAGCACGATAAAACTTCATTTTCACGTGCACGTAACGTCAGGAATTTCTCCCTGATATTTTGACAATAGCTATATTCAAGGCTGCTTAACTCATGCGTCTAAAGGACTGGCTTTTAAAATTCCAGGACAAGTTTGTGAAGGGGAAAACAGAAAATCAATATTTGATACATTTGATAAATGTATTACATGCACGAATAAAAGAAACATTATTAGTCGACGAGGGGTTGACATTGCTCATTGGGTAAAAAAGCAGAATAACTGTATTTCAACATTTATGAATTACGAAGTCCCAAGCCGTACGTACTTTTATATCTCACGCGAAACGCTGGATCTTAGATTCAAGCGGTGACGCGCAAAAATTTCTTGTCAAAAATTTCGCGCAAAAACGCATCACGCAAAACCGCTTGGACTCTGTGAAATAGGATTAAATTCCTATTACATATTTTTTGTATTACATACGTAATTACCTATTAAATTTCAATGTTCCAATTCCCCATTTTTATTACGTACTTTTTTCCATTTTCGAACATAGCCACGCTATCGCAATGTCCGAAGGATGATTATCACCATCATAATCGTCATCATCATCATCGAAATCATTAGCATTATCATAATTGTTATCGTTATCGTTATCGTTATCATCATCATCTTCGTCATCACCATCATTGTCATCATCATCATCATCATCATCATCAATATGATCATCATTGGTTACTCTGATTTCTCTCGGGATTTCCCCACTAAATATCTTATTATGCAATAAGAAAATCGAGAATATTTTGAAAACTTCCCAAGCTTTGAAACGTATCCAGAACGCAACAGAAGACTCAACTCTGCACGATAGTATCTTATTATGCAAATAAGAACTTTCAGAATTTTCTGATTGGATGAAAAAATCTAATTATCTACAGTAAATAAGAACTTCGACAACTTCTGCCAAATACTTAGCACAATGAATGATCTAATTTTTTGCAAATTCCTATATGGTTTTAATGATGACCAATTACGGGGACTTCAAAGTTTACTTCCTCGTATTTGTGGTTTATCTATTGTTACATTTTGGCAGAAAAAGCGTCTGTGTGTCTATGGATGGATACATACCTACATGCATACATGTGTTCCACAACCACCCTCTCATTATTTCCTTCGGACATAAAAACGGACTTCTCAGTAGACCCCCAGTGTTCATTGTCGATTTCCTCAATAACACCTTCATTTTCGTGCAGATGGTAAAAAGCTGTCGCAGTAAAATTTTTGCCAACTTGAGTGTGATTCACATTTATTTATAATCATTTTATGTAAGAACGATGAGCAATTGTGTGATCAGTTGACGCCAGTGGATACGTAACGTAACGTACAGATATTGCCGCAGAATGAGACGGTGAGCATGAAAGCGCTGTTGCCACTTACTCTTACTATAATTGACGAAGCAAGAATACCAAGCGTGGCAAACATTCTTAAAACACCACGATCAAAGAATCCGGGTCCAGCGATGCCGGGCGGAATTAAAGGGAATGATAATTATAGCAGTCATCATCGTCCTTCCTCACCACTCAGATTCATCATATTATTTTTGTCTTCCTCTTTATCCTAATGGCACTGCTACTCACCGCACTGCTTTCATTTGTCAAATCAATGTTTCATCGTTACAAATTCTCCTTCGCACATCGCGGCAGCATTGATATGTTTTATTCTGCTTGAATGCGTGACAAATTGTTAGGGTTTGTTTGCAGACAAAACCTATTGCAGCGGCTGTTTTTTCCCTACAGCTGTTGCTGTCATGGCAACAAGAGCAGCGTGCGTCGGAATACACGTTTTTTTATAAGAAACCGGTTTATAAGAAACCTAGAACTAGACATCCCAAAAGTTAAGAAAATTTTAGAACTAGGAGGAAGGAGTTAAGAAACTTAAGACATTTTTGCGTCAGTTTTCCAACATACTGATTTCACATTTGTGGACGTAGTAATCAATTCCCAAGCATTTCCGTGCGATTTCTCGCACCAGCATGGCCAACTCTTTGTAATACAATAATATTAATAATTTGCTTGCTATAATCGGTTTTTTTTTATCGTTTTTACTGCCATTAAATTAAGAAAGTGTTAAGAAACTTTTAGAACTAAAATTAGGCCAAATATTAAGAAACTTTTAGAACTAGGCCCCGAGCCAGGTTTCTTATAAAACAAAAACGTGTATTGTCAAAACCTGGACCATGACAGTGGAAACGGGCTGATTTGAAGAACAAAGTATTTCAGTCTAAGGGAAAGGAATTGGAGCATGAACTCGGCATGTACTATTTCATAACAAACGAACGGCACGTGGAACATGAGTATTACTGTAGATTTCCCACCAATTTTGTCGAGAGGCTGCTCGTAGGTTATTTTCCAGATCTAGGTATATTTTCCGCGGTTCTCAATCATTTTCAGATTTTGAGGCAAAAACCGTTTTTTCAAGATGAGTGTTTTGATAATGAATACATGAAGTGTTTGATGATAAAGGGGATTTTACTTAACAAATTAAGTTTAAAAAACATGCCCTATACAATCCTAGATACAATATAAAAAAGAACAATTTTACCTACTCCGTGGTATCACAACACAATTGGCATAGCGTCGTACTCCCATCATCGTATTTTTTGTTTAAAACAAAAGTCTTATTTTGTACATGGACAAACCCTCTGGTCCACTTCTTATTTCCCCCACCCCCCTTTAGCCCTTCTTTATTACCTATTTTCAATATAACAAAACAAGCCCGAGGAAATTTAAACTGGGGGAGGCGGCAAAACATATGAAAGGTATTCGATGCCGCATTGATTTTATAACATCATAACATTGGTTTAGGAATTATCGCACCCCCTCGCCTCCGACGGGCCTACAAAAAACCTTGTTTTCTTTCCGAGAAAAAAATTATTCCCAATGTTGTCTCTGGACGCGAACATCGCGATTCGGTTCTTTGGTCTTTTGAGTGAACAATGCTCATTAGGCCAACAGTGAAGCCAATCAAAGCTGACTTCTGGAATTATTGACCAATGAAAGCGAAATATGAGAGCTACTTCCAAACTTTCCATAAGGTCGACAGGTCCAGGTCGCGCGAAAATGATGCTTTGCTTCTGCTTCGGCTTTGCTGAATTCTGAACCCGAAGCATATTGGATTTTATTGACGATTTGCTGAAGTGTCTGGATTGCGAGAAAATTATGTTATTTTGAAACGAAATTGGCGCTTATTCTTGCTCAGCATTGGGAAACAAATAGCGAGAGAAGCTTTGTTGATATAATTTTAAGGATGGGAAACGCAGCCACCGCAAAGAAAGGAGATTCTGAAAATGCAGGTGGGGTTTGCAAGCTGACCGAGCAGTGAGCAGACATGGCCTAGCCAGTCCCTTTACAGGCCTAAATTTATTTTATTTTTCAAAAAGGATATCTTCTATGCAGTATTCCAGAAGGTTTTAATTGCTTTATTGCTTTTCAGTCAAAGCCTTCTTGTCTCAAGCCCAAGAAGACTTCAAAAGAAAATGGGAAAACCCTTCCCATGTAAGTCGAGCCAAAGAAAATTGTTTCAATTGAAATTTGAATTGACAAGATTGAGTCTAGCAGTCTGCAGTCTACAGATAGCTTACCTTCTTTAAGTTAAACCTAGACCTGTCGTATCAATAATAATGAATTAGGCCTATTTATAGATAACTAACCCAGATTATTTTGAGAATGAATTTAAAGACCCAGGTTTATAGCCTTTGTGAAATTAAATTCAAGGGTCGTAACACGACGTTTATCTAACAATAAGCCCCCACAAAAATATAGGTACCCATTTAGTGTAGCTACTGTGTACTTTTTCAAAATGAAGTGCACAACCACAATTTATTATTGACATGAGTTAGATAGTGGACATTACATGGCCAGCAATGCTTTTTATATAAAATGGCATTAATCTGTTTTGACTGTGATGTGTCAAACTGTTTTTAAGTAATTATTGCTGATTATGAATTCTTATTTGCTTGCCTAGCTGCTATATATATTGGTCTTAACTGCAAATGCACTGTAATGCATACCAATGGTTTTGCACCAGACAGGAACATCTGTTCTACAATTTGTGTCTTCTTTCTCAAACAGAAACAAATAAAAAATAATTTTTCCTCTATAAATTGCAATAATAGGGTAAAAGTTTGGATATTGCATTTGGAGCTGTGCACACATCGTGTGGGTGCAGAAAAAACTTTCCAGTCTAGGTTAAGTGTGCATTACAAAATGGATATTTTCCTTCCAAAACACTTAATTACAATAATTCTTAAGAAGAATAGGCCTATCTTAAATTTATATGTTTTGTCACATTTTTTTGAAAATGAAATATTCTATTATTTGCAGTGTTCTGTTTTTAACATTCATTATATTTACTTTCAATAGAATACAGCATCACTGGATCAGTTTGAGAGAAAAAAGACCCTTGGTACTGGTTCCTTTGGAAGGGTGATGCTTGTTAGGCAAAAAGAGCTTGGTAGTTATCATGCCATGAAAATATTAGATAAGCAAAAGGTAATGTTGTTATTACATTATAGTGTTTCTTTTCTTTGATAATTGCAGCATACTATATCTTGAAATGTTTGAATGAAAAAGAGAGTGTTGATTATGATGATGATTGATGTGATAAGTGTCAATTGAATGGAAATTTTTACTAGATGGGAAGACCAATCCTGGCTGTGGCTGTGAGCCTTTTATTTGTGCAGTCAGTGCCCACTGATGATATCTTTGCTTGTACACATTTAAATAAGAAACTTAAAGTTGGTGCAGTGCAATACTTCCTCGATTATCTGAACCTGGATTATCCAAAGCTCAATTTTCTGAGACAAAAATATTTCTTTACCCTTCTGTTTTATAAAAATTTATTTTAGTTTGACCAAAATTAAGCCCCACTACTTTGAATCTTTGTCGAGTATTATCAGGCCTCTCATTTTAAGGCGCGTGATCGCGCGCACGCCTCCACACGCTCCTCGTCTTGCCAAGACACGCATAATTTCACGCACCTCTTTTCTTGTTATTCTTTAAAATCACGCCTCTCAAAAGTTTCTAGCGATCTTTCAATAAAAATATCTTGAATCTGCTAATCACATAATTGATATTTAGTGGCTGTCATTGAATAGAAACAATCAAACCGCTGATCGATTTATGATTTTCATGATCTGCGTTGGTTTGCGTGGCGATACCCGAGTTCTTTGTATAGTATCTCGTGCAGTTAAACTTTATTTGCAAAAACGAAGAAAATCTGGTTTTATTCGAAGTCTTCATGGTGGTATACTGCTGACGTTGAATCTGAAGCACGGAGAAGCGACAAGAAAAACAACTCGAAGGAACTTTAAGGAATAATTCTCGTCGATTTTCCATCATCAGATTCAAATATTTCTGATTCTCTGTGTGATGTTGAAACTGATTTAATGTGAACTGTTTAAATGAATTGAGTAATTCGTTAATAACATCATATAAAATGCAAGTAATGCGAGAGAAAGTCAAAATTGCCGTTCCTAAAAAATGCGCGCCTAAATAAATTGAGGTGCGGGATCTTCTACGCACCCTCTAAAATACTCACGGAGAGGCCTGTATTATTACTGTATTATTTCGTATCCATAAACATTCCTAACCAAATCTTTCTTATGAAGAGATTGGCCAGCATTGGCGCTAGAAGCAAACCCTGAATACCCACTGAATACTTACTGAATACCGTCAAACTCATAACATAACAATCAACATTGAATGAAAAATGGGTCTGTGCTTTGGCAAAAGTGAGAAAATCTTTCGAGATCAGCAGTGCCGAGTTTTATTTTAAGGCTACTGTAAGCAATATGTTATACCCCTAAATCAATTAAATTGACTAAAACATTCCTGGCCGTGAACATGTTAGCAGGTGGGCAGTCAATTGCCTCCTTGCCAAGTCAGACAGGCAATTTTTAAACTACTAAGAATCTCAACAGAATGCTTTCAGAATGTACTGACACATGGATTAATGTTCTTCTTGAGTTTTTGTGTTGTTTTTTTTTTTAATCTTTTATCGCAATTTCAATTTTTTGCATACAGTTTGACTGGATTGTGACTTGACCGTAGAAAACTCGTAAACTTTATCGTTTTCTGAACGAGTATTTATTACATTCCTCAAAGCGCTTTGTTTATTTAAATACACAAACAGGTCATAAATGCATCCAAATTTGCCACTTATGTTACCAGAAGGTTAAAATATTGATAACAATAATGAAAATTATCAACCGAAAGCAAAATTAAAAACCCAAGGCGAGTGATTTGTTATGAAAACAGCTGAAGAGGCAGGCAGTCTAAACGCCTGCCTTGAGCAATGGAGGCGGATCTGGAGGTGCACCTGGGCGATCGCCCGCCATAAACGCCCAGGTCTGGACTAAAGGGATATTTGTAAATTATCTTCGCACATCAAAGAAACCATTTATTTATTATATGTTGCTTAATAATTTATTTCTTCTACAATAAAACAAATATCCTAATAATTGTTAGATATGAAGGGATTTACTAGCTAACACAAATATTAAGCTAACCATAATTTATGTACATACCAGTCAAGGGCAGAATTTGGGTGCAGTGTTGTTGGGTCGTGTTTTGTAAATTTTAATGGACAATGAGCATCCAAAATAAGTTTGCTAACTGAAAACTGTTGTTTATATTTTGAAATTTCTGAAAAATGTGCTGCTTTTGAAAAAATTAGGAAAAAGTTGCAAGGAAATCCAGTCCTTGACGCTTAAAGGTTGCGGGCCTTGTTTTCAAAGTCAAGCCCCCTTCCAGAAACACCAAAGGCCATTCCCATTTTCCTTAGATTGACATTCATTTTTGCCCTTGACCAGAATGATTTGAAACAATTAGTATGATTTGAAACAATTAGTAAAACGAATCATTCATATTTCTTAAATGGTTCATAGCTTTGTTTTTTGCACATATTCCTCTTATAAATACTTTTTCTCAAATAATAACCTTCTCTGAAGAGCACTGTGGGGCCACCCTTAGTTGTCAGGTAGTTGTTTTTCATGATGACCAATTAAGCCGCTTCAAACTTTACTTCCTCATATTTTTGGTTTATCTATTGTTACACATTTGGCAGGAAAAAGTGTCTTCATATATATCTGTACCGACACACATACATGCATTCCACAAACACCCTCTCATTGTGATATAAAAATAAAAAGTATTTCTTAAACCAGATAAAAAATCAAGGGATGTCATGTATAGACACAAAAATGTTGTTGTTTGTGTAATTGTAAAGAAAAATGTTGTATAAAATAGACCTGTTTGACCGAAGGACATCATGATTGAAATTTTTCAAACATTTTGACAACTTCAAGATAACGAGTTTTGGATGCTAGACTTGTGTTGTAAAGCAGCTAAAACATTTTCTAAGTGCACTGTTTCATTGCCCTAGCGATTGCACTATTGATTTTATGAGCCTTCAAAGATCCTGATTCTATAAGGGCTTTGACCTTGAAAAGTGCCATGGGGTGAAACTTGTGAAGACTCTTGTAAAATTGTGAACTTTGAATACGCATATAATAAATAATACAAGCACTAGGATAGTAAACTTTGCACCTAGACTAAATTTGGGCTGCTTAATAGGAATTTGGTATTGAAAACGTTGTATTTCAAAATTGCGAAAATTTCCATAATTGTAACTGTTTCTCGAAGAGGTCTATTGCAAGCCTCTATGAAGAACTCAAACAACTATATTTCTTTAATGAATATTTTTTCCCAGGAAACATTTCTAAAATCCTTTAATTCACTCTGAATAATTCTCTCTAACAAACATCCTTTTTCACAAAGATTGTGTTATGAATTAGTGTGTAAATCAATAGACAGTACATTTTTTGCATATCTTTCCTACCTTTTAGGTGGTAAAGCTAAAGCAAGTTGAACATACCTTAAATGAGAAGAAAATATTGCAGGCAATAGAATTTCCATTTCTAGTGAAGTTGGAGTGGCATTTTAAGGTAATGTGTTGTTTCTTCCCTTTTATCACTGCCTTCTATTTATGAGCCAACTACTGAACAGATCTTGGTGATAAGCAAAATCAGGGAGCAATGCAAATAATTGTTTTAAAAGGGAGCATGGGGTTATTTGGGAGTTTATGCAGACCACTGAAATAGAAATACAAATTAAGGTCACAAGAAATACACCTTTTCTAATGTAATTTGAAGACCAATCAGCTGTTTACCACATGAAGCATACAAGCGATAGTACAGCAATCAATCAATCAATTAATCAATCAATCAATCAATCATTGATCATTTAGCAACAGGATTACAATTTAATGCATACTGATAAAATGAGAAAGAAAGATTACTCTATTTAGTATACATAAAAATGATGTTATGTATAAAACATTGTTGCCTAGGACACTGAGAAGAACCAAAAGTGGTTATCGAGCCCAGTGCCCTATTTAAATTACCTACTACGGTACATGACAGAATTGATTATTTTTTTCCAAAACATTAACAGTAACAATAAAATTAGTAACAATGCTATTGATTAAACTCTTATAAAGAGGAAGAATAGGATAAAAAAAGAAAATGAAAGAAAGAGAGAAAAATAAAAGCAAGTTAAAAAGGAAAAGTAAAAAAAGAGAAGAGGTATTACATCAGAGCTAATTCACATGTCCACATCACCCAAGGCATGCAAATGGTTGTACATGCAATAAAACAGAATTTTCCTGATTTTATTAGCAAAAATTCTTTTATATTCAAAAGATTTTCAAAAGCTTTACTTCTTGGGCGCCATATGATTGAGTAAATTACTTTGAAACAACAAATGAAGATAAGTATGAGATTACCAGTGCTGAGTTTAATATTAGGGCTACTGTCAGCAAAAACTTGAAAACAAGAGTGAAATCCGATATTTCTAAAACTCAGAAGCAGCCAAAATTAACAAAAACAACTCTAAACGATCCAAAATAACCCAAAATGACCCAGAGCGACCAACAGTCATCTAGAATAAGCCAAAATCACCCAAGAAAGAGCTATCAAAATCACAGAGCACCCTAAAATGGGTGAACAAGAAAATGGGTCACACATGGTTAGCTGTGCAAGGGTTGACAATCTAGGCCACTAGTTGATTACTTTGAGTTAAATGTTTTATGTGAAAAAGACTCTTTTCAAAAAAAGTGCAATATTTTTTAAAATTAAACTTTGTAAAATGAATTTGAATGTTTGCTTTTAAGAATCAATCATTTCTCAAAGTTGCCTAGGCACTTGCCTATTTTACAGCCAAAGAGCCCACCCACAGAAATCCTTATTTCACATTTTTCAAAAAGTTTAACGCAAAAGAGGCAAAGATTATTGATATTTTTTTATTTGCTTTCACAAAAAAAGCTTTTGCTTTTGATAAACAAATACCATTTCAAAACATTGACTGGATAACACAGACAGCCTTGACCCTCCCCTGTCAGAATCTCTAGATGGCTCACTCTGGCTGACTCAGGTTGCTCTGGATCATTTTGGCTCGTTTTGGTACATTTTGGCTTCCATGTTTTAGTAATACCCATTGAAATCAAGGGTTCAGAGATTTTCAGTAGCCTACGAAAGATAAGGCCTCTTCAGTTGTCTATTAATGGCATGTATATCAAATGACTCAGCGAAAGCTGCTGATTGTTAGATAAGATAACAATGAAGACAATTAATATTTTATGTCCAGCCATGTATGACTTCTTTGAGGCTAATGAGAATAAAGTCTAGCAGTTATAATATTTGAAACAATTGTATACAGATTTTCAAATGGATGGGGGAAATATGGTTGGTTGGCTTGATAGTGAGGTTGAATACTATTGATGAACAGTGAAATGTGATGTGGATGAGCAGGGATGCAAGAGGTGAAAGTTGTGGCAGAAAGATAACAATATGAGAATAGGCAGCTGTGATATAATATGTGGCAAGGCTTGCAGAAGTGTTCTGAATGCCAGATTTGTTGGATCTGTTGCTTTGATGCCATCTCAGGGACAAAAATATTTCATGTATAATTAAAAGTGAATAATTTGAGGAATAAAAAGAATTTGATTTGCATGGCCTAGAAATTCCTTGTGGGAAGGCTGTTCAGTAAATTATAAAATTCATGAATTTTGGCATGTTATCTGCTAGCAAGCCCCTAAATATAAGAACTTCTTTTTAAATCTTTCTTACAGGATAACTCAAACCTCTACATGCTGTTGGAATTCGTTCCTGGAGGAGAGATGTTTTCACATCTAAGAAGAATTGGGAGGTTCAGGTAATGGTTTGTCTGCATTATCTACACTTAACCCACAACAGAAGTTATGTAAAAGCCTTCTCAAGTTTTATCCAGAAAAAACCTGCTCCGTAAATTGCCATTTGCTTGTTCCATAAAGTGATTTTTAATATAATTTTAAGATGTGTTTTAAAAGAGTAAAACAAGGACAAAACGTTTCACCATCTAGTATTCAAAGTCCAAAACTTCTAAACTTTTTTCTTTAGTGTTGTTCTTTTCTACAGAACCTGTAAGATCCTAAATATACAGTATGAAGAAGAAATGACATTTCCATTTATTGGACATCTCTCTACGACTGACAAAAACAGTCCCACACATTTCTGTTGTTTATTTTTCATTTTTTATTTATTTTAGTGAGCCCCATTCAAGGTTCTACGCAGCACAGATAGTGCTAGCATTTGAATATCTGCATTCTTTAGACATTATATACAGGTAAGGAATCTTAAATATTTTTAAGTGATTAAATTACTGGATTATTTTTAATTGAATGAATTGCTAGGATTCTTTGTAGAAGGCTTCATTCCCAGTGTTTGCTTAGGCTTACTTGACTTCCTTATAAATCACTTAAAGGAAAGAAGTTGCTTCATATGTTTTAGAACTATGGCTTAGAATGCATCTTTTATATAAATTGTTTTCAGATGGTTATTGTTGCCTTTTTCTGTTTGATGTTTTGGTCAAAATTATGTGTTCCTTTGCCGTGTTCTTCACTTCTTGAGCAATTTCACGTCTTCGTTCACTTGGAGTTTAAGAATCCTCTTATGGGACGATTCACCAGTATCTTCCTCAAGCAATATCATCCTTTAGGTTAAGGTGCTAGGTTTCAATATCCATGGATTCACCCCTGTTGGGTTGAATTCCACCATCATCACCCTGGAGAACATCTGTGCAGTTCTGTGGAGGATATTCAGTGCTGTGGAGGATATTCCGTACTGTGGAGGGTGTTCAGTACTGTGGGAGATATCATCAGTACTGTGGGGGATACCATCAGTACATGTGGAGGGATATCATTGGTACTGTGGAGGGATACCATCATGTTCTTATTTATACTTATAAGGTTGATCAGGATAATGGTCAGGGGTACAAAGTGGGATTACACATTGCAGGGCCACATTACCTGCATAGCTTGCAGATCACCTGGCCCACTTGCATGCTTGCTTGGTTGCTCATTTCAAATTGTAAAATCTGTTTGTGTAAAACTATCTGGTACTAACTGTCAATTGCTATTTTCTTTTTTCTCAAAATTGTCAATTTGCAGAGATTTAAAGCCAGAGAACTTGTTGATTGATGAAAAGGGTTACTTAAAAGTTACTGATTTTGGTTTCGCAAAACGTGTTAAAGGTAGAACATGGACCCTCTGTGGCACACCAGAATACCTGGCTCCAGAAATCATCCTCAGCAAGGTTTGTTGAATCTTTTCAAAATGCAAACATACTTGGTCTTTTTATGTTATAAATTTCAAAAGAAAAACGACAAGCTGCGAAACATGCTTCAAACATTTTATGTTCATCTTCACTTGCAAAATGAGAAATAAGCTAATCAAGATATTACAAGGGTTAAATAGAGCTATAAAATATTACATAACTTTATAACACAAGAGGTAAATGATAAAATCGGTAACATTAAAGGTAAATAAAACATACAGATGGAAATAAGTAAATAATTTACGAATGGAATAGAAGTTTTTAAAAAGAAAGATATTCAAATTGTAATGATAAAGTTGTTTGTTAAGGGTAAGTTTAGCCCAAAAGATATGCAGCGCTACCTTGATCTCAAGAGTAAAGCGTCTATTAGCGCTGTCAAGAATAGAGAAACTATCTTTAGAGGAAAGAGGGCGGCAAGAAGGGTTTTTGTTTTTTTGGGCGCTATATCAGGTTAGATTCTGATGTGTGCAAGTATTTGGATACTTTCTTGCTGAAGATTTGAGAAATGGGGCATACTTTTGCTCGTTATCTCCTGGAAACGGCTTTGAGGTATCTAATATGTTTTCTCGGATTTCAGGTCACGTCAAACTTGTCATGGTGCACACTCCTTTCCTTTGACATTACGGTCGAGTTACCCCACCAATTTTATACAAAGATGAGAGCGATTCATGAAAAACATGCAATAAATTGCTTAAGGAAAACGGTGTTGCAACAATTTGTCAACTTGGAAATGATGATTCGACTTGTTAACTTGACTTGGAAATTGATGAAATCTGCTGCCTTTTTGCATGAATTGTTGCATTCCTTCATTTATGTGGTATCATCATCGTTCAGAGATTACAACATCATTTTCTTTGGGGTTTTTGTAAACAACTTTTCAGATTTACACTTACGTTCGATAAGTATCGCACCATTTTTCTCAAAATGGCGGCAAGCTGTGGCTCTCGGCCTAAAGCAAGCTACTTTCAAAACAAAGATAACAGGGATCAGGAGCCCCATGACTAACGATTTTGGCAGGAAAATATTCGCCATTTTACTGGCTTTCCGTTAGAATTAAAAGTAACAAACAGTTAAACTGTTTTGACAGAGAAATTCATTCAGAAGTTGAAGCAATGTCTTCAAAAGATTTAGGAAATATCTCTTTCAACTGGTGTCAAATTCAATGATAAATTGATAGGTTAACTTGCAGATATCGACTAGATTTTGTTGATATCCGTAGAAGAATTTTCTGATCTTTATTTTGATAATAAAATGTTTAGTGTGGAAGACTTTTTCAATTTTGTGAACAGATTTAAAAGTTGACAGACATTTCAGGTGAGTGATATCTTGATACAGGCCATGAAAACCAGTTGTAAAAAATTTACTCTCTTTCCATGTTTCTAAAGCAATGGCCATAAAATTTAATGTTCAGATATTTGAAATGGAGTTAACCTAGGAAAAATGTGAATGGAAAAGTTTTTAAATATTTTTTTTCTCGGTAAAAGCAGAGTCATATAAAACAGCAGTACAGAATTTCGCTCACCTGGAGTTATTGCAGACCCTGAAACATTTTAATTCAATACAAAAATCCCATTTTCAGTAAAAATCTGGCTACCTAAAGAAAGGGCAGAGAAATCTTCTTCGGATAGGAGCAATATTTAGTCGATTTCTTCAAGTTAATCCATCAATTTATCATTGAATTTGACACCAGCTGAAAGAGATTTTTTCTAAATCTTTTGAAGACACTGCTCCAACTTCTGAATGAATTTCTCTGTCGAAATTTAACTGTTCGTTACTTTTTTATTCTAACGGAAAGCCAGTAAAATGGCGAATATTTTCCCACCACAATCTTTAGTCATTGGCCACTGAAGCCTGTTGTTTTTGTTTTGAAAAAAGCTTGCTTTAGGCCGAGAGCCACAGCTAGCCGCCATTTTGAGAAAAGTGGTGCGATACTTATCGAACGTAAGTGTATATCTTCAGTATTTTAGTTTAAACGTTGTCAACATAGTTCGTTGATATTTAGACGTTATTTTTCAGGGTTACAATAAGGCTGTTGATTGGTGGGCACTTGGAGTTCTTATTTATGAAATGGCTGCAGGCTACCCGCCTTTCTTTGCTGACCAGCCTATTCAGATTTATGAGAAAATTGTATCTGGCAAGGTAGGTTTCTTGGAATATTCTCCACAAATTATAGCGATTTTTGAATATCTTGCTGCAATTATTGGGAGATGAAAGATGAGATACGCAACGTTATAGGATGAAGTTCGGAACTAGTTTCGCTCTATCTCTACCTCACGGCCATAAATAAAATAGTAATGGAAAAACAAATCTCTTACTTTGACAATTACTTTCACACTAGAAGGGATGATTTGTGTACTGAGCTGATTGTTTTCTTTGTTTCATAATCTAATGTACTAATAATACGAATACTAATAATATGAATATACTCATTGCAAGTCATGTGAAAGCATATGATACACAATATCAAAACAAAAATAGAACAATTTTGTCTGAATTCTACCAAATGTCACTATCTATTCTGCTTACACTCGTAGGACAATTAAGCATTTTTTTTGTATAGTTTGTCAATGGTTGTTGCCGGTGCAGTTTGTTGATATGCTTCTTTTCTTTTTAGATGAGGTGTCCATCTCATTTCACACAAGACCTGAAAGAATTGTTGAAAAACCTTTTGCAAGTGGACCTTACAAAAAGATATGGAAACCTTAAGAATGCAGTTGCGGATATTAAGAACCATAGATGGTTTTCTTCAACTGACTGGATCCAGGTATATCAACGAAAGGTATGTCATATTCTTAGTTTCTCTTGCAAACTGATTTTTTATGTGACTGAAACAAAATTTTAGGTGTTATTTAAGATAACTCCATTTAGATAAATCTTTCTTTCATATCAGATTGAAGCTCCTTTCATTCCAAAATGCCGTGGACCAGGTGACCCAAGTAATTTTGATGACTATGAAGAAGAAGCACTTCGTATTTCCAGCACTGAAAAATGTGCAAAAGAGTTTGCCGACTTCTAAACAGACTTCTAAAACGACATTTTCACGTCTTAAATGGCCATAATCGCACTAAAAATTAACGGCTATCCCGTTTTTAAAGACGAAACAATTATTTTAATGTTTGTTCAAAGTGCCTCGTTTATGTGTGATGCCAGTTCCTATGGCATTCAGGTTTAAGCAGTCTGGTCTGATTTACATTTGGTTAAGATTATTACGGTGAACATTATCCGAGCACTTCACAATCTCAAAAGGTTATTAATTTTGATGTTTTATTGCCCAGACCAAATTTATAATCGCTTCTCTTGAAAAGATGCCAACTAGCTAGTGATTCATTGTATGCTTTGGGGATCATAGACCTTGAAGCAGAAACTAATGTATCTTTCTTTTATTATATCATATTCATAGACTCGCTGCATAAGTTAGGCCTATTAGTGTTATCTTATTGCTATTAAAATTGCTCGAAGATCCAAATTGGCAAGCTGTAATAAAAACGTGTTTTTCACCTATTAGTGCCCCGAAAACCAAAGGTTTTACCACTATAACCAACCAATCCCCTTTTCTCTTAATATCCAAAAATGAAACGAAGTTTTATTTATAAAATGTATTGCCACATTCCTGGACAGATTATATATACAATCTTATCAATATGGGCTTCTTGCAAACGGCCTAACCTTGTTTCCAGGCCGCAGTGTCGAATATTAATAGCATGTCAGCCCATTTCCGAACAGCCAACAATAATAACTTCTCTGCTAACATTGATTTGTTTGTTCATCGTAATCAAATCCAATGTTTTGAAAACAAAAATTTTTATGATGTGAAATTTGCTCTAAGTAATTCTCTGAGTATCTCGTAGTAATTTATTACAAGTATTGTCTTGGCCGCCACTTTTTTCGCAATCTGTTTGACTGAAAATGTTCGATTTCAACGTAATGATAGGGCATTATTGTTCGGAAATTTTTATGTTTAGAACACAGCATCAAATGGCTTCCCTGCAATAGCTTCAAACAAGAGTTTCGTAATTATGGGGTCTTGACCATGCCTTGTCCACAGGGTAATAAACCTTATAATAACTGTTTCTTTTGCGAAATACCAAAAATATCAACTCTCAGCCTCTGTACTGATGGCTTCAGGTTAATATTTTCTGGTATTGTCCTCTGAAACAGTTATTATTTGGCTTAATAACGAAGTTTGAATAGATATAGCAAGTATAAGATCTGTTATGGAAAATGGTAGATTAATCCGTTCAGGTATACTCTGATAAGAAATCTACGTATTACATATTGAGTAGCAGCTTACGACTCTTTTCTTTATGGTAAAAAGAACGTCATAATCTTTCATTCTGTTTTATTGTACCATACGTTGTAGATACAAGCTGTCCAGATATAAATGTTGTTAATAATTTATTGCTTGAATAAGTAAGTCACCGACTCTATTCTGGCACCTTAATCACACACTGTTAGAAAATTTACTGTCATTTGGTAATATTAGAATGTTCTTTCAGATATATGGTATTAGTCTTTGAACCGGATTTTTGTCTTTTTCTTATGTGAAATCTTTCGTCGGTAAATTGGTTTGAGTATATACTTACTGTTTCCAGCCATGAAAAGCTGTTTGGGATTATTTTTACTTAAACACCGTCGTATTTTTAACATTCCGGTACCAAAGTGGAATTTAAGAGAAAGTCGGACGTCGATAAAATTTTTTTGGTAATTTCAAGGATCCGTAGGGCTTATTCTGACCACAAAAGGGTCTGCTTTTCCGACTGTTGAGTCTTCTAATATAACTAAAAAACTATCAAAATTTTACATCGAACTGTTTGATGCTGCTTTGAATGTTAAGATACGGCAAACAGATGAGATGTTAGATTAAAAAAATTGCAAGGCATCTGAAAATCAATTTTCCTACGCCATCTTTTTTCCGCACAATTAAAAAACCGTCAGCAACTATATGAAAGCATTAAAAAAACCCTGGAGAATTCATTTTTATATGGTTATGTATGGTTTTCCATTCAGTCCCTGAGGATCGTTGATGGTCTTTACAGTTGTTGCAAGTCAAGTCAATTTGAATCCCTTCGAACTAATTGAAATTTACTGCCACATTCCTGAACAGATTATATATATAATCTTATCTCTAAAGCTATGGCTAAACTAGGAGACGTGTTGAGTGTGACACTGAATTAGGCGTGCCCCCAGGGTTGCTAAACATGCGAGTGACAAGCGAGCAACATGTCCCCTGAGTCATTTGCATGTCACGGAGACAAAAAATGTCCTGTTGTCTCCCAGAAAAATTTACATGTCTCTTGCTACAAATTTTGTCACGCGCTTCAAATTTCTGAGGTGTCTAAACTGGGAGACAACGAGGGGACATCAATATCGCACGCAACATGTCTCCTAGTTTAGCCAGGCCTTAAGTTTCATTTTCATTCGATTTCTGTTTAAATTTTAATTTGATACTTGATTTTAATTTCAAGTTCGATTTCAATCTTAAATTATTTATGTTCATCTTTAGATTTCAGTTTCCAAATCTGAAGACTTAAAATCAAGCAGAATCTTATTCCTAATCTTAATCTTAATCTCAATGTTGAACGTTATCTTAATATTAGTCTTAGTCATTAAGTTGTAAAATTAAACTTTAAGTTAATCTTAATCCTTATCTTAAACTGCAACTGAGAGTGCGTTTACACGAGATCCGACATAAAACTCACGCTGGCCTGAAGTTTCAAACCGGTCTGAAATTTACAGTGATCTGCTAATTTTGCGTTACGTTTACATGAAGATTTCAAACCGGTTTGAGATGAAAGTGAAAAGCTAAAAAGCTTAGATACGCATGTGCAATTTGGTTTTGAAAAATGGCGCCACACCCAAGACAAAGAAAGAATGCTTGTTATGTCTATTATTCAATTTTATTTTGCCCAGGTTTGAAAAAGTTCTGTTAACATGTGCCGGTTGAAAATTTCATGCTGGTTTGAAAAGGGAAATGAACTCATGCCGGCTTGAGTTTCATTTCGCCCTCGCCCATGTAAACACACGTCAAATTTGCGTGGGATTTGGTATACCCCGAAATGAACTCATTTCAGCTGATATTTCAAACCGGCCTGAAAACTATCATGGAAATGGGCTCTAAAACTTGAACTTAAAATTGAACTTCAATGTAAACTTGAACTTAGATTAAACGTTATGTTAATCCTAAACTCAAACTCATAACTTAATTCTTAAATCAGTCATTATCTGAATCTTAATGTTAATCTTGATCTAAAACTTAATGAAATTGAAAATGAAAATTAATCTTAAGTCAATATTTACATTAAATTTAACATTAACATTTAGACAAAGTTTAATATTAAGTTAAGACTAAGACTTAGACTAAGATTTTGACTTAGACTAAGACCATCAGTAAGACCAACAATAAGACTAAGACAAAGATTAAAATTAAAAGCAAGATTAAGATTAAGATTACAATTACAACTAACTTTTAAGTTCAGTTTAACACTAAGACTGAGATTTTAATTTTGATTTTAATTTCAAGTTTTAAAGTTTTAAGTTTTAATTTTTCTTGTATTTTTAATTTTAATTTCAATTTCAATATTCATCTCAACTTTCATTTCAGTTTCTATTGAAAATTTTTTTTGAACTTAAGATGTCAATTCTAGATTACGATTGAAGCTTACAATTTGGAAGAAGATTAAGATCGATTTCAAGTTTAAGATTCAGTTCCACTCTAAGATTGAGAAAAAATTGAGATTAAGTTCTGTCAATGAGACTGAGGTAAATAATAAATGAAGGTTAAGAGTAATAATAAAATTAACTATCAGTGTCAGTTTGAGCTTTGATTAAGATTAAAATTAGAATAGCTTAAGATTCAGATTAAGTCAACAATAACTCGAACAATGACACTTAGACTAATATTATGATAAAGCTCAAGTTCAAGACTATGTTCCAGATTGGATTAAAATTAAATAGAATAACACAAATACTAAAACCAATACTAATATTACGATGAACTTAAAGTTTAAAATCAAGTATAAGATGATATTAAGATTAACATTAACATTAACATTAAGATTAAGATTAGGATTAAGATTTTCATTTCATTCATTTCATTTTTAATTATTTATACATGGTAAAGCTACAATTATATATACATAAATTGCTTTACAAGCTGCCATGTAATAAGAAAAAGATAAACCCTTAAAAATTTACAATATACAAGATAGAATAATAAAGTAAAAGTATTTAAAAGTTCTTGATCGGACAGAATAAAATGTGTTCCTTTAAGTTCTGGAGTTTTTTAGACTGGATTTAAATTGTTTGAAATTGTTTGTTAATTTTGATTTTTCGTCTAGGCCATTCCATAATTTTGCTCCTCTAAAAGAAAAGCATTTCTGACCACATGTTGTGCGTAATAATGGGACACGTAGATCGGTTTGGGTATTTCGAAGTTCCCGGCTACTGGTTTCTGATAACCTGCTGAACAGGCATGCAAGATATGAGGGAGCCTCATCATTTCTACATTTATACACCATTTTCACAGTTTCGTTTACGATCAAATCATTAACTGTCTGCCAGCCCAGTTTCCTTATAATAGGAAAAGCAGAAGCATTGTAAGGGCTATTGGTCACTATTCTGGCAGCACGATTTTGTAATTTCTGAAGCTTGTCTAGGGCCGTGATTCCGCATACCCCCCGTGGGTTTTGGCAACATTCAGTGACAGCTTGTTCGCAGCAAGCCAGGTACCGAGACTGTCTAGGTCTTCATTAACACTTTCATTGATTACAGGGATGGAGTTGGCTGAGAACGATATGCTAGTGTCGTCTGCATACATGTTAACTTGTGAGTGTTTCAGCGACAAAGGAAGGTCATTTATGTATAAGATCAAAAGAATTGGCCCCAGGCATGACCCTTGTGGGACACCACACGTAACTTTTTCATACGTGGAGAGTTTTCCATTTACCATACAGCATTGCATCCTGTTCGACAGGTAGGAAAGAAACCAGTCAAGCTCTTTATTTCTTGCGCCATAGAGTTCCAGCTTTCTCAGTAATATATCGTGATTAACGGTGTCAAAGGCTTTTTTTAAGTCGATGAATGTCACCGACGTATATTGTCCACTGTCTATGTTTAGGTACCAGTCATTGGTTCATTTTAGCAAACCAGTGAGTACCGAATGCTGTTTTCTGAAACTTGATTGTCGCGAAAACAGCATTTCATTTGAAATTAAGTAATTATACAACTGGTCATAGACAAGTTTTTCGAACAGCCGAGACAAAACTGGTAGAACTGAGATTGGGCGATAATTTGACCGTTCAGCGGTTGAATCTGCTTTATGTATAGGCGCTATTCTAGCAATTTTCCACGCGTGTGGGAACACTCCGGTAGAAAGGGACAAGTTAAAGAGCTCTGCAAGAGGCTCTGCCAAGACAGGCATTCCCGCTTTCAAAAAGAAACTGGAAATTTCGTCCAGGCCCTGCCCCTGCGAGGTCTTAAACTTGCTCATTGCTGTGAAGACGTGTTCAGATTCTATAGGTGTAAACAAAAAGGTGGTTTTTGTCGGGTTGATGT
Organism: Chrysaora quinquecirrha; assembly: GCA_014526335.1. Lineage (NCBI taxonomy): Eukaryota > Metazoa > Cnidaria > Scyphozoa > Semaeostomeae > Pelagiidae > Chrysaora > Chrysaora quinquecirrha. The sequence goes on from JACTAT010000020.1 coordinate 153,076, forward strand.
CGTATTCACCATTTAGAAGGTCGTTTTCTGTACTGGGAATATCCTTACTTAACGTAACGCCGATACTATTAAAAAAGTCGTTCATTGAGTTAGCCATACCAACAGGGTCGTCAATAGTCTGCCCGTCAACTTCTAGAGCTGCGATATTCGTAGTTTTAGATCTTGTATTAACCAATTTATTAATAGTGGCCCAAGTTTCTTTCAGATCACCTTGAGAGGCCTGTAATTTGTCAGAAAAGTAGGCCAACTTGGCTTCTCTATTCATCTTGGTCGCTTTATTTCTTAGCTGTCTATAAGCTGACATTAAAATCTCAGATTTGTTTTTGACAGCAGAAGATTTAATTCTGTCTCTAGTTTTGAAAAGATTTTTGAGATCCTCTGAGATCCAGGGGGTATATCTATCAGAAACTCGTCGTTCTACAAGAGGTGCATACTTTTGTATTACCCCTGATATCAGAGAAGTAAAATTATTTACAATTGTACTTATGTCCGCCGAGGATCTCAGATGAGTTTTCAAGTCAATGAGGGCCAGGTCCTGCAAGAAAGCGTTTTCATTAAAATGCTTCATTTGCCTGGTTTTGATGACTTTGTGTTGCCGCTTTGAGCCACCTTGAAATTTCCTGATAACATATGGTAAATAGTGGTCGCTAATGGCAACTTTTATGACGCCCGATTCGACGATGTTGTTGGTATTGCTAACTGCAATGTGGTCAATTAGCGTAGAGGTATTGGTCGTTTCTCTAGTTGGCTCCATAATCAATTGCTTCAAGTTAAACGAATTATAGATGTCTACAATCCGCTTAACGTGATTGGGTATTACAAGATCTAAGTTAGTTATTACAAGATCTACGTTAGAATCGGTATCTCTATGAAGCAAATTGCAATTTATATCACCCAGGAGGATAATTTCCTTACCCTCTGATTCAAAGAATCGAAGAACCTGTTCAAGTTTGTCAAAATCTTCAATGGGACTGTTTGGTGGCCTATACCATAAGATTATGATGAAGGGTCTGGTTTTTGGAGGTGTGATTTCGACACAGATCAACTCAAGTGTTGATCTTGGGGAGTCATCCCTAACTGCACATTGCCAACCATAGGTTGATTTTTTACATTCGGAAAGTTCTGTCATCGATTCAAAAGGATTGCGTGCCTACCACAAAGAAAAGTTTGGTTATTTATGAATTTTCGTGCCAGTGTGATGCCAGGTATGTAGGCCGCACTTTCCAGAGACCAGGAGACAGGGTAAAACAGCATGTACCTACCAACATTTGGCAAAGGGAGCAACCGAACCATCCTCCAACTCTAGGCAACAACCCCGCCTTAAACATGATTCTGTCATAGGACAACATTTATTAGATCACCCAGAGTGTGCGCAAAGTAACAATGAGGATTGTCTTCGAATAATTGTAAACAGCTTAACCCTACACAGGCTGGGGGGGGCATGGGCCCGCGGGTAGAAACTTACCGGCATAGTTTCTAAACCACTGAGGGTTAATCAATAAAACTTCTCGAGTTGTCCTAAAATCTGTTCAGGATTATATTAGTGCAAAAATTTTTGGTTGGGAATCACTCATTTTGATAACGTCATCATGTTTCCTAATATGGTAAAAAATTGAATTATCAGTTTCTATGATAAGATTGCTCCAATATACCAGAAAACAGTCTATGATAAAGATGCATTCCATATTTACATTGCTTCATGCAATATAGAACTGTAGAAGGCCGTGTGACACCAAAATGATGTCGCAATTTTTTTTTCGTTTTTCAAGCATGATTTCGAAAATTGCTTACGTCAGCAGAATGTGGTCACGTAACAGCCCCATTCGAATGTCAAAAGATGCAGAACATGCTGTTGTATAATCCTGCCAAGTTTCATGACCTCTAGGCTTAATACAAAGGTTTTATAATGGGCGGGATGGGCCCAATGGGCGCCCTCAGCTATATATGATTAAAAAGCCCAGTCTTTGTAGGGTTAATCTCAATTTCATTTAATTTTGATTGTAATTGAATCTGTTATTTTACTTTTAATTTCCATTGCGTTTTCATTTAAGTTCTCAATTAAATTTTTATTTTAATCTCATTTTTGTATTAACATTATGTTCATCTTCACGTTTCAGTCGATGATTCAGATTGAAGCTTAAAGTTTAGGTCAACATCAAGATTAAGATAAAGTTTCAAAACGAGATCAAAACTGATCATATGAGAAGCTTAAGAGCAAGATTTACATATTATCTTTCAGTTTGATCTTACATCAATATTTAGATTAGTACTATAAAGATTAAGATTAAGATTAAGCTCTAGATTAACATTAACTTTAAGAATTAGATTACAGATTAAGAGCAAGTATAGCCTTTTAAATGCACAATCCTTATAGAGGTGGAGTCGTTACGCGCGGAGACTTTTGGAGGTGGTTGTCCTTGCAATGCAGTGGTCAGATACGGGAAAGGGCTAATTTTTATAAATTTAAACAAGATATTTGGGTTTATGCATTCAGCGTACTGATTTTGTAACCTTTTCTTTTATGTTTTAGTATTTATATGTAGTATGTATAATAACTAATAGATAAGCATTGAGTTTTATAATAAGTACTACTACATATAATAATAAAATATGTAATGTAAAGTCTATAATGCTTACTTATTCTCCTACACAGCTTAAGCTGTTGATCAAACTGCTCAGAAATGACTGACTTGGTCCCAGAGAATTGGCTGGACAGCAATCTCTGCACTGAAGTAGCGCAATGAAAACCCTAATCTTTACTCAAACTTAATTTTTACTAGATCTTTCTTTACTGTATTTCAGATTCTAGCTAATGTTCAGGTTTTTTAAAATCCAAGACTAGATCCTACCAACTTTTACTGAGCCTTTTGACATGCAGTCTTTTTACTAATGTGCCACTGGACTAGACCATTTGGATTTGTACTAATGAGTTATGAGGAGGGGAGTTTGTTAGCCCGCCGCTTACTTAAGAGGTAGCCATTTGATTGATGGAGCCTGTCATGATCGGTGAAGCTCTGCTTCAATGAAATATAAGGGAACGGCCTGGCTATTGCAGGTCCCTTGAGACTAGCGCTTGCAATAATCCCAGTTCTTTTGACACAGTAACACTTTTCAGAATTCTTTCCAACTGCTGTTCAAATTTTGAATCCATGTGTAAAATGAGACAGGAAAGGTTTGCTTTGCAGAGTAAAGTGCTTGATAAAGCCTATTGGTCTCGCAATGACAGTGAGGAACATAAGGGAGGGTCGAATGCCGACTTTTTCTCACTGTAGCACAAACAAAATTCGGGGGGCTGGGAAATTTTTCAGGGACCACGCCCTTTAGATCGTCGGGAAACGCCCTTCCGGTGCCAATTTCAATGGGAAACGCCCTTTCAAGAATATGGGAAATTGCTCTTTAAAACTAATAAAACTAATATTTACAGCACATGAAATTTGTCAAACGTCAAGTTGCTGATTGATATGATTGCAATGAAGAACAGGGGAAATAATCAATTTTATTTGAGGAAAGCCAGGGGAGTCATACTATGCATTTTTATTTATAGCAACATAATGATGATTTTAATACACTTTTATTACAATAGTTGATGCTTGCTGATTATGTTATGTTTTGACTGAACGTCTATTCTCATGGTTTCTGCTCTAAAACATTTATCGCAAACTGAAAGAACAGTGAATCTAAGAAAGCAAAGCGACAAGAGGCAGGAAAATCAAGGATCAAGTGCGAGAAACTAAATAATAAATAAACATCCTCTGCTGGTGGTATCAATCAAAATTGAATCCTTGGTCTAACTGGCATTAAAATAATATGAATGATTTTCGTCTCTGCATGCATGAGAGAACAAACAATTGGTACCATGTTTTGTACTCGAATCCAAGCAAAAGCAGGCCCGGCATTATTTTTGAAATGACTAGGATTATGAGGATCTCAAAATGCCAACAGAGGTGACCTATGGTAGCATGCAAATAGCTAATAGATAGCGCCGACGCTCTTACTTTAATTACCATTCAAGAGATTATTAGTTTAAATTAAAAAATAGATTCAGTATCAATAAAATGGAGCCAATTGTGTAATTTTCAAACATTCAACATCAAACGTAATGTCTATACATAGATCCAGAAGCTAAAGAATTTAAAATTTATCAGAGGAGTTGAAGGCAATACAACAGCACTTTTACATGTACAATGTTTCAAACCTAACAATTCAAGTTTCTGCTTGAAGCGACATGATTACACAATTCATTCGGAGTCCTGTTTGATTTCCGTCGACTTTTGTTTTACTCTTTCTTTCAGTTTCATTCGGAGATAATAACTAACAAGAAAAATAAAAAAAAATTAAGACTTACAGAACTTGCTGAACCAGACATGCTGTATAAATAATGCTGAAGGTCTGACAAAAGCACGTTCTTTTATGCAACAGAAAGGATATGGGGCCAGCTGAAGATATTGAATTCTCAGAACCTAGGGACTATTTGGCTAGCCTGGACATGTGATAAAAGATTGCAGTATTATAGGTCGCTTCAACAGCAGCAGTACCTTTAGGCAAAGCTTTTACTAAAGGGTTCATAAACTTGACAGCATATTACCTACTGCTTGTTCAATCCAAAATTAGCCACAATATACAACATATACCATTATTTTTACGATAGAGGGGCATTCGGATCTCTGACGTTTGACAAAACAAAAACAAAACCCAAGGGACAATGAATTTAATATCTCAGTAACTGAGGAAAAACAATAAGTAATAGTTTTTACGAGTTTGAAATAGACTTATTACACGAGTCTCAGTTACGTTCATAAAATCTGCACCAACAACAACAACATTTGCTACACCAAGACTCATATCCTGACAATGTTTAAAAGTGGCCAGTTTTAGATTGATTAATCTAATCTTCCAAATTCGAATTTTTTGATGGAAGTGGCATTCGTCATTTATTTTTGCTACTCACTGATTGGTTAGATTTTATTCTATCGTTCGATCTGACGAAAAATCCCTAAGTGAAAAATTTGACACACATGAAATAACAGCGCTGCTTACTGGTGAACCCTCATCTGACATATACCCCATTCTGGTTATTGCAGAAATAGACGCTTCCGCAAAAGATGGCCGCCAGTTTTTGCCTACTGTTTTCATTAGGATTTTAGAATTCTGGGAATAATTTCCTTAGTTACGTATCTAACATAGCTGCAGACGTTGAATTCGTAGCTAAGGAAATTATTCCCAGAATTCCCTTCGTAAAACCTTATGAAAAGCAAGGGGTTGACAGAAACGGTGGCCATCTTTTGCGGAAACCTCTATTCTCACCCAACCTCGTTCCCAGGGCTATTTTGAAAGAAATACCCCTGGTACCTACCAAGCGTTTCTGGATTTTGATTGGTTGAGAGAGAACAATAGGAATCTGGCGTGATTGCATACATTACGCTCCGTTTCCCGACGTCCGAGCTGCGGCAGTCGGCCTTGCTTGCAAATTTCAAAATAAAATTTGCAAAACAAGCTTCAAAAACCGGCTGAAGGGCTCTGAAACCTAACATTCGACTAAGACATTGCAAAAAATTGCTGTTAATATTCTATTCGATGCAAAACACTGCAATTTTCACATAAGAATGGGAAGTTTTGCAAGTGGGCAAACAATGAAAATCTCGTCCAGACTCTTGCACAGCAAAACTGCAGCAATTACGAGCAAATGTGCACTGTTTAACCTTAACTTCGAGTATTTTAAACTACTGGAAACCCCTTGCTTTTGTATTTATCCCTCTCACCTGGAATATTCCATGAAAGCCTACTTTGTTTTTAAGTGAAGGAAGAACTGTAAGCCTTCAGCGAAAAAATTGCATGAACACGACTTTTACAAAAACGTCGCTTGAAAGTAATTCTTGGCATTAAAAAATACTCCTCAAACAACCAGCAATCTCCTGAAAAAAATTGGTCTAATTTTTCCAAAGCATTGCCCTCAGGTTCTTCACATTTTTCAATTGAAAAGTGCATTATTTTCAATTTCCTAAGTCCAACGAAAGTAAAATGTTAAAGTTATTTTGCGCCGTGTAAAATTCATTCAAGGAGTCACACACTCGGCCAAGCTCGCTGGCTTGCATAATTATTAATTATTCATTGCATAAATTATCATAATCACCCACGAATCGTGGAGTAGGTACCAGGGGTATTTATGGCTCGCCTGAATAGCACTGGGAACGAGGTTGAAAACATTCGCAAACTTCAAACTGTTTTTGGTAATGAAGTCCCTAAAGAATAACAATTTTAAACCGACTATGTAGAATTTTGACGAGGTAAACACTGTTTGAAAATGGCTCCCTTCTGAGAAGCGCCCGAACAGCAGCAACAAATGTTCAAGTCGCTGCTCTGCCTAATACGATAGAGGACGATGAACAGCGCTACAGACAGCTTAAGAAGTGGGCCTTTCAGTAAATTTTTTTATCTTTGCAGTAACCGAGAGGCGCCTAAGTTCGCCAACATGGTCTCTTTTTGCATCACGACAATTCGGCAGCAGACAGAGCAGGGACAGATTAAGAATAAGCAAATCAAAACTGAAAAACAAATGAAACTATTGCGAGTAACCATTGGTCTCAAACTAAATTTTGACCCTCATATCTGTCAACTTTGCAAAAAAGCTGCAACTCAACGGAATGTTTTGAAGCGACTGAAAAATTTCGTAGACTTTAAGGAGAAAAAAGTACTTGTACAAAGCTTTCGGTTCTCAAATTTCAATTATTGCCCATTGGTATGGCATTGTCATAGTGCAAATCTTCAAACAAAATAGAGAAAAACTTGAATCCCTCTTTTATGAAGACTTTCTTTCAAACCAAGCAGGATATTTATTCAACTCGTAATTTAAATAACCTCCAGCACTGCAGACCAAGTCAGGTTAACTTTGGTTCAAATCAGATTGTTAATCTTAAAATGGGGCACACGACGACCTTTCTTTTTGATTAGCGTCAAAAGTTAATAACAACGACAAGAATGAAATATCAAGTGAATGAACTTGCTAGAAGACTGAGAAAGAGAGACAAAATCATTTGCCATCCATTCACCTACAGATCTTTGTATCACTCAATTCATTGTATCTTCATTTGTAAAAAAGAACGTTTTCTTCTTCGAATTTATATTTATACATTAGATAATTCATATCATATGTTAGAAATACTTTATTCCTGTTTTGTTAATATATATGTATTAGACATTTCATGCAAATGAACAAAAACTGCGATTCTTACACATATATTATAAAATATCAAAGCAGTGTGAAGGTTCTGATGGCTAAAAAACGCACGACTTAGCTTCCAAATGGCATTTCTTCTCAATGAGAATCGTTTAAAAAACGAAAATTCTCGTCAATCGCTACGATAATGCTTCTTGACAACTTGGCCCTCCACATTACTGATGATATCTCTCCACATTACTCCGCACCCTCCACATTACTGATTATATCCGTCCACGTTACTGATGATAGCCCTCCACATTTCTTTAAGATAGCCCTCCACAATACTCCGCAGCCACCACATTACGGAAAGATAGTCCTCCACATTACTGAACATCCTCCACGTTACTGAAAGATAGCCCTCCACGTTACTGATGATAGCCCTCAACATTACTTCAAGAAAGACCTCCATATTACTCTGCAGCCTCCACATTACTAATGATGTCCCTCCATATCACCGATGATAGCCCTCCACATTACTTTGCATCCACCGGGTTACGGAAAGATAGTCCTCCACATTACGGAACAACCTCCATGTTACTGAAAGATAGCCATCCATGTTACTGATGATAGCCCTCAACATTACTTCAAGAGAGCCCTCCATATTACTCTGCAGCCTCCACATTACTAATGATGTCCCTCCATATCACCGATGATAGCCCTCCACATTACTTCAAGAGAGACCTCCATATTACTCTGCAGCCTCCACATTACTGATGATGTCCCTCCACATCACTGATGATAGCCCTTACTCCTGAAAGATAGCCCCCCACAATAATGAACATCCTCCACATTACTGCAAAAATCCCTCCACACTACTGATGATACTCCCTCCACCTCCACATTACTGAACACCCTCCACATTACTGTGAAAATCCCTCCACATTACTGCACATCCTCCACAATACTGTGCAGACATTACCTAGGGTGATAAATTCCACCTTAGTTTATTGTTTTGGTCTGTTTCTGACCATCATTTTCTTAGGAGTGTCAGACGAAAAAATCTTGCCTGAAAAGTGTCTGAAAATGTTTCCAACATTCATTGCAATTTTAAAGTTTTTTACTACTTAAAAATTATTCAATAAGAATGTTTTTTTCAAAGACAGCAACTAAACAGCGGAGAACAATTTCAAAACCAAAGAAAAAAACTGACATTGCACATCTTGAGTTGAAGTTGCAAAAACTACAACTTATTGTTACCTTCCTTGAAATAGATTCAAGAGCTTTACACATTTTTTTACAAGAAAACGGTTTATAAGAAACCTAGAACTAGACTTCCAAAAAGTTAAGAAACTTTTAGAACTATGCGGAAGGATTTAAGAAACTTTAGAAATTTCTGTGTCAGTTTTCAAACATACTGATTTCACATTTGTGGAGGTAGTAATTAGTTCTCAAGCACTCCCTTGCGATTTCTCACACTAGTGTAGAGTATAGCTAATTCCAGGCATTTTCTCGCACCTGTCAGCGATACCGTATCCCATAGAAGGTTTTTTATCGTTTTTACTGCAATTTATTTCCATTTAATTACAAAAACAGTTAAGAAACTTTTAGAACTAAAATTGGGCCAAAAATTAAGAGACTTTTAGAACAAGGCCCCGAGCCAGGGTTCTTATAAAAAATGTGTATTAACTTATTTCTAAAAGCATTCATACTCTGCTTCACGTATAGCTGAATGAACCAAGGGTTGGGTGAATCATCAAATTGAATGAAAAAATACTCAATGGAGAAAAGGCTTACTCTTCCATTTGACATTCTTGCCAACCATGTTCTTCAGCTTTACATTTCCAAGGAAGAAAGTAGTTGTCAAGCTGACATTTCATAAATGGAATGAGTAAGTGAGCACAGTAATCTCTAAGGTGTAAAGGAACTTTGGCGTCAGCCATTTCTTTAGAAGACACCTTCATTTCTACAAAAGAGAACAAAAGAGCAAATAAGTTCATTAAAATATCATTTGTTCAATATATATTTGGCCAAATTAGTAGTGAGGTGAAAACAACAGAATTTACAGACATTTCACATCACAAAGGCTGTTTCTAACAGCGTATAAGACATGAGAGTCACCACTTATCATCAGGTGCAGTCTGGCCCGGGGGGGGGGGGGCAAAGTGGCAATCGCCAGCCGGGCCCTCTAATAGATGAACGTTACAGAAAAATACGGGCCCTTTCCATGAAAGTTTGAGAAGATAATATACATGCACCGAATTATTACAGTCATGAGTAGGGCCCAACAATGGCCGGTATCTCAGTTTTAGTGACCCAATTCAAAAAGCAGATGGATATCAAAAGCATACAAGCATACTCGAAAAAGCATACAAAGTGCAAAAGTATGTTTCTCAAATTGAAATGCAAGCCTAGTTCCCCTCAGCACATCTATCAATTAATAACTAATATCGACTGAGTGTATTTAAGATGAATTCTTTATTAGTGGGTGTGGTTCAGAAACTTTATGGGCTACACCCTGAACCAGGCCCTTTTGATTTGGTAGCCACCCTGCCATTGTGGTGCCAGACCGCCCCTGATTATCATGACAAGCCTTTGATATTTAGTTGGGCAACGTTTCGGGAGTGATCCGTCTCCCATCATCGGGCAATGAGAAATGTGGTTTCTTTCCTTTTTATTGCAAAGGTCGGATCGAAAGGTGTGAAATTAACAGGACCTGCGAGGAAGCTTGGGAATTTTGGCGCTCAATTTCTAAGATTTGTGGCGCCAAAATTGCGTTCAGTGCAACTTTTGATGTTATTCAACCAGATTTCTGGGATTGAGTAAGATACTTGATTGATACAAGGAGTTGATAGAACTGAGTGAATGCTTTCTTTAACAAGTCTGTTTTTCCAGTTCTTATCCTCATCAATCACTGAAATGTTATCCCAATCCATCTGGTGTTTTTCCGTCCAACAATGATTGGCAAGATCACTTTTGTCAATTCGACCATGGGTCACATTTGATTTATGTTCTTTGAGCCTAGTTCCTGTCTCTCTTTTCGATTGTCCTATATATGATTTAGGACAATCTCTACATGGTATTTTGTATACCACGTTTGCCTAAAATGGGGAAGGGGTGAGCCATAGGCCCTTAGGAAAATTAACTTCAACAAAGAAAAGTTTTATGCATCAAATTCTCAGATTTTACCTACCTGACGAAATCGCCGTATTCTAGGCCAAACACGCTTGATTTTAGCCCTTACCTTTAGTTGGAAAATCTGGCTGCAGGCTGTTAAAGGGAAGAAGGGGTAAGGGGGTAAGGTTCCGACTTTCTTAATTTGATTGGTTTTAACGCTTATTATTGGGTGTTCATTTTTTTGGTGTACGTTTGTTACATAAAATTTCTGTGTTTATTCTACGCCGTTCCTTTCCTTTGTGATTCATAAAAGGTAATTTAATCTGTCAAGAAACTCAGTAGTCATGCAAAATCTGTGGGCAATGTGAAAAATGGGTTTAAACAAGTGCAGAAGCTTGTAGATGACAAATCTACGTTTTGGACCCAAGGTTGGACCTCTCCAAATTACTTATGGGTGTAATCCGGCAGCATTTGGTGCTTTTACAATAAACTTTTCTATATACTTCGAAACCTTGAAAATGGCACAAATTTAAATTCGGTGAGTGAAAAATCGAAAACAACAGCCAGAAAGTGCTCACATAGTAGATTCAGAATGCATGTTGCTTTTGATATTCGGTTACTCTACCCCCAAGATATTGATTGGTAAAACCCGAGTGCCCCCCTGCAAAGGCGATTAAATTCCTCGCTCATGCAACATTGCAGAGGGGGGCACTCAAAGTTCACCGCTCGATTACTCCCGGTAGGTGGGCTGAAATTTAACAAACAAGACCTCTTGAATGCACTGGCAATAAGCCCTTTCTGGCAGTAGTTTTACATATTTTTGCCATGATTTTGGATCTCGGCCATTTTCAAGATTTTGAAGTAGAAATGAAAAACTGTATGGGGAAACCACAAAATGCTGCTGGATTACCCTCACAAGTAATTTTGCGATGTCCAACAAGTTGACTTGTCATCTACAAGCTCTTGCACTTGTTTTAAACCATTTTTTGCATTGCCCGCCAATTTTGCAGTCTGACCCCTTGTTTCTGTCCCGTAGTGACCTGACTACAGGTTATGCGTTGGAATAAAAAGGAAAGAAGATAGTTGTGTGTAAACGTCATCTTGACTTGTTGTACTCTAATTTAAAAGGTCAACTGCCAAAGATTATTTGCTCAAGGAAAGGGAGTAAATGTTGCTATTAGCATGTGTTAGTGCTGCTTTAACATATCATTAGATTTAGTATGCCATGCTAGAAATACACTTCAGGATGTCGTGTATCTTTAGGTTGAAGTTGAATTTTATTTTCATCTTTGAGAGGAAAAGAGGGAAAACGAACATTAGAAGATAAGTTGTACTATGAAATGAAGAAATTTGAGAAGCTTGAGATTCTTTAGTATTTTTACGGATGAGCATGATAAGATTCAAAGTTGATCCGTTAAGAAAATCCTTTAGGTATAAAAACAACGTAAGAAAATGTTTGCGACTACGCCTGCGAACCCAGTGTCTAATAAGAACTTGCATACTGTGCGTAAACTTAAGATTACGTCTTTGAAGAACACACGCACGTTTCCTTCCATCGTTGTTGTCTAGCTGCAGGCGCGTCAAGACTTGCGCACATGCGCGATAGCTAAACATGAGATTTTAAAGAGATTTATAAGAGTTATAAGATTCATAAGATTTATGAGGTTTATGGAGAGTTATCCTCAAAATGCACAAGATTTGTTAAGTCATACACCCCTCGATAAAGGACGCACGTTCACCATATCTTTTGTAATTGCAATCCAAACATTAACGTTAAAAATACATTTGTTGAGCAATGATAAATCCCAATGACCAAAACGACTCCCTGGAAGATCAGTATCGCTTTATTTCAAATTTTTAGATTTCATATTTTGTTAAAGTCAATAAATATGTATGTTTTGCTTTGTCTATTATCGTTGTAAGCTGAAGGGATGTCGATAGAATGAATTTAATTTCACTAAAAATTTTAAGTCCGGTCATGAGTGCAAAGCGCATGCGCTTCTTTATGAGTGAAGGTCTTTGGCCTACAAAGTTACGCCTTTTTAGCATTGATTTTCCCCAAATATGGAGGCATCGATTTACTATCGGATATCGGATATAACATATCGGATTTACTTATCAATTTGCCGAACATAATTCGAATTTAGGATCTCTTAAACCACGGACACCCAAACCGTCCGTGGTGAGACATGTCCGTGGCGAAATTAATTCCAAATAACCACGGGCGGTCACGGACGTCACCACGGACGTTTCACGGACATGTCCGTGGTTTCGGCACCCTCTTGATGTGTCCCCCATTCCATTGGCCATAAGATAAGGAAAAGTATAAACTAAAGCAAAACGGTCGAATGCCATCACTTCAAGAACTGCGCCTTTTTAGCGTAATGTGAGATCTGTGAAAATGTTCTTTAAATAAATTAATACCTACCTTTTCCTCTGTGCTTTAGTCCGAGGAAATCGTCATCTGTGAGCATGGATGCCGCCATTGTTGATGCTTTGCTCACCGAAACTACCGCAACGCAAGGAAAAGATTCAAGATCAGATTCACTTTAATTCACATTCACATTGGTGTGCGTGTGCATGGAGCTGAGAAGTCATGACGTCACAAAAATCTATTTTTAGAATTTTCAATTTGCTCTGTTTTTCACTGAAAGATAGCAATGCTGTCGCAATGTGCGAAGGATAGCGGTAAAATGCTTACCAACGAGTGTTTGCAAGAATTTGCAACAATGAAACCAGGGCATCTTTTAAGGAATTTTTACTAGTGAGTCAAACCATCGGGAGGGCCCGATTCCCTAGGGAAAAGCTTAACCTGAACAGCCCTAAAACCTCTAAGCATCACACTATTTATCAAGGAAATGAAGCGGGTCATGCTTTCTCAAGAACTTTTGTAACCTCAGTGGCCTGCTGCGGCCTGCTGCACACCTTTTGACCGGGGAAGAAGTAGTAGAAACATGAGATGAGGCATGTGTGCCAGAGGCATTCTTTCAAAGGGGGGTACGGGGGCATGTCCCCCGGAAAAAATGGAATTTTTTGCGTCCAGAGTCGCTCTGGTTGGTTTTCCGTGACTGAAAAAATTTGCTATTGTAATACTGGTAAATTAAATGCATAAGATTTCTTTTGCAATTCTAACTAGAATTAGGCAAGTTGGGTTATTGTTTGGTTTAATTGCTATTTGGAGTAAGTGTCTTGTGAAAGCATTTGCATCCTAGTTGTATTTTGAGTTCAAGTATGGAACGGCAGTAGTGTCTGCGGTAATAAGGACTATCAGTGCTTGTGAAAGGCTGAGTAGTGCCTGTTTGTTTGTTGTTTGTGATAGTTGAGCCAACAGTATCGATTTAGCCTTAGAAATTATTGTGCATTAGATGAAGCGATGCTCATTAAGGAATTCAGTTTTGGAATAAACAAGTTGCTTCGAATTAAAGTTGTCAAGTTTAATTAAGCCATGGTGATTATGTTCATGTCCATTAGCTTTTGGATTAAGACCAAAATGTTACCAGGAGTAATTAGAGGGGAAGAATCTTTGTGTCGGATTATAATTATTGCAAACTGACCAATCATGTTCATATTTAAAGTATGAGTAAGACCCTATTGTTCATTGTATTTATAAGCAAGATGCTTTAGATTAGAGAGGGGGAGTTAAGGTTCAATGGCAGGGATTGGTTAAGTCACCTCGCCGAACCACATGTATCATATCGATATGTACGTGCATGTATTCAAGTTATGTCATCTTTGTCTGGTGATCCTCTCTCTGTGCTCGTCACAGTGGCCATACATGTATTGGAAAGATCGCTCGGGGCTCAAAAAAATCGTTTTACACAATATGTAACTGCAAAATCATTCTATTTCACCAACTTATTGAAACATGCCCATCTTAACGAGCGGTTCATGGTTTTCCGACCTTTTTATGTGCGAAGGATGAGCACATTATGTGGGGATGCGATGTCACGGATCCAGGTAGAGAGAGAGAGAGAGAGAGAGAGAGAGAGAGAGAGAGAGAGAGAGAGAGAGAGAGAGAGAGAGAGAGAGAGAGAGAGAGAGAGAGAGAGAGAGAGAGACCTAAGACGCTCTTTTTTGCCAAAATGTAACAATAGATTAACTTTGAAGTCGCCGTAAGTGTCGGCATTAATGATATCATTAGCAAAAAGCAATTAATTTACAATAAACATCAATTAGCAGCATTTTCTACTGTGGCGAACTGGTCTAAACCACCGCTTTCTTAAACTAGAGGTCTGGAGTTCGATCCCCGTTTCACGGTACTCTCAATATTTTTTATGATCGTTTGGTTTTCATTTTCATGTTTTCATACTCGAATCATTGATCGTAACAACTCTATCCGTTTATGTCCTTCAATAAAGTTTTTCATTTTTTAGTCTTCAATTTCAATAGTTTCGTTTACTTTGATATGCTTTCGCGGTCCGCAGGTGCATAAAAGCAAATGAGTACCATGAAAAGAATACATATGGATCATATTAGTATTTATTTACTGGAGATCTGTCCCTCAAATTCCAATAACAATTTTTCAGGCTGATATAGTTATGACTATGGAATACTATTTTAAATACATTGATTATGATTGAGCGAAAATCACGGCTGGGCGTAATTTACATGGACTGCACGTGAAAGTCCACATAAACATGTTTTCGAATGGCAATCAACTGTTAAAATAGCCATTAGTGGTGATTACTCATTGGCAATTAGGTCGGGAGATAGATTCTTTGTTTTGTTTATCGAGTTGATGCAAGTTTATGCCAGAATTTCTATTACGCCACAAGCTCTCTCCGTTCTCTTTTTTGAAAATGACACAAGATCTTATAACTATATATGCAAATTTGGGAATCGAGAACGGCCCATTGCTGTCCAGAATTGAAGGTGAAAGTGCTCGCGAGATTCGAGTGAACGAAATTACGATCAGCAACACCACCAAAATCATCATTATCATAATCATTGGACATCATCACTGTCAGATTCAGCATGGTTCATTATCATTATCGTTGTCGTTATTCGTCATGGTCATGATCATTGTGATAATCATGGTCATCATCATCATCATCATCATCGTCATGGTCATGATCATTGTGATCATTGTGATAATCATGGTCATCATCATCATCATCATCATCGTCATGGTCATGATCATTGTGATAATCATGGTCCTCATCATCATCATCATCGTCATGGTCATGATCATTGTGATCATTGTGATAATCATGGTCATCAACATCAAGATCATCGTCATGGTCATGATCATTGTGATAATCATGGTTATCTTCATCATCATCATCGTCATGGTCATGATCATTGTGATAATCATGGTCATCATCATCATCATCATCGTCATGGTCATGATCATTGTGATCATTGTGATAATCATGGTCATCAACATCAAAATCATCGTCATGGTCATGATCATTGTGATAATCATGGTTATCTTTTGAAAATGACACAAAATCTTATAACTATATATGCAAATTTGGGAATCGAGAACGGCCCAATGCTGTCCAGAATTTAAGGTGAAAGTGCTCGCGAGATTCGAGTGGACGAAATTACGATCAGCAACACCACCAAAATCATCGTTATCATAATCATTGACATCATCACTGTCAGATTCAGCATGCTATTATCATTATCGTTGTCGTTATTGTCATGGTCATGATCATTGTGATAATCATGGTCATCATCATCATCATCATCGTCATGGCTCATGATCATTGTGATAATCATGGTCCTCATCATCATCATCATCGTCATGGTCATGATCATTGTGATCATTGTGATAATCATTGTCATCAACATCATCGTCATGGTCATGATCATTGTGATAATCATGGTTATCATCATCATCATCATCGTCATGGTCATGATCATTGTGATAATCATGGTTATCAACATCATCATCATCGTCATGGTCACGATCATTGTGATAATCATGGTCATCAATATCATCATCGTCATGGTGATGATCATTGTGATAATCATGGTCATCATCATCATCGTCATGGTCATGATTATTGTGATAATCATGATAATCATGATCATAATCAGTTTTGCTGCAGCTGTTGCACTGCTGGACATGGATTCATTTGTGAAATCATTGTTTCATTGTTGCAAATTCTTGCAAACACTCTTTGGTAAGCGTTGTACCGCCATCCTTCGCACATTGCGACAGCATTGCTATGTTTATGTGCGAAGGATGAGCACATTATGTGGGGATGCGATGTCACGGATACAGGTATAGAGAGAGAGAGAGAGAGAGACCTAAGACGCTCTTTTTTTGCCAGAATGTAACAATAGATTAACTTTGAAGTCGCCGTATCGGCATTAATGATATCATTAGCAAAAAGCAATTAATTTACAATAAACATCAATTAGCAGCATTTTCTACTGTGGCGAACTGGTCTAAACCACCGCTTTCTTAAACTAGAGGTCTGGAGTTCGATCCCCGTTTCACGGTACTCTCAATATTTTTATGATCGGTCTTCAATTTCAATAGTTTCGTTTACTTTGATATGCTTTCGCGGTCCGCAGGTGCATAAAAGCAAATGAGTACCATGAAAAGAATACATATGGATCATATTAGTATTTATTTACTGGAGATCTGTCCCTCAAATTCCAATAACAATTTTTCAGGCTGATATAGTTATGACTATGGAATACTATTTTAAATACATTGATTATGATTGAGCGAAAATCACGGCTGGGCGTAATTTACATGGACTGCACGTGAAAGTCCACATAAACATGTTTTCGAATGGCAATCAACTGTTAAAATAGCCATTAGTGGTGATTACTCATTGGCAATTAGGTCGGGAGATAGATTCTTTGTTTTGTTTATCGAGTTGATGCAAGTTTATGCCAGAATTTCTATTACGCCACAAGCTCTCTCCGTTCTCTTTTTTGAAAATGACACAAGATCTTATAACTATATATGCAAATTTGGGAATCGAGAACGGCCCATTGCTGTCCAGAATTGAAGGTGAAAGTGCTCGCGAGATTCGAGTGAACGAAATTACGATCAGCAACACCACCAAAATCATCATTATCATAATCATTGACATCATCACTGTCAGATTCAGCATGTTATTATCATTATCGTTGTCGTTATTGTCATGGTCATGATCATTGTGATAATCATGGTCATCATCATCATCATCATCATCGTCATGGTCATGATCATTGTGATCATTGTGATAATCATGGTCATCAACATCAACATCATCGTCATGGTCATGATCATTGTGATAATCATGGTTATCTTTTGAAAATGACACAAAATCTTATAACTATATATGCAAATTTGGGAATCGAGAACGGCCCATTGCTGTCCATAATTGAAGGTGAAAGTGCTCGCGAGATTCGAGTGAACGAAATTACGATCAGCAACACCACCAAAATCATCATTATCATAATCATTGACATCATCACTGTCAGATTCAGCATGTTATTATCATTATCGTTGTCGTTATTGTCATGGTCATGATCATTGTGATAATCATGGTCATCATCATCATCATCATCGTCATGGTCATGATCATTGTGATCATTGTGATAATCATGGTCATCAACATCAACATCAACATCATCGTCATGTTCATGATCATTGTGATAATCATGGTTATCTTCGTGATCATCACCGTCATGGTCATGATCATTGTGATAATCATGGTTATCATCATCATCATCATCGTCATGGTCATTATCATTGTGATAATCATGGTCATCATCATCATCATCATCGTCATGGTCATGATTATTGTGATAATCATGATAATCATGATCATAATCAGTTTTGCAGCAGCTGTTGCACTGCTGGACATGGATTCATTTGTGAAATCATTGTTTCATTGTTGCAAATTCTTGCAAACACTCTTTGGTAAGCGTTGTACCGCCATCCTTCGCACATTGCGACAGCATTGCTATGTTTTGAAGCAGGTGATAGTTCTTTTGCCAAAAATTGAATGCATGAGTAAAAACGTTGCAATGAAACAATGATTTGACAAATTAATCAATGCCCAGCAGTACAATAGCTGCAGCAAAACTGATTATGATCATGATGATCATGATTATCAAAATGATCATGAGCACGACGATGATGATGATGACCATGATTATCAAAATGATCATGACCATGACGATGATGATGATGACCATGATTATCACAAACGGCACTTCGCCTATTTCTAAACAAGCACAAATTTGAAAAACAGTATTTCTAGAAATACTAAAAAATCCTAGATATTTATGTGTTCAAGTTTTCATAGAATTGTTTGCCTTTGAATATTGCATCGAATTTTTGAGATTTGCAGACATTCACTGATTGCTCTAAATTTTCTCGATTCCCAAATTTGCATACATAGTTTTAAGATTTTGCGTTATTTTCAATAAAGAGGAGAGAACGGAGAGTGCTTGTGGCGTAATAGAAACTCTTGCCAAGTTTATCGACATCTTAACTGAAGATTGTCGAGACCCTAGCTGGCTTGCATAAACAAACAATCTACCATCTCCCGACCTAATTGCCAATGAGTAATCACCACTAATGGCTACTTTAACAGTTGATTGCCATTCGAAAACATGTTTATGTCGACTTTCACGCACAATTCATGTAAATTAAGCCTAGCCGTGATTTTCGCTCAATCATAATCAATGTATTTGAAATATTATACGATAGTCATAATTATATCAGCCTGAAAAATTTTTGATCCAAAATTGAGGGACAGATCTCCAGTAAATAAATGCTAATATAATCCATATGTATTCTTTTCGTGGTACTCATTTGCTTTTATGCACCGCACCTACGGACCGCGAAAGCATAAAAGAGTAAACGAAACTATTGAAATTGAAGATCAAAAAATGAAAAACTTTGTTGAAGGGCATAAACGGATAGAGTTGTTGCAATAAAAAATTCGAGTATGAAAACATGAAAATCAAAACCAAACGAGCATAAAAAATATTGAGAGTACCGTGTAACGGGGATCGACCTTCAGACCTCCAGTTCAAGAAGGCGGTGGTTTAGACCAGTGCGCCACAGTAGCAAATGCTGCTAATTGGTGTTCATTGTCAAGTAATTGATTTTTGTTAATGATACCACTTACGGCGACTTCAAAGTTTACTTACGTATATTTGCGGTCAATCTATTGTTACATTTTGGCAAAAAAAGAGCGTCTTAGGTAGGTAGGTAGGTAGGTAGGTAGGTAGGTAGGTAGGTAGGTCTATACCTGTATCCGTGACATCGCATCCCCACATAATGTGCTCATCCTTCGCACATAAAAACGGCACATCAAATGTAAGTTGTCAGAAATGAATGCCCCGTCCTTGAAATGGTATTCAATCTTCAAAACTCTGTCAGTGCTTTCGTGAAAAAATAATTTTGCGCTAAGGCAGACCAGGTTTTCAGTATTATGGAAATTCATAGTTATTCGATCGCTCACTGTTTTTATAAATAAGAATGTTACAATTATTTATACGTTTAGTGGAACACTAAAAACAAATAGACAGGTGTGCGAGGTATCCATGTATATACAAACCAGAAGGCAGGCGCAACAATAGGTCGATAAAGAAAGCCAGGAAGTGTTTGCTTTACAGGGTTAAGGTTATAGCAAAAGCAGTTCATCTTCATCACTGAAATCCTCAATTAAGTTGTCTTCAAAAGTGTCAAATTCGTCTTCTACCGATCGACTTTCTGCAACAACTTGACTGAGACTTATTTGATCATCATTCTTTTTTGAACCCGACAGCAAATCAGGCCTGGTGTCAGTGGATTCATCTGCATCCGCAAAATACTCTGACATCGCATCATGAGGAAAACTAGGAAAATGCAAAAGAAGAACAGAAAGTTGTTTCAATTCTAATTCTGTATGTTATAGAGAACTAGGAAAATATCGAGTTGCTTTGTTACCCGCAAAGATGTTCCACAAAAAGGTAACTATAGGTGCTCTGATGAACGAATAAAGACAGGCATAAAAACAACATGAAGGTCAACAATTGTGCATTGAAAAAATAAGGGTAAGGCAGATTACGTTTACAATTTCATGGAAAAAAGCTGATAAAGAACAAACCTTTGTTGACAGCTGTTGACACTAAAATGTGATATCATTTGAACGAAAGCAATATGGCCTGAAGAGTAAAGTAAAAATCAAAATAGGTTCAAAAAGCTAAATCTATTTTATCCATACAATGCAGGGAATACGTGTGACATAGGTTGATAAAAAGCACTGCCTGTACTTAAATCAATGTATATAGGTCGTAATTAATGGAAAATTGTAGATATTATAAATAATCTTACTTGGTGTACGGAGAGGGACGTTTGTTCTCGCAAGATATGGAAGGACATCCAGATATAGTTCAACGGCTGGATAGCGTAAATCTACAAAAACAAAACGCGTTAGAAAATTCATACTTCGGGAAATGTTGAATTCAGTGGCTAAGTCATACCTTAGGAGAAAAAAGCAAAAATTTGGTTGCACGTAAAATAAAGAATCAGAAAATCTTATAGGCATTAAACATAAACCGATTTCAGTACCTACCATGGAAGAGCTCGTCTGAATTTCTTTTATTGCAATTTGTCTAAAAAACGTCAGATGAAATGATTAAAGTCTCGTTAACAGCAATTCTTAACAAAGTTTTATGCCATTCCACCAGCATATTATTCTTATCGTCGATAAAGGGACTAAATAAGCATGGCCTAGCCAATGTAAACTAATAAAAAACTGTATTTTTGTAACACAGATCATCTGAATTTCAACATTGAATGATCTAGGTATGAATTTCAATACCTGGGCGTAATTATTGTGGTGAAGGTTTGTATGCTAAAATGGCTCAATCAAACGTTGAAAATGATGAGCCAATAAGTTACCCTAGGTAAAATCACACAGTGCAATACACAGTGGCGTAGCAAGACATCCAACAATATGGGGGCAAAGGACGGGATTAAGGAGAATTAGGGCAATGTTTAAAGAACAAATAACAAGGTCGTACCCTGCGACATCATCATACTACATTTAGCCTATATACAATATCTGTCTTGGAGATGTTTAGGGAAGGAGGTATTCCTCCCTTAGCTACGCCAAAGCAAGAAAATGCGAGTTTATAAAACTTTTCACACATCAATTCTAGATGACAACCAAGAAAAAAATTCAGCTTTGTCGACGACACGTACCTCCTTAAATATTTCAAACCACTTAGGCTTATGCAATGGTCGCCAACCACCAGCACTTTTTCCGCTAGAAAATGAGTCGGCCTTTCCTTTATTAGCGAAAATTAAACCACGAGTTGCCAAAGAGCCCGAATAATTCTTCATTATCTCTCGATACTACAAGTAAAAAGAAAAGACGTTTGTAGGAAAAGTCTAAGTTGGCGCATTTTTTCTGAAGGATATTTTTTATCTTTTGCACACTAAAGATGAACGGCTCTTTAACTATCGTTGATAGAACTTACATTAGAAATAACAGGCAGCATAGTCTTCTACACAAAATAAGAGGTGTAAGATAATAGACAACAGACAAATTTCCGTCACTCACCGACCAATTGCCAGTTACAAAATCTGCGTCACTAAGACTATCAGTTGCAAGAATCTGAAATTGGAAATTGCAATGTACAAATAAACTCGAAAGCTATGATTTGAGACAGAAACAAGCTAAGCTACGGTGAAGAGTTTTCAAGCTCATAAGAAATACAGCTAATCGTATCTTACCGCATCTTCAACATCATTGAAAAAAGCAAGGTAATTCTGATGCAAATAGAGGATTAAATTATCGCTTGTGACATGAGTTTTTTCAATAACCGCCTGAAAAGAAAACGTAGCAGAAACCCGTATTAAAGACAAAAGACAATTATTCGCACTTGAAATCACACTTGGGTATTCTAGATTTAATAGCTATATGCAATGATTGGTTCCAGGTAGAGGGAGTACTCGGCCCTTAAATAAATAAACATCTCCCCGAGCTATAAACACCAAAAACCGATTTAATTTGCTTTGTAACTGATGATTAGGGACTATTTAAGGACATCTGATAGCTTCGAAATGGTTCCTAACTAATAACAAAGAATGTTGATAACAAGCATTACCTCAGGGTCAATCAGAAGCTTGTCTCTAAGTTTATCATGAAGATTCTTGGGTAGTTGTTTTGTTTTATCTGCCATAGATGTTTCTTCTCCTGTAAAAACCATACTTATATATAAATATATTAAATGTATATTTATAACAATATTAGTTTATTATAAATTTAACTTAAAAGATTAATTCATCTACTGAGGGTAGAATTTATCAAAATATTACTTTATTACGTTATTATTATTATATTTATTAAATATTTAAATTTTTTCAACACAAGTCTTTATTTGAGATTAAAATATTGGTCAAGTTTTCTTTTCCGATGGTAATTTAAGACTTATAACGAAACTATTCCAATTTTTCACAACAAAATGCCAAAATATCTTTTCAATAGAAATGTCTAAAATAAATATTTAAACAAACTTTTGCAATAAAGAATCTTTCCAAGTGATCTAAAAAGCAACAAGCTGGTGTCTTTACTACACAAAATTGTATTTTCTTGGACTTTCAATTGTTTGTCCTTTTTAGACTTTCTTGCAGCAGGTTTATCTGAGGAAATGTGTCGTACTTTATGATCTTTTTCTGGATACTCTATGGAGAATAACGGATAATAAGACACAAGCTAATTGGATATTTCAATTTTTAATGTTGCCCGAGTATAGTTTAAAAATAATGATGTTCCCATTGGCGTGTTGTTGTAGAAAATAACCGTCCTTCTGGTAGTTGACATTTCAAACTTATTGCTTCTGCATAAATGTTCTTATTTTAAAGAACTACCAGAATAAGTGTTTATTAAAACGACCATTACCCGAAAAGTACTGAAAATACTGACAAATGATAAGGATACTAAAAGATTTACCTGGAACTAATACAAGGTATGTCAATGAAAGGGAGAATTGGTCTAGATGAAATCTATCCAAGCAATTCGACCATTCAAAACAATTTGAAGTTTTAATTATCGTAAGCATTATTTGTAACAGGTATTTGCAGGTCTTATATCAATCGATAAACAATGTAGCGGATAACCAAGTATGGTATTGCAAAAAGTTGTGCCCTCTTCAGTAGTGATGAAAGTGATAATGGTAATGATGAAATGGCTGGAAGGAAAAGACTGAGAACCACAATGTCCTATTTAAAAGAATCTTCTAACCCTTGGTAACTCATAGCTGGCATGTACCTTACGAGTTCTTCTGTTGATTCATCTACACAGTTTAAAACAGCGTTTTTGCAAAGAAATTGGAAAACAAGTACTTACTGTTTGTACAAACAAATTGCAGAGAGTTAATGCAAGCTCGTATATCACCAGAGCTGTTCGCAGCTATCACATCAAGAGTATCTTTGCTCGGCATAACAAAGTTTTCCCCTGCCTGTTTTACAAAGATATAACAATAAGATCAATAAAAAAGCAAAAAACACCACACTCAAACACCAATTCATACCAATTTTCTTCTATGCGTCGCTGCGAGTTCAAAAAGGCTGAATTGTCAAATGTTAGCTAGATAGCGATAATTTTTTATGCTTTTATTTTTTAATTTTTTTAGGGAGTATCAAACGAAAAACAACATTTGCTCAGACGACAATTGTTAAACATGACTACAACCCAATTACAGTAAAAAAACCCGAAACTAAGAAACTGACCTTGTTAGAAACTGCAGTCTAGTGCATGAAATTATTTATACCCAGTTATAAGAAACAACCCAGCCTTAAAATCCTTTGTTCTTGTTTTAGTCTACATTCTGCAAAATTTGGTTTAGGTGCACCCGAGGTGGTACCTCAGGGGCTTTTGAGCGTGCGCATGTGCATCAAGTGCCCCAAAAACTGCTTTTACGCTATAAATATTTTAAAAATCCTTTAAGAGGGTTAAACTGAAAGACGAACAGACATAGTGTTATAGTTTCCAAGTGAACTTATAGAAAATGTGCAGCCTAAATTTGTATTCTTTTCTACTTTATAAGAAACTGCCGAGCCATATTTTGAAAATTCAGTTTTTTAGTGGTGGGTTTTTACTTACTGGTAGGGTATAGCCATCTCACTCTGGCGAGCGGCCGCTAATTTTCTTCTTGTATTTAATTTGAAGTTCTGGGCTGCTCCTATTTGCCTTAAACTTCATCTTCAATAAGGCAATCAGATTAGGTTTTGTCTTTCTTTTTGGAAATACAAAACAAATATCTCCAGCCTTATTACTGCAACATTACTATTATTCAACATGCAATGATTAGACATATTTGGATTTCTAGAATTTTGGTTTTCATCTGAATAAACCGCATTTTGGCAAACAACAACAATTGGAAAAAAATTAGATACTCGTAAAAAAAATCAAGCAACTTGAAAGAATTTTACAAATACGTACACATTTAATTTCTTCGGCAACTATTTTTGAAAGATGTTTTGTTAAACTTGTCGGTGCAACCGGATTGAAGCTACGAGAAAGGAGAAATCATTCTTGCATTAATTCATATTAATTATCGATTTCTGGTTTTCTGTCTTTTTTGTCATAAGTAAAACAATCTACAGAAACTCCCTGTTTTGTATGTATGTTATTCAGAACATGATGTTCTCCAGCTATAATTGCCATAGTCATTAACGTGGCACTGCCGAAACATTAACGGGAAACTAATAATAAATCGGATGGAAAAATTTTGTCGATTACCGCAGGGCATAGACTACATATACATCAAAATAGCATACGCTCATCTCAATCCGACTATTTGATACTCTGAAATCTGTCCTTTTTTGAAGTTTGTGGAAAGATTTAAGTCTATGGAGTGTGCGAGAAACAGAAGAGGCAAAAAAGTACAAAAATTTGTGAAACCGGGGAAAGAATGCTACTTGAGTTATTTTTGGACAAGACATTAAGAAGCGATCATGCTACTCAAAGAATTTTGTCTTCCATCAAATTAAGAAACTGACCATGTAAGCATTAATAAACCCATAATTTATCTAATTTATCGCTGTTGATCGAGTCAGCGATATTTTTCATGATATCATGAAAGGAGAGTATCATTTCAAAATGCCGGTAATATATAAGGAAATTAGTGACGGCAACTTTATTTTAATGCAAACATACCTAATGCATGTGATTTGTAGTTCCATCTGAATATTTTTTGGAAAGAGGTTATAGAAATTACTCTCGCCAACATAACTGTCTGACATCACAAACACTAGAGGATTTCTTGATTGCGCCTGAAATTTTCTGCAAAACAAGAAGTCAGTTTGCAAGGAAAAACGAAAATGAAATATTAGAATCAAGAAAAAGCACATGAAAAATATTCCATTCTATCAATTGATGCCACTTTAGAATAATAAAACAAGAAAGCACCTTAAAATTTCATGGAAATCCCTTGTATTTTTCTGAAAAACGTTTGGTATGTCCTAATAAAAAAAATAATGCCCAGAATAATTGGGTATAGCTGGAATACATAAGAAGAAAATATAATGACGACAATGTTTTCCAATATGATGATGATAAACAGATATAACGTAGCATGATAGTCTAAGAATCAACGTGGACTACCTCGACTAGAATAATCTTTTGACCTCGATGTGATGAGATAGAGTTTTCTTCCGTCATAGATAAAGTTGGGTATTTATTGGCTCGAAGAAGAAAGTCATGAAATTGCTTCCTCTGTGACTCAGATCGAAGCCCTCTAAAATCTTTCCAACTTGTAAATTCTGGAAGATTAGAAATAATCACATATAGTTGATCTAAATCAGTTAGATGGATGTCCAGCTATTAGAAAAAGCTAGCACTTGGAAGAATATAAAATCAAATTTCTGAAAGTTTAATATGTTTTATCTACCTTCATTAGAAAGTGACACAGGAGTATTCCATTCTTGGATCTCGACATTTAACTCTTTGCTAAGAACATGAACAGTTGCTGTTTTGCCTGCTCCCGCGGGTCCGTTTAGTACAAGAACATTGCTGGATCCCTTAAGATAAAACATAAGCTCATTTCAGTTTCAGAGTCTTGAATTACGTTGATTCTGTCTTCGTTTTATTTGTAAATCAAAAGAAAAAAACTATCCATAAAGATAATCCAAGTCCTTGGCTGTTGCAAACGTCCTCACTAAAATAATAATTTACTTTCATTTAGTGTCGGGACGCTAATTTGGTAAATATTATTTAAAGAGATAACAAGTAAAGGAACTCTCGATTTTAGGTCTGCGATACAGGAACTTCTTAACGATGAAGGACAGCGAGGCAGGATTTAAAGGGTAAGCTTTAGCTTGCTGTCTTCTCGTAGTGTATTTGCAATTTCAATGAGGCTATCAACTTCATTCAGGACAGCTCGAAAGTCGTGTTTCAGATATATCTTAAGATAGGTAACAGTACCGTTGCGAAAACGAGGCATTTACAAAGGAAGATGTAGATCAGGACATGCATAAAAGTAATCGGAGGAAAAACGTTTTAACACTTCATCATGGGCTGAGGAACGCATAAACAGAAAATCACCAAGAATCATCTGACAAGATTGCATTTTACTTCACCTTGGCATATAAGAAGTATATGTCGTTCGGATGCAACAGACACAATTGGAGTCACAATGGTATATTTCACACAAACACAATCTCTGTAATATATGCAGACAGGGTTCTTTGATAGAATGAAAGAAGCATACCCTTGGTACTGATGAATCGAACCGTCTTAATAGCCATTGTTTCACCTCTGCATATTTTTTCTTGTGGACAACCAAATCTACCTATGAATACATCGCATTATAAACATCCACGTGAAGATGAAAATTATAAAGACAGGCAATATGAAGATGAATATGAATTATGCAGATGGCTGCAAATGTTATTGAATGCATAATTAGCCAAATAATGTCAGTTTAGCTGAAGAATATTCGACTAAAAATACCTCTTTAAGTGGTTTGTATTTCTCAACCCATGATAATTGTGCTGCAGTTGGATCTAAAAGCATCAAAATTGAAAACAGGCAGTTAACTTTAAAAGATCTTGAACAGCACTCCGACCTGTGACTTGAAATATGGGAAAAGAATTTTTAATTGTTTTCACATGAACTGAAAAGGAGGTATTATTATTATTATTATTATTATTATATATGATTATAGTGTATAACTATAATACAATATTCTACACACTTTACAGTTTTGTACCTATTACATAATATCATAAGCTAATCTATATAAATGAGTCTTTAAAGTTATCAATATTGTCTAAAGTTATCAATATTGTCAAAAACTCGAATTTCGATCGGAAGACTGTTCCGAAGACTAGCTGCGGCATAGGAAAAAGTTCTAGCACCCAATGTTTTGTTCTTGAAAGGAGGAACCTTTAGCAGCAGCGCATTACTCGATCTGAGAGTTCCACCAGGCTTATACCTCTGGTATGATTTATGAAAAGCAGTCAATTGGTTGAATTGGTTGAATGCATCAAAATAAGTCACCCTGTTTGATAGATTCGCAGGATACTTGGTTATCGTTCAAACCACGCTCTTTCCCAGCAACAGATAAGAATGAAATTGGGGGTCCAGCTGACTGTGCCAAAAGCAAACCAAAGAATTATTTTATGTGGCTGCCAACTTTTAGGCTTAATTGCACCTCTGTGGTATTGAAACTTTGATGGCAAGTTTGGACACATTTTCTCATTAAGGCCGTTTTGATCGTTTTTGCTTTCGTTATTGTTTTGAGACAAAAAATTGAAAAATCACGTAGAAATTATGGTAAGAAATATACAAGAAAGTGTGAAGTATATCGATGGGAAGTGAAGGTTTGAAAAATTCTCAAGAGTGTTTATCATAAGTAATGTTTCAAAAGCTGCCT
This sequence comes from Chrysaora quinquecirrha, assembly GCA_014526335.1. Lineage (NCBI taxonomy): Eukaryota > Metazoa > Cnidaria > Scyphozoa > Semaeostomeae > Pelagiidae > Chrysaora > Chrysaora quinquecirrha. Next base: position 181,181 of record JACTAT010000020.1, read on the forward strand.
AGTTTGGGACAAACATTCTAATCGGAGATTCCACCAGAGATCGATGACGAAATACACGAGGATGTGCGAAGGAGCCTTGTGGAAACGATTGCAAAGTGAATACCTAAGAGCACTGCATGAGAGGCTTAATATTAAACATAAAGCAAAACAAAGGAAGCTAGAGATCGGTGACTTTATACAGTAATTACAGGAGATGAAAGTAATAGTTGTCAAATACCATATTAAAGTCTCCTTTGCCATGACAAAGTGTTGTCTGCAAGATTAATTGTCAATGGCTTTTCTAATTTCATATACTTTGGCATTCCTTTCTTATCAGGTGAGATTTGGTGAGATGCTTCCAAGTCTATAAACCAATTGTTTCCTTCTGTGTTGAAACAACCTGCTGTTGAAGCATTTACCAGATTCACTTCTCCTTCAGACACCTTTCTACTGTGTCTGCAACGAGGGTGCTAAATTACATGCCATACTTGCCAATATCCCTACGTGTCATAATGTCTTACATACCAACGTACCAATGCTTCTTACATGTCAACGTGCCATATTTGTTAGCTACATACCAGCTTGCCAAAGATTCTTTCGTGTCAATATGCCTAGGTGCATGAATTTTCTTACGTGCCATTGTGGCAAAAGTTTGAATTCAAAAGTTCAAACATGCCATAAGTGTTAATGTGTAGATGCGCCTACTTGCGATTACTGGTATCGTGCCAACATACTAAAGCGTTATACGTGGCAACGTGCCAACATGCCATCTCTTCTTATGCGCAAACAACAGATAAATGAACTGCACCAATAAGTTCATCTTATATTCAAATCTTAGACCTTGCCTATGTTGTTTGTCGGGTTAGCCAATGCTCCATAGAAGTCTTCTAAGAAGACACACCAAGAATTAATGCAAAATTGAAATGCAATTTCAGTACTTTGTCTTCAAATATTTACGTGCAGATCAGACATATTGCTGTTTCAGAAAGTTTGGATAAGAGTACTACTACTCTAGCTTAAATCTAATATAAAGAGTTAGATTAAGTTAGAGTTAGTTTAAGTTCGGATGCAAAATATTTTCAAAAAGGACATTAAACAACAGAGAATAATCATTTACACCATCAATGGTCACATATTGTCAAACATTCATGTTGTAAATTAATTTATTGCCGTATTTTTTTTCAAGTCATGTTTCCAAGAAAAGAGATGGTTGAAAACATTATTTCAAAATAATTGAGACATATTTCTTAGCAAACCTTGATTAGAAACATATTTTGTGGTTGCTGGGTTTGTATTTTTGGAAAAAATCCGACCACCAGCTTTCTTTGCAACATGACCCTGACCAAAGGCTCCAAATGATGAAGTGATCCAATCAGTTTTTCTCTGAAAAAGGTGAAAATTGTTGGCTCTTTAGACAAAATGGCAAAACTACTGATAAAAAATAATAGATTAGTCACAAATCTGAGATTTGATCGCTATTGTCAAGGTGCGTGAGTTTTTTTACCGTTTACAGCTAATTCACCGCACAAAAATGTTATGTGGAACTTCAGTGTTTTCAGGAATGATCGACAGTCTCAACAAGCATTATTCATTCTTAAACAAAACATTAAAACGGAAAAACTACAAAACTACAAAATCATCACAAATGAAATATACGGCGTGTTAGTCACATGACATGCGTGTCGATCTGCAAAACTATTGTGATGTCTGTCACTATTTAACAACGAAAATATAATAATGATTACAATTCTCAATGACAAAATCAGGAAAAGTGAAACTACCTTGGAAGAGGACTTCATCGGTCTGAAATTCTCACAATTTAATGAAAAACCTGAAAAATTGAACATTTAAATCAATGTTTAAACACACTTTTAATCACTGGAAATAACATCATATGTTAACACTACTTAAGCATTATGGGAAGGGTCCAACCTCCGGGATCCCCAGTCCCAAAGTCCCACCATAGGGGTCCAGTGTCCTGGAAAGATAGAACAGAGTAAAACACACGTTTGTTGCAATCAGGCCTAATCTCCAAAGTAACTTTACTCCAAAACGAGACAGCTAATAACAATGCATGATGAAAGTTAACGAGTCCCCTTTCTCTAACTTATTGCTAACAATGGAACAAAACAAAAACAATTTAATAGGCAATGAGTTATGAAAACAGCTTGTAAAAGAAGGACCGACATTCTTAGCAAATAGCTAACTGTCATATTATGTGAAAATGAAAAAGCTTGCTGAAGTGTCCTTTTTCCGGCTTCCCGCTTTGTGAGACTATCGGCTAATTGTTTATCAGCGGTTATCCAGTTAATAGAACTTAATTCCTTTCTCTCCATCACTTGTTTGATTGATGCTATATCAATGCACAAACGTTCTTCAGCAACAAGCTTTGTTGATATCAACTTTTCATAGAGTGATTTATTGTTAATATATCAAGCAATGGGAAGACACTTGATGCTGCAGACTTCTTTGATAACAGATGCAATGTAAAGAGCAGTATCTCAGCCATCAACTTACGCCAGAGACTCTGCGGCCAAATTGACCTTGACAACCTTGCGGATTCACTGAGCATCATACAGTTGGACAGCATATCCCGCACCAACAAGTGGGATGACAAACAAAACCTTCTCCGATTGAAACCCCATAAACTAAATTTGCATAAGATGAGTCAGAAAATGCTACTAGACGAAGTTCTTCTGGTTTACCAAGGAATGGAAAACGAATGTCAACATTTACGCCTTTAACAACTTTGACAACTTCATTTGCTTGTTTCAGATATTCTACTATGGCATTCTTTACGGACATTGTCAAGTCAAGAACATCATACGAAATACCCGGCCTGTACTGGGTTGCCTGTACTAACCAACTTAGCTGACCAGCTGCTTCACGCAATGAGTTTCTTTCCGTTGTACTTAGTTCATCTTTTGGTTTTTGCAATCTCGAGGTAGCGATATTTATCTGGCACAAATCGTTTGCATATTATTGCTGATTCAGTAAAATGCCATCATTGGTATGTTTGACATTCAGACTTTTTGTACTGAAAGGTCTCATCTTTTTTTGCCACAGGGAAATGTTAGACGAATATTGTCAATGATTTTCCCTTCAAATATGTCTGTGCCCACCCAAAGAAAAATCATCAGCGTGAATTATGAATATGCCTTGTATACTATTGTCAAAGAGCCACATGAAAAACCCTGGGTCTGCTGATGCTTGCCGGCATCTATAAAGCAATTTAAAAATTGTACAAGGGTACTTGTACCTGCAGTGCAATTGTAATTGTATTTCCCATACGACATGACGCCACAAGATGCCACAAGATGCAGTTTGCCATGCAAACACCCACGTGACAGCATTTTTTCACCATATAGCCTCATTTTGATTAAGCCTCGTTTTCATGTTGCCTATAAAGCGGCGCCACGCCCCAGCATCAGTGTCATTTGGAATTTGTGAGCTAGACAGCTACAATCCAAGAAGGTTTGCTGCAACTATAGGGCGGGAACCTGTAAAGACAACTGAAGAGCATCATAAATACCCCAAAATGGGAGGGTGTGGCGTCATGTCGTATGGGAAATACAATTACAATTGCACTGCAGGTACAAGTACCCTTGTACAATTTTTAAATTGCATTTCCCATTACTCCATGACGCCACAAGATGCAGATGTACCACCAACAGACAAAACCTTCTTGGCTACCATTGCTGTAGGCGATGGACGATTGTAGAATCGTAGAAATGTCGATTCAGAAGACCAATCTCCGACTCGAAGTATATCTGCAATCGAGGCACCATTAGAAGCAGCTGCTGATGAAGATGCTGAACGGAAGGAATGTCCTTGAAATGATGATATGTCTATCCCTGCTTTTTGAAGAATGCATTTTAACCATCTACTCAGAGTTGATGATGAAACTGGTTTGTGTGGTTTATTAACTGACAAAAATAACAAATTGTTCGAAGAATTGTTGTCTCTGAATTCTAGAGTCATCCTTTCATAATGAATTAAATGAGTAACGACACAAAGACTTGTATCCTCTGAGAATCCAGGAATAAAAATTTCTTTTTTGGACTTATTTGGTCGAGATGTTTTCGTAAGAAGTGGAATGGAGAACAGAACTCCATCATGCTTGTACACTCGATAATTTAAATCCAACTTACGTAACGAGTTTGCCCTTTCAAAGGACGTAAGAGCCAGAAGCGCTAAAAGTTTGAACGACAAATCTTTAAGGGTAAGTCCATCCAAAGGATACTGTGACTTCAAATACTCCAACACAACAGAAACATTCCAAGTTTCGCGATACTTGGGCTGTGGTGGACGTAACTCAAACACACCCTTCATAAAGCGCTTTATAAGAGGATGAGAACCAACAGGAATTCCATCAACCACAACGTGAGTCACAGAAATAGTACTTCTATATACATTAATGGACCGGTACTGAAGACCTTTGTCATAATATAAATGTGCTAAGAAATCCATAATAACAGTTAGAGGACAAGAAACTGGATCTTCCTGTTTTGTGTCACACCAGCTACAGAAATATCTCCACGATGAGGAGTAATGAGCTTCTGTGCTTTTCCGCCATGATGAGGATAGTATTTTGGACACCCTTTCTGGAACTTGCTGCAAGTCAAAGGATCGCCTGAAACAGGCCATGCGGCTAATCGAAGGTGACTGTCCTTCGTTAGAAATCTTGGAGCTTGATGACCCTGTGGAACAGCCACCAAATCCGATACGGAGGAAGTAACAGAGGTCTGTCTCTCAACATGGTCAGTAGAACTGGGTACCATGGTCTCGATTTCCATACAGGAGTTACAAGAATTGCCTTCGCTTTCTCGTCCCTTATCTTTAGCAAGCATTTCGAAATTAGATTCATTGGGGGAAATAGATAACTGAGTTGAAACTGACCCCAATCCTGTGTCAGTGCATCCGTTGCAAGAGCTAGAGGATCTGGTATCCAAGTAATATAACGACTTACTTGCTTGTTCACTGCTGTCGCAAACAGGTCCACCTCTGGCATTCCATAAACTGCCACAATCTGGCGAAACACTTTTGAATTCAGATGCAACTCTGTGCTTATTGAGACTTCTCTTGATAAACAGTCTGCTTCGACGTTCTGTACTCCCGGTATGAAAATTGCGGAAAGATGTATCTTTCTTTCCTGGCACCATTTCCACATGTCTACAGCTAGTTGACACAGCACTGGAGATCTCGTGCCTCCCATTTTGTTGACATATGTCACAGCAGTCTTGTTGTCCATGCAAAGCTGAACATGGAGACACCTTTGAGCTGGCAAAAAAGACTTGAGAGTTAGAAACGCGGCTAAAAGCTCTTTTACGTATATATGAAGACTCTCTTGCTCCCTGGACCACGTGCCTCGAACCTGAAGATGATCGAGGTGGCCCCCCCAACCTTTGTTCGAAGCATCCGAGTGAATGATGATGTCCACAGGAGGGAAAGTGATAGGTCTTGGATTGCACAGCTATAGAGAATCTCGCCACCAAAGAATTTCTTCCCTGGAAGAAGGAGACAGAGAAAGTTTTACTCCATACGAGACCTTACATGGCAAGCCTCTTGGAAACCTTGATGATTGCAGATGCAATTGACGATTAAGGTCTCTTTGTATGTTTCGAATATGAAGAGGTGCCTCGAGAACTCCATGCCGTGTTGCTGAGCAGGTGCCTAAAACCGAGCTAGTTGACGTAGTGTTACTAGGGACGAAGACAGCAAATCTTGAGATAGGCTCTTAATATGTAAAATCTTTTCCTAGGAAGCTCTAGTGTATGTTGCACTGAATCTAGAACCAT
>JACTAT010000020.1:187457-373475 GCA_014526335.1 Chrysaora quinquecirrha
CGCGGTTCTTTCTCCGGGGTGACTGGTGCTTTGGCTGGAAACTGCGTTTTCCGCTTCAATCACCGATCTTTAAGGTGTAGTTTTAATTCAGGCAGTTAGAGGGCTAATGCATTAAACGCCCACTTCCTGAGGTAGATCCTTGCTAGTATTAAATGTTTTTGTGGACTCAAAAGCAAACTTTGGCAGATCAAAGGAACACAATGCGTTGAGCGCAACAAACAATATAAGTCCATCATGAAAACAAAACATTTCAAAATCAAGAACCAATCGAAATTTTGAACACATTTCAGGACCAAAAAACATTTAGAATAATACGGCTTGCATTATATGAGCAGAAAAGGCTTCGTCCAAAGAAGCGCATTTCTAGGCACAACAGGGCAGCGCGGAACCTATTCATAAACATTCGTTTATGTGGGTAAGTACGGAGGGCAGAACAATATGGAACTCATTGATTCAATGAAACAGAGTTTTCATTGTGTGCATATTGAATAGTAATTCCTACAAAGATAATAGAACTTCCTATCTTTACCTATCCTATACAACATTCCTGATTCCTAGCTATCTATCTGTCTAGGTATATTCCTTCCGGTTTGCCAAAACTCTCTCCAATATGTTTTCATTCTTCAAACATAAAAACAAAAACGAGATGACATGAAAATTTAGACATGATGGAAGAAATATTGTAAATGTTTTTACAAGATCGTTATTTAAACGATGAAATCGTCTCAGCACCTTTTGGAACTAGTGTTTTTCATTTGTATACAGTCGTTATAATCTCTCTACTATCCTAAAACAGGAGTGGTCATGGCAACCGATTTTGTCACAGTCACTCCTCCGACGTCGCACGTCGTACGCCTCTCCCGCTTGCTCTCTGCTCTGCCGCCGGTGGGGTAGGCGAGCCATCGCCCTTCGTTTCTCCCAAATCTGCCGTCGTTTCGGGGGTAATTGGGGCTAACCCTCCTTTCATGTGCGTCACTGGCGCCAGTCGAAATTGAACAACAATCGCCCAGCAGGCCGAAACTTTACTTGCAGGTTTCAACAAAACTCGCGCCGAAATTCGTTTCGATTTTTCGTGTTTTCGTTTGGGAACACCGTTTTCTTACGAAATGATTAAAAATTGGAATTAATTTAACTGTTTTCGAGCTGAAATAACCGTGTTTTGGTTTTCTGTGCTGCTGGGCGAAGCTAATTTCTTTGTGTTTCTTTTCACTGCTTGATTCTTTGGTTTGTTGACAGCTCGATTAAACTTTGTGAAACAAAGCAAGCCTACTGTGCGTGACCGTGACAGTTGGCATGACTTCCGCCTGAGAGGAAAATATGTTTTGTTTCGATGAAAGTCTCTTTGGGTTTCCTGCAATATTTAGTGCAATTAAAAGGGTGCTTTGGAAGTTTGCTTTACACGGAGCTGGAGTCGTAATTTCGTTTCTAGATTTCAATGAACAAACTTGAAAATGGTATGTTTTTTTTTTGGTATTTAAATTGTACCGTTATCAAGCTCAATACCAGCTTGAATTTCTCAGTGCGTTGGGGTCTTCCCCCTACTCCAAGGCAAATATCGTTTCGTTTTTATAGAAGGCTTTTACGATTTTTACCTCACTAAGTTTATAAGGCGAAAATCGTATCAACGTTAAGAATCATCAGAATCAATAATACATTTCTGAAATATTTACTTCAACTAAAAGGGTGCTTTAGAAGTTTGCTTTTTACGGGCTTACGGCGCTGGACTCCTAAATTTCATTTCCAAATTTCAATGACCAAACAGGGAATTGTAAAATTTTTTGGTATTCAAATTGAGCCGTTTTCAAGTTCAATAGTTCGAGTTTGTGTGTGTAGGGATCACAATTTCGTTTCTGTTCCAGTTGACTTTCTTTACATCTTCGTTCAGTCAAGCAGCATTTTTTCATCATGCTTTCATTGCGTTGAGCGAGAGGCATTTCACTCTCCAAAAAAATGTGTACGAAATTTCTGTGAAAACAAAATGTTTTTCCAAGGATTTTCATGAAAAAATCGTATTTCCAGCCAAAGAGTACGAGATTTCCAAGGAGTGAATCCCCGAGTGAATCACCCCTCCACATTGAGATGGAAAAAGTTTTCCCATGTATTCATGTTCATTCTTGTGGGATATATTGCTTTGTGCAAAGACTTTTCTAAGGATCGCCATTACCTTATTTCAAAAGGTCATTTAAAATATGAAAGTGCATTTCATGGTTAACAAAGCCCATTCAAACGCAGAGAGGAAGAATGATGCTATAAAAACCTGGACCAACGAACTGCTCGAACAAAAACACCAAGGAACGGAACTTGAGAATCAGCAAAGAACCTTGGACTAACACCATTGACCAGGACCTTCACTGGGACTAGGAAACAACAGGAAGGACACAGGAATGAAACTGAAGGAATGGACCAACCACAATGAATAATTTGAGGACTAAGGAACATTATAGTGGACTAAGTACACTGCACTAAGATCAAGGAACAGCACTTTAAGTGAGAACAGGAAGCAGAACCCTGGACTAAGACTAAATAACAGAACATTAAGTGGGACTGGGAACAGGACCTTTGACTGGAGAGGGACCCTGGGAATATGATCAGGACCCATTATCAAGACTAAAGGATCCTGGACTTAGGCTATGGAACAGAGCCTTAAGTGGCAAAAGAGAACAGGACCAGACTAAGGACAAGGAACAGGACTTTAAGTGGGACCAGGAAGCAGGACCCTGGACTAAGGCTAAACAAAAGAACCTTTCGTGGGGCTGGGGAACAGGACCTTTGACTGGAGAGGGACCCTGGGAATACGATCAGGACCCATTATCAAGACTTAAGGACCCTGGACTTAGGCCAAGGAACAGTTCCTTAAGTGGCAAAAGAGAACAGGACCTTCAACTAAGGACAAGGAACAGGGTTTTAAGTGGGACCAGGAAGCAGGAACCTGGACTAAGGCCAAAGAAGAGAACCTTTAGTGGGGCTGGAGAACAGGACCTCTGACTTGAGAGGGACCCTGGGAACCGGATCAGGACCCATTATAGGACCTCCAATTTAGGCCAAGGAACAGAACCTTAAGTGGAAAAAGGGAACAGGAACCTGGACTAAAACAAGAAAAATGACCTATGAATAAATTAAGCAACTAAGTAGAGGTTACATCTGGAAGATGGAATGGCTTCTCTCAATAATTTTAATTCACTAACCTTATGAGGCGGTGGTCCTCACGAGGCGGTGGTCTTAGACGGGCAAGAGCTAGTCTTATATTAAAATGGGTTTTGAATTAGCGAGAATTTTGTACCAGTAACTTTGAGCTCCCTGCAAGTCGTTTTCGCACGCCATTTTCGCACGATAAGGCCGCCTGTGGGGCAGGGGAGCCAGCGCACCTTCTTTTTCCCCTCTCTGCTGCCTTCTCTGGGGTAATTGGGGCTAACCCTTCTTTGAAGTGCGTCATTGGTGCCTGTTTTAACCATCGCCCGATTGTTCTCACTAGGAGGATTATCACTAAATCACAACAACGCACAGTAGCACGGTCGGTAAGGTGGCGTGTCTCGTGAGCTGCTATGCAGAGTCGGGTGTTCGATTCCCCTCGGGGGAAGACTTTTCTTTTCCAATTTTTTTATTTCTGTTATTATCGTGTCGGAAATGTTTTCAAAGGGCCAAGGAGACGTCTGGTAACTAAAATTTGTTTTTGGTGTAATTTTTAAATTCGTTAGACATATTTTTTTTACGTGTTTTGTTTTTCCCTTCCATGAATATTAGGACCACTACGAGATTGTTGCACACTAAGCAAACGGCTGTGTAGCCGAGTGGTTAAATGCTCACTTGCTAACCGGGGAGACTGGAGTTCAAGTCCCCTCCAGGACAAAAATTTTTGGTGTTTTTGTTTTTGCGATCTAAATATTTTACAATTTTTTTAAATATCTAAATGTCACTTTGACACAACAAGAAGGCTTTTTGGAATGACTGAAATATTTAGATCTATTTTTACTCATATCTTTTCAATTATAAATTTACTTTCAATTTATTTCTGTCGTTTTTGTGTTGGAAATGTTTTCAAAAGTCCGAGGAGATGTCTGGGAACTAAAATTTGCTTTGGGTATAATTTGTTAGTTTGTTTTTGACATTATTTTTTAACGTGTTTTGCTGTTCCCTTCTATGAATATTAGGACCACCTGGAGATTATCCTCTACTAAGAAATATGGCAGTCCCCTCAAAGGCAATTTTTTGGTGTTTTTGTTTTTGTGATTTAAATATTTTACAATTTTTTCTAATAACAAAAAGTCACTTTGACAAAACAAGAAGGCTTTTTGGAATGACTCAAATCTTTAGATCTATTTTTACTCATATCTTTTCAATTATAAATTTATTTTCAATTTATCTCTCAACAAACACTGACACTAACTTTCATGTTCATTTGGATTTTATTTTCATTTTCATTTCATCTTTCATTTAATTCAAAGTTTTATTGTAGCTGAAGAATTTAGAATTATATTAAATTGTTTTAAATTATAAATTATATTAAATTTCAATTTTATTAATATTTACATTAAGGCCAATACCATTAGGTATACCAACGGGGGTCCAAATCAATGTCGGCAATTAATAAACGTAGTTTCATCCTATCACAAGTGAAATTGTTTCTTCAAAAATTAATAAATAGGGGGGTCCTACTAAGGCCCTGTGGGTGGGGGAAAAACTCAAAATTAATAAACCGGAGGACGTTTATTTGGCATCTAAGAGTATGAAGATGAATTAAGATGATGATAAAGTTTGACATTGGCATTATTGCATGTGGCGATAAAGAACAACCTAAACATTAAGTTCAAGTTTCAATGTTATTTCAGATTTACATCAAGATTAACATCAAGGTTCAGATAAAGACTCATTTCAAAATGAACTTTAAGTTTAATTTCAAAAATGAAATACTGATACTTAGACCAAGACTAACAAAGACTAAGACTAATATTAAGATGGAGTTCAAGATTAACTAAGACTAAGATTAAGATTAACCTTAAGATTAAGGTTAGAATTAAGATTCAGATTTAGATTCAGATACAGATTCAGATTAAGATTAAGATTAACATTTAGATTAACATTAAGGTTAACATTCCAATTCAGGTAGAAGTTAAGATTAAGATTCCATTTAACTTGAAGACTAAGATTAAGACTAGACTAACATTAACATTGAGATCAAGACTTTGATTCACAGAAAATATAGCCACCTCAATGCACAGTGTCTTTAGGTCGAAGCTCTTATTGGCGGAGTTCATCAGAGGCGGTGGTCCTCATGAGGCGGTGGTCTTACACGGGCAAGAGCTAGTCTCTCTATATTAAAATGGTAATTTCCATGGAAACCGATTTTTCAACCATCCCCCTGCCCCTCTGGTAAGTGCTTCGCCCTTCCAACTTGCATCCTGCTCTGCCGACCGTGGGGTAGGCGTGTCATCACCCTGTTGTTTTTTGCAAACTTCTCTTGCTTCTGGGGTAACTGGGGCTAACCCTTCTTTGAAGTGCGTCATTGGTGCCTGTTTTGACCATTGTCCGATTGTTTTCTGTAGGAGGATTATCACTAAATCGCAACAAGGCACGGTAGCACGGTCGGTAAAAGGGCGTGTCTCGTGAGCTGCGATGCAGAGTTGGGAGTTCGACTCCCCTCAAGGGAAAGTCTTTTTCTCTGGAATTTTTTTCTTTCTCTTATTTTCGTGTTGGAAATGTTTTCAAAAGGCCGAGGAGTCGTCTGGTAACTAAAATTTGCTTTTGGTTTAATTTTTAAGTTCGTTAGACATAATTTTTTATCGTGTTTTGTTTTTCCCTTCCATGAATATTAGGACCACTAGGAGATTGTTGCACACTAAGCAAACGCCTGTGTAGCCGAGTGGTTAAATGCTCGCTTGCTATCCGGGAGGCCGGAGTTCAAGTCCCCTCCAGGGCAAATTTTTGGTGTTTTTGTTTTTGCGATCTAAATATTTTACAATTTTTTTAATATCTAAATGTCACTTTGACACACCAAGAAGGCTTTTTGGAATGACTGAAATCTTTAGATCTATTTCTACTCATATCTTTTCAATTATAAATTTACTTTCAATTTATTTCTGTCGTTTTTGTGTTGGAAATGTTTTCAAAAGTCCGAGGAGATGTCTGGGAACTAAAATTTGCTTTGGGTATAATTTTTTAGTTTGTTTTTGACATTATTTTTAACGTGTTTTGTTGTTCCCTTCTATAAATATTAGGACCACCTGGAGATTATCCTCTACTAAGAAATATGGCAGTCCCCTCAAAGGCAATTTGTTGGTGTTTTTGTTTTTGTGATTTTAAATATTTTGCAATTTCTTCTAATAACAAAAAGTCTTTTCGACAAAACAAGAAGGCTTTTTGAATGACTCAAATCTTTACATCTATTTTTACTCATATCTTTTCAATTATAAATTTATTTTCAATTTATCTCTCAACAATGACACTAACTTTCATGTTCATTTGGATTTTATTTTCATTTTCATTTCATCTTTCATTTAATTTAAAGTTTTATTGTAGCTGAAGAATTTAGAATTATATTAAATTATTTTAAATTATAAATTATATTAAATTTCAATTTTATTAATATTTACATTAAGGCCAATACCATTAGGTATACCAACGGGGGTCCAAATCAATGTCTTGGATTTTATTTTCATTTTCATTTCATCTTTCATTTAATTTAAAGTTTTATTGTAGCTGAAGAATTTATAATTATATTAAATTATTTTAAATTATAAATTATATTAAATTTCAATTTTATTAATATTTACATTAAGGCCAATACCATTAGGTATACCAACGGGGGTCCAAATCAATGTCGGCAATTAATAAACGTAGCTTCATCCTATCACAAGTGAAATTGTTTCTTCAAAATTAATAAATAGGGGGGTTCTACTAAGGCCCTGTGGGTGGGGGAAAAACTCAAAATTAATAAACCGGAGGACGTTTATTTGGCATCTAAGAGTATGAAGATGAATTAAGATGATGATAAAGTTTGACATTGGCATTATTGCATGTGGCGATAAAGAACAACCTAAACATTAAGTTCAAGTTTCAACATTATTTCAGATTTACATCAACATTAACATCAAGGTTCAGATAAAGACTCATTTCAAAATGAAATTTAAGTTTAATTTCAAAAATGAAATACTGATACTTAGACCAAGACTAACAAAGACTAAGACTAATATTAAGATGGAGTTCAAGATTAACTAAGACTAAGATTAAGATTAACCTTAGGATTAAGGTTAGAATTAAGATTTGGCGGAGTTCATCAGAGGCGGTGGTCCTCATGAGGCGGTGGTCTTAGACGGGCAAGAGCTAGTCTCTTATATTAAAATGGTAATTTCCATGGAAACCGATTTTGTTAGAGTCGCTCCTCCGAAGTCGTAAGTGGTACGCTTTTCCGACTTTTCCCTGCTCTGCCGACCGTGGGGTAGGCGTGTCATCACCCTTTCGTTTTTGCAAACTGCCTTGGCTTCTGGGGTAATTGGGGCTAACCCTTCTTTGAAGTGCGTCATTGGTGCCTGTTTTAACCATCGCCCGATTGTTTTCTGTAGGAGGATTATCACTGAAACGCAACAAGTCACTGTAGCACGGTCGGTAAGGCGGCGTGTCTCGTGAGCTGAGATGCAGAGTTGGGAGTTCGACTCCCCTCAGGGATAATCTTTTCCTTTCGAATTTTTATTTCTGTTATTTTCGTGTTGGAAATGTTTTCAAAAGGCCGAGGAGTCGTCTGGTAACTAAAATTTGCTTTTGGTTTAATTTTTAAGTTCGTTAGACATAATTTTTTATCGTGTTTCCTTTTTCCCTTCAATGAATATTAGGACCACTAGGAGATTGTCGCCCTCAAAGCAAATGGCTGTGTAGCCGAGTGGTTTAATGCTCGATTGCTAACTGGGGAGACCGTAGTTCAAGTCCCCTCCAGGGAAAAATTTTTGGTGTTTTTGTTTGTGCGATCTAAATATTTTACAATTTTTTTTTAATATCTAAATGTCACTTTGACACAACAAGAAGGCTTTTTGGAATGACTGAAATCTTTAGATCTATTTTTACTCATATCTTTTCAATTATAAATTTACTTTCAATTTATTTCTGTCGTTTTGTGTTGGAAATGTTTTCAAAAGTCCGAGGACATGTCTGGGAACTAAAATTTGCTTTGGGTATAATTTTTAGTTTGTTTTGACATTATTTTTAACGTGTTTTGTTGTTCCTTCTATGAATATTAGGACCACCTGGAGATTATCCTCTACTAAGAAATATGGCAGTCCCCTCAAAGGCAATTTTTGGTTTTTTGTTTTGTGATTTAAATATTTTACAATTTTTCTAATAACAAAAAGTCACTTTGACAAAACAAGAAGGCTTTTTGGAATGACTCAAATCTTTAGATCTATTTTTACTCATATCTTTTCAATTATAAATTTATTTTCAATTTATCTCTCAACACTGACACTAACTTTCATGTTCATTTGGATTTTATTTTCATTTTCATTTCATCTTTCATTTAATTTAAAGTTTTATTGTAGCTGAAGAATTTAGAATTATATTAAATTATTTTAAATTATAAATTATATTAAATTTCAATTTTATTAATATTTACATTAAGGCCAATACCATTAGGTATACCAACGGGGGTCCAAATCAATGTCGGCAATTAATAAACGTAGTTTCATCCTATCACAAGTGAAATTGTTTCTTCAAAAATTAATAAATAGGGGGGTCCTACTAAGGCCCTGTGGGTGGGGAAAAACTCAAAATTAATAAACCGGAGGACGTTTATTTGGCATCTATGAGTATGAAGATGAATTAAGATGATGATAAAGTTTGACATTGGCATTATTGCATGTGGCGATAAAGAACAACCTAAACATTAAGTTCAAGTTTCAACGTTATTTCAGATTTACATCAAGATTAACATCAAGGTTAAGATAAAGACTCATTTCAAAATGAACTTTAAATTTAATTTCAAAAATGAAATACTGATACTTAGACCAAGACTAACAAAGACTAAGACTAATATTAAGATGGAGTTCAATTCAATTCAATTCAATTCATTTTATTTGATTAACTAAGACTAAGATTAACATTAACCTTAAGATTAAGGTTAGAATTAAGATTCAGATTTAGATTCAGATTTAGATTCAGATACAGATTCAGATTAAGATTAAGATTAAGATTAACATTTAGATTAACATTAAGGTTAACATTCCAATTCAGGTAGAAGTTAAGATTAAGATTCCATTTAACTTGAAGACTAAGATTAAGACTAGACTAACATTAAGATTGAGATCAAGATTTTGATTAACAGAAAATATAGCCACCTCAATGCACAGTGTCTTTTAGGTCGAAGCTCTTATTGGCGGAGTTCATCAGAGGCGGTGGTCCTCATGAGGCGGTGGTCTTACACGGGCAAGAGCTAGTCTACTATACTAAAATGGTAATTTCCATGGTAACCGATTTTGTCTCAGTCACTCCTCCGGTGTTGGTGGTACGATTTTCGGACTTTTTCGCCGCCCGGCCGACCGTGGGGTAGGCGTGTCATCACCCTTTCGTTTTTTGCAAACTTGTCTCTCTTTTGGGGTAAGTGGGGCTAACCCTTCTTTGAAGTGCGTCATTGGTGCCTGTAACAACAATCGCCCGATTGTTTTCCTAAAGGGATTATCGAAATCTGAAACCCGTGAAAATAGCTCTATTGGTAAGGGCTCCTGTTTCGTGATGCAGGTTGTCGGAGGCCGGAGATCGATTCCCCTCACGAGAGGATCAGATTTTTTTATTTCTGTGATTTTCCTGTTGAAAATGCTTTCCGGAGGACCGGGAGACATCTCGATCACTAAAACTTGCTTCGGAATAATTTTAAAATTCGTTTGGTATTAATATTTCTAAATCAAAGTTCCTCAAACAAAGTCCATGTTTACGTGAATATTCAGTCAACCGGCTTGAATCGCGTTGTGACAAATGCTTTCAACCCTTTCAATGGAAACAAAATGCCATTACTGCATTTCAAAAGCTTATTCAGAAGTGCATTTCATTCAAAGAAAACAAACAAAAACTCTTTAAAAGAGTTTGTGAAGAGTGCATTTGAAAGCCAACAAAACCCTTTCCAAATACCGTCACGAACTTCAAGCTGCCTTGATAGCAGTATCTGACTGTACAGGACTGAGCAAGATAAACTACAGCAAGACCAAGAAGCAGGATCCTGCAGTAAAACCGAGTTCTCCACGATCAGGGGAAAATGCGTTCAATCTATTATATTGCTACGTTTTGTATCATGATTTTCGCGGGAGCCTTTCAACGGGAAGGAAACAAGGAAACAAGCCAAGGACAGCTAGAAAGGTAAAATTTTCTTCACAACATAAAAACTTGACCAACAAACTTTGCTAAGGAAAACAATGATGAACAGAACTGCAGAGAATGAACAATAACTAGACTGAGGAACAGGACCATAGTACCGGACTGAAGAACAAGACGGATGGGTAATTTCAGGACTGAGGAACAGGACTAAGGAATAGGATTGAAGACCATGGGTAATTTCAGGACTGAGGAACAGGACTAAGGAGTTGGACTGAAGACCAAGAGTAATTTGAGGACTGAGGAAGAGGACTAAGGAGCGGGATTGAAGACCATGAGTAATTTCAGGACTGAGGAACAGGACTAAGGAATAGGACAGAAGACCATGGGTAATTTCAGGACTGAGGAACAGGACTAAGGAGCAGGACTGAAGACCATGAGTAACTTGAGTAATTTCAGGACTAAGAAACAGAATAAAGGAAAGGGACTGAACACTATGAACAATTTCGGGATTAAGATGAACAATAAGGAGACTGAGGAACAGGACCAAGGAGTGGGACAGAAGACCATTTCAGGACTAAGTAACGGGATAAAGGAACGGGACTGAAGACCATGAACAATTTCAGGACTAAGGAACATGAGCAATAACAAGACTGAGGAACAACACCAAGGAATGGAACTTAAGACCATTTCAGGACCAATGAACAGGAAAAAGGAACGGGACTGAAGACCATGAATAATTTCAGGATTAAGGAGCATGAAGAATAACAAGACTGAGGAACAGCACGAAGGAATGGAACTGAAGACCATTTCACGACTAAGGAACAGGGAAAAGGAACGGGACTGAAGACCATGAGTAATTTCAGGACTAAGGAGCAGGATAAAGGAAAGGGACTGAAGACTATGAATAATTCCGGGATTAACAATTATGAACCATAATAATAACACTAAGGATCAGTACCAAGGAATGGGACTGAAGGCGACTGATTATGTCAGGATTAAGGGACAGACTATAGACAAAGAGAATGTTTGTACACTGACTAATTTGAAACTTAGGAACATTATTGTGGACTAAGGACCTTGCACTAAAACAGAGGAACAGAACTGAGATTGGCACTAGGAAAAGGGACCCTGGACTGGGATCAAGGACAAATACTAGAGATTAGAAACTAGGAGATAAGTGGAGAGGCAGAGGTCCTTGAGGTGGAGGTCTTTGAGGCGGAGGTTCTTGAGGCGGTGGTTCTTGAGGCGGAGTCCTTGTGAGGCGGTGCACTTAGACGGGCAAGAGCTAGTCTACTATACTAAAATGGTAATTTCCATGGAAACCGATTTTGTCTCAGTCACTCCTCCGAAGTTGGGAATGGTACGATTTTCCGACTTTTTCGCCGCCCGGCCGACCGTGGGGTAGGCGTGTCATCACCCTTTTGTTTTTTGCAAACTTCTCTCGCTTCTGGGGTAATTGGGGCTAACCCCTCTTTGAAGTGCGTCATTGGTGCCTGTTTGAACAATCGCCCCATTGTTTTCCTAAAAGGATTATCGAAATCTGAAACCCGTGAAAATAGCTCTGTTGGTAAGGGCTCCTGTTTCGTGATGCAGGTTGTCCAAAGCAGGAGATCGATTCCACTTGGGGGCGAATAGTTTTCCATCAGCATTTTTTCTTTCAGTGGTTTCCGTGGTGGAAATGCTTTTCGGAGCACAAGGAGATGCCTTGATCACTAAATCTTGCTTCGGAATTATTTTAAAATTCGTTTCGTATTATTATTTTTCAATTGAAGTTCATCAAGCAAAGTCCATGTTTACATGAATATTCAGTCAACCGGTTTGAATCGCGTTGCGAAAATGCTTTTAACCCTTTCAATGGAAACAAAATGCCATTACCACATTTCAAAAGCTTATTCAGAAGTGCATCTCATTTTCAAAGAAAACAAACAAAAACCCTTTTAAAAGAGTGCATTTGAAAGCCTTTCCAAATGCCATCACGAAGTCTAAGCTGCCTTCATTGCAGTATCTGCCTAAACAGGACTGAGGAAGATAAACTACCACAAGACCAAGTAAGAGGATCTTGCAGTAAAACCGAGTTCTCCACAATCAGGGGGAGAATGCGTCCAATCTATTTTATTGTTGCGTTTTCTATCATGGATCTTTGAGGAATCCTTTCACCATGACTATGATTTCACAGGGAAGGAAACAAGAACAGCTACAAAGGTAAAATTTTCTTCTCAGCATAAAAACTTGACCAACGAACTGGGCTAAGGAAATCGACAAGGAACAGAACTGCAGAAAATGAACAATAACAAGACTGAGGAACAGGACCACAGTACGGGACTGAAAACCACGAATAATCTCCGGACTAAGGAACATGAACATTAACATGATTGGGGAACAGGACCAACGAATGGGACTGAAGACGATGAGTAATTTCAGGACTAAGGAACATGAACAATAACAAGAATGAGGAACAAGACCAAGGAATGGAACTGAAGACCATTTCAGGACTAAGGAACAGGATAAAGGAACGGGACTGATAACCATGAATAATTTCAGGCTAAGGAACATGAGCAATAATATGACTGACAAACAGGACCAACAAACGGGACTGAAGACCATGAATAATTTCAGGACTAAGGAGCACAAACAATTACAAGACTGGGGAACAAGACCAAGGAATGGAACTGAAGACCAGTTCAGGACTAAGGAACAGGATAAAGGAACGGGACTGAAGACCATGAATAATTTCAGGACTAAGGAACAAGATAAAGGAATGTGAGGAACAGGACCAAGGAATGGGACGGAAGACCATCAATTATTTCAGGACTATTTAACGAACAGACCATAGACAAAGAGAACTGCTGTACGCTAACTAATTTGAAACTTAGGAACATCATTGTGGACTAAGGACCTTGGACTAAAACAGAGGAACAGAGCTGTGATTGGCACTAGGAAAAGGGACCCTGGACTAGGACCAAGGAAAAATACTCAAGATTAGAAACTAGGAGCTAAGTGGAGAAGCAGAGTTAGTTGAGGCGGAGGTTCTTAAGGCAGAGGTCCTTGAGGCAGAGGTCCTTGAGGTTCTTCAGGCGGAGGTTCTACGGGGCGGTGGTCAGAGACGGGCATGGGCTAGTAGCTCCTTTGCTGAGTTTGAAATTCTTCAAACTGAACTAGCCAGGCTCAGAAAGCCAGTTTCGGAAGAAGAGTTTAGCTCACTAAAAGCCTGTTTAAAAGAGAAAGATCGATAGTTTTGGTCTGTTGAAGAATAAAGAGTAGAATTAATAGAATCACCGAATGAATTTATAATGATAATTTTTGGTGACTGAAATTTTCTCCTGATATCCCTGTATACAAATTGTCTTGACCTCCCTCCACAGGGTTTTTAATAAGATTTTTCCGAGTTGAAGTGATCTATAGGATCCTCAAATATTAACGATTTTATTATATATGTTTTCGATTAAAGCCATTAATGCTCCTGAGTATAAACATGTTTCTGCAAGGCAGCAGGCCTATAAAACGAAATGGTAATTTTGCTGATGATGTACTTAAGGTAGCAGTTTACTTTGCTGTTCACCAAGACACCTATCTGCCATTGACGCATACTGTGTCAACTGTCAAGGATATTCGAAAGAAGGAGATCAAATCTGTCACAATTTTTACCCTGAACAGGGGGTCCTGTTATGAAAAAGTCACTCTATTTTAGTTTCCAGAAAAATTTCGCTGATGATAGATGTAGAAAAAAAATTTTGGCACGTATTTGCAGTTTTGCACACTCTATTGCGTGAAATATTTTTGTAAAAATTTAGAACTTTTCAAGTGCTAAAAACTAACCTAGGGCTGCACGCAGTAATGGCCTTCTTTACTTGATTTTTGAATTGCAATGAGACGATTGCTATCCAAGGCATTTTTAGGAAAACAGGGCACTTTTGCGGACCAAACTTCTTATCAACTGAAAAACTTTTGATCTCCTTGCGAAAACAATCCGAAGTAACGTCCTCAGAATAGTCGTTTTCAATAAGAATAGACCTTACTGAGAATATGGAAGAGGCGTGTATCTTTCAGCGTGCAGCAAGCAATCATCAATATAACTATTTACATGAAGTACTTAAACAAACAAGCATAATTAACATAATTAACATAATAATAATAATCACTTAATCACTACATCGCTCCTCTTTTTTTTAAAATTTTTTAATTTTATTACATAAGCAATGTCCTTGTCAAAGGTTTATTATTTACACTTTCAAGTTCGACGGTACAGCAAACCCAAATCTTGCGACTGGTATACTTGACCTTTGTGATCTTCTAGGTGTATCATCGACTTGGTTTTTCTCGGTATCCTTTTCCTTTTCTGGCAGAACGACTTTTCTTTCATTGTCTCTCTGCGTTATTCTCATTTCGTCATCTTCATCTAGACTGTCATATTCTGGAACCTTTTTAAAATGAGATATGTTTCTCGTGATGATATGTTTCTCATTCTTGGCCACAATCCTTGTCCCTTTACGTTGATATACTGTGAAGCGTTCAGGACTAAACTTTGGTGTTAATTTATTATGTCTCTTCTGCAAGCATATAACAATGTCACCAATTTGAATGATTGACTCTTTAGTATTATTTCTTTTCTCATAATACTCTTTATTTTGCATCTTCTTTTCTTCGATGTTTCTTTTTGCTTCCAAGTGTTTGTTTAATACTTTTCTTGATGGTAATTCAGGTAAATGACCTCGAATTTTCCTGTTGAACAAAAGTTCACTTGGTGATACTTTCGTTGTTGAATGTGGCGTTGTCCTGTACGTCAATAGAAATCGCTGAAGCTCTTGTCTCCAGTTCTTTCCTTCCAATTGAGCCGTTTGGAGGACTTTTTCAATTGGCTTCATTATACTTTCAACATTTGGGTTACCTCTAGGCCATAATGGAGTGCTTGGTTTCCATTCGGTTCCAATTGCCTTGGCATATCTTTCGAATTCTTGTCCATTAAATGGAGGTCCATTGTCGGTTTTGAGAATGACTGGTATGCCATGTGTGGCAAATATTCGGTCTAATTTCGGAATGACCGCTGTCGCTGATGTGGACTTTACAATTTCGATTTCTGGAAATTTCGAATAAGTGTCTAGTACTACCAAAATATATTTTTCGGTATTTGCGATAGGTCCATGAAAATCAATTGCGACTGTGTGCCAAGGAATATCAATATCAGTTAACTGCATTGGTTCTAGCTTGTTAGTGTTTCCAACAGCTTGACATGCATTACAATGTTCTATTACTGCTTTTACTTTATCACTCATATTTGGGAACCATATTTTCTCTCTCATTAGACTTTTTGTCCTCTCTATACCTTGATGTCCAACATGATCTAATTTTGTTGCTCTCTCATGTACACACTATGGGAAAACTAATTTACTTCCCTTTAATATTAAACCTTTGTCTGTATGCACTGTTAACTCATCTGCACATTTTTTGTGCTGTTGCAGATCAGTATCCTTTGCATCCCAAAATCCAGTTTGAACAGCTTGTTGAACTTTTTGTAATACCTCATCCTTTTGTGTAGCAATTTTGACTTCATCAAGGGTTATTGTTTTAGGTACACTATGCTTGATAATGTAGTTTACGTATTCTTCGGCTTGTTTCTCCTCTTTACTTTCAGATGATGTAGTATTCAAGGGATGTCTACTTAGACAATCAGATTCGTTTAGTGATCCTTTTTTGTAGATTACACGAAAGTTATAGGGTTGTAGTCGTAATACCCATCTTTCAATTCTTGCAGGAGGTTTAGATCGATCATTATTAAAGATTGATTCCAAAGCTTTGTGATCTGTGATTACGTCAAATTCAGTACCTAGCAGAAATAATCGAAAATGTTCTATTCCCCATACTAGTGCAAGTCCTTCGATATCTGTCTGGGAATATCTTTTCTCCACCGAGGTTAAAGCTCTACTGGCATATGATATTATCTTATATTGTGACCCTTCTGAGTCCTTCTGGGCTAAAATAGCACCTAAAGCATGTGGCGATCCATCTACAATCAAAATGCTTCGTATTTCTGTGTCAAAGTATGCAACTACAGGCGCTTGAGTTAGTTTCTTCTTTAATTCGTTGAAGCTCTCTCTTCAACTATAGTCCATTTGAAAACTGAGTTTTTCTTTGTCAATTCACGAAGTGGTTGTGTTATCGTTGCAGAGTTTGGTATGTAATCGCTGCAAGTATTAGCCATTCCAAGAAAACTTCTGAGTTCTGATGCATTAGACGGCGCTGTGGCATTAAGTAGATAAGAAACACGTTCAGGGTCTGGTTTTGTCCCTTTTTCAGTGAATATTAATCCATAGAACTTTATTTCTGACTGAAGAAATTTGCATTTTTCTCCTTTTGCCTTGATGTTTAGATCTGATAAACGTTTAAGACAAGTATCAAGTGCAATGTCATGATCTGCTTCTGTTTTACCAAAAATAATTATGTCATCTGCTTAATCCATAGAACTTTATTTCTGACTGAAGAAATTTGCATTTTTCTCCTTTTGCCTTGATGTTTAGATCTGATAAACGTTTAAGACAAGTATCAAGTGCAATGTCATGATCTGCTTCTGTTTTACCAAAAATAATTATGTCATCTGCAATATTTTTTACTCCATTTATATCACTGAGGTTTCTCTGCAGAATGTTCTGAAAGATTTCAGCTGCGCTAGAAGTACCATAATTTAATCTTTTGTACTGATAGAGACCTTCATGAGTAGAAAACGTAGTAATATAGCGACTTTCCGGGTCTAATTCAACTTGATGGTAGGCCTGCTTTAAATCAATTTTCGAGAAAAATTTAGATCCATTTACTTCAGCTTTAATATCATCCAAAGTAGGCATTAGGTGTCTTTCTCTCTCTATGGCCTTATTTGTTTCACGCATGTCAACACATATGCGTGTTCCCCCGTCTTTCTTAGGAATACAAACAATGGGTGAGAACCAGGGCGTTGGCTGGTCAATGACTTTTTCGATTATGTCTTGGTTCTGGAGTTTTTCAAGTTCTTTTGATACTGCTCTGCGCATATGATTCGCTTCGCCGTTGAGGTTGAATGACAGGCTTAATAGCTTCATTAATGTGTAGTTTTATTCGCTGGTTTCGTAATTTTCCTTCACCAATGAAAACATTCCGATATTTATTAATAATATCTTGAATTTGTTTATCCTTGCATTCTGGCAGCTTATCCTGTTGATCACCAGAGTTATTCACATCATTTGGCGTATTTCCAGTGTTTCCATTATGTGCATGTTTCACTTTGTTTATCATGGCAATTAGCTGTAAATCCTGAGCTGTCTTTGCACTCAGCAGGTTGCCACCTGATCCTTCAACTACAGAATTTGGAAACAATGTAACGCTTTGAAGATTCGATCATAGCATCAAAACAACCTTTTATTTGAAGAGGGGTAGTAGATCCGTACGCAAATAATTTGGTGTTATTAGATTTCAACTCACTGACAGTTTTAAGGTTTTCGTATGTTTGGCTATCTATCACGTTTACAGTTGCCCCTGTATCAACCAGAAAGATACATCATGTGACTCATTCAATTTTGAGTTTGAATTTATTATTAAACGATGAATTTTCCTGAATTGCATAGGCATATTCGTCTTCTGAGCTGTAGATTTCCTCTTGGTCCACCTTTTCTTGTGTAACCTGATGGGCTCTGTGTTGTTGTCTCTTTTGTTGAAACCGGCGTTGACGTTGTGGCGGCATACCGGAAAAGCGGGACCCGGGACCCTAGGTGGGACCCAGCGGGACCCGGGACCCTAGGTGGGACCCTAGACGTGGGACCCTAGCGGGACCCGGGACCCTAGGTGGGACCCTAGACGTGGGACCCTAGCGGGACCCGGGACCCTAGGTGGGACCCTAGACGTGGGACCCTAGCGGGACCCGGGACCCTAGGTGGGACCCTAGACGTGGGACCCTAGCGGGACCCGGGACCCTAGGTGGGACCCTAGACGTGGGACCCTAGCGGGACCCGGGACCCTAGGTGGGACCCTTGAACAATCGACACAAATCATTGAAAATCAGCAAAAATTGGAGTGATAACCTATTGCGCCAACAGTGTAACCCAAATGGGAGACATAGAGTGAGTTGTTGCACATATGGACGGCCATTAGATTAGGTGCAAATTGTGGGAAAAGCGAGAAAAAATTCCATGATAGAAATGTGTGAAGCCAAAATTGACGATGAATTCAAGATAAATCAAGAAAAAGTACATTAAGAAGCTAAACAAGACAAATTTCAAAGTAATTTTAAGTCCATTTAAACTATTTTCAGCCTTCTTCGTGCATATATTGGCAAAGTGCCGCAAAAAACAACTCTCAGTAGGCCACCATCAAAATACTGTATCAGGTCCAGCCTCTAAATCTGAGATGAAAACCTCTATAATATACGAATAATACATATGGATAAATCGTTTATAATGTTTTTCTTTCTGTTTTCCACAAATCTTTAATCGTTTCAAAATAAATCCCATAAATTCTCCTAACTCTTCACCTCGTTCGTTGTGGTCATCGATTCATCGGTGGCCTAAGCCTTTGTTTATAACAACTTCATCTAAACAACGCAGCGTTCTTCGTTCTTCAAAAATGAATTTCGAAATTGCAACTCCAATTTCAGTTGCTGCAGTGGTTATTTCTTTTCATTTTCCCACTCCGAAGCCACTTTTTTTAAATAGGTTTAGTGCACAAAATCGAGCAATATGTCGGTGGACTTTACTGCCCCGTCGTTTCCAGTTTCCTTAGAATTTCTGTGGTGCAGACACTTCCGTTCGCGTTATACTGTTTACGCATTCCACAGACATTTGAACAATTAAGTTATCCTGCCAGTTGGATGAAATGACAGTGATTTGTATTTTTTGATGGAGGTGGGACCCTGGTGGGACCCGGGACCCTAGGTGGGACCTTAGACGTGGGACCCTGGTGGGACCCGGGACCCTAGGTGGGACCCTAGACGTGGGACCCTAGGTGGGACCCTAAACATAGGCATTGAGCAATCAATAAAATGATTGCAACAATGATCCATTGCGTCAAAAGTGTAACAAAAATGG
This sequence comes from Chrysaora quinquecirrha, assembly GCA_014526335.1. Lineage (NCBI taxonomy): Eukaryota > Metazoa > Cnidaria > Scyphozoa > Semaeostomeae > Pelagiidae > Chrysaora > Chrysaora quinquecirrha. The sequence goes on from JACTAT010000020.1 coordinate 206,789, forward strand.
AAGAGACGGAGCAAGTTGTTCCGCGTACACGCTTTTTTTTTATAAGGAACCACTTTATAAGGAACCTACATGTAGAAGGCTCGAAAATTTAAAGAACTTATACTACTAAAGAGAAAATCATTAAGGAACTTTTGAATGTTGAATACTTTTATAACTGCAAAAAATCAAGAATTAAAAAGCCGGTTCCATATATTTGAAGTCGAAAATCACATAAATTGTACGTTAAGCATATATCCAATGTTTCTTTGAGTAGTCTCGAGCTTTGCTCACATGCAAATGTCTCTCTTTTATTGTTAAGACCACTGTATGTGCAGTTAAAATTAAGGAACTATTAAGAAACTTTTGGAACTACAATTGCCTCAAAAGAGGCCCGAAAATAAGGAACTTTTAGAACTAGGCCTTGAGGTAGGTTCCTTATAAAAAAAAAAGCGTGTATGTGGGAACATCAGTTTCAGAGAACAATTTGAAGACAAATTCGCGAGGATTTCGAGAGAAATCAAGAAAAGTTTTGTTTGGAAGCTAAACAAGATAAATGTGAAAGTAATTTAAGTCCATTTAAACTAGCGTATACATTTGAGCCTGGGTGTATAGTTCCAATGTTTGTAGATTGCGTCACTAATACCGCGCCAAAATTCCACTGTCTGCAGCATAAAAATATTCAGAAAAAAGACTTGGCACGTAAAAGCACCCTGCACTAAAACAGCTGCTTATTATAAAAACAAGTGCTTTTGGAGAGGAGGCATGAGAGAAATAACTACTGCAACGGAAGTTGGTATTAAAATTGGCCATACATGACCAACGAGTTGAAGAGATACATAAGAGAACGTATCATGGGATTTTTTATAAAATAATTAAAGATTTTTGGAGAAGAGAACGAAAAACATGGTAAGAGATTTATTCACATTGATTCATTAGTATATTTTAGTGGTTTTCATTTTAAATCTAGTGGCTGGACTTAGCTTTTAATGAAATGATGATAGCTTTTAATGAAATGATGATAGCCTACTGAAATGGTCATTCGGCTCAAATGTATACGCTAGTTTAAATGGACTTAAATTACTTTCACATTTATCTTGTTTAGCTTCCAAACAAAACTTTTCTTGATTTCTCTCGAAATCCTTGCGAATTTGTCTTCAAATTGTTCACTGAAACTGATGTTCCCACATACGCGGAACAACTTGCTCCGTCTCTTCCATTTTTGTTACACTTTTGACGCAATGGATCATTGTTGCAATCATTTTATTGATTGCTCAATGCCTATGTTTAGGGTCCCACCTAGGGTCCCACGTCTAGGGTCCCACCTAGGGTCCCGGGTCCCACCAGGGTCCCACGTCTAAGGTCCCACCTAGGGTCCCGGGTCCCACCAGGGTCCCACCTCCATCAAAAAATACAAATCACTGTCATTTCATCCAACTGGCAGGATAACTTAATTGTTCAAATGTCTGTGGAATGCGTAAACAGTATAACGCGAACGGAAGTGTCTGCACCACAGAAATTCTAAGGAAACTGGAAACGACGGGGCAGTAAAGTCCACCGACATATTGCTCGATTTTGTGCACTAAACCTATTTAAAAAAAGTGGCTTCGGAGTGGGAAAATGAAAAGAAATAACCACTGCAGCAACTGAAATTGGAGTTGCAATTTCGAAATTCATTTTTTGAAGAACGAAGAACGCTGCGTTGTTTAGATGAAGTTGTTATAAACAAAGGCTTAGGCCACCGATGAATCGATGACCACAACGAACGAGGTGAAGAGTTAGGAGAATTTATGGGATTTATTTTGAAACGATTAAAGATTTGTGGAAAACAGAAAGAAAAACATTATAAACGATTTATCCATATGTATTATTCGTATATTATAGAGGTTTTCATCTCAGATTTAGAGGCTGGACCTGATACAGTATTTTGATGGTGGCCTACTGAGAGTTGTTTTTTGCGGCACTTTGCCAATATATGCACGAAGAAGGCTGAAAATAGTTTAAATGGACTTAAAATTACTTTGAAATTTGTCTTGTTTAGCTTCTTAATGTACTTTTTCTTGATTTATCTTGAATTCATCGTCAATTTTGGCTTCACACATTTCTATCATGGAATTTTTTCTCGCTTTTCCCACAATTTGCACCTAATCTAATGGCCGTCCATATGTGCAACAACTCACTCTATGTCTCCCATTTGGGTTACACTGTTGGCGCAATAGGTTATCACTCCAATTTTTTTGCTGATTTTTCAATGATTTGTGTCGATTGTTCAAGGGTCCCACCTAGGGTCCCGGGTCCCGCTAGGGTCCCACGTCTAGGGTCCCACCTAGGGTCCCGGGTCCCGCTAGGGTCCCACGTCTAGGGTCCCACCTAGGGTCCCGGGTCCCGCTAGGGTCCCACGTCTAGGGTCCCACCTAGGGTCCCGGGTCCCGCTAGGGTCCCACGTCTAGGGTCCCACCTAGGGTCCCGGGTCCCGCTAGGGTCCCACGTCTAGGGTCCCACCTAGGGTCCCGGGTCCCGCTGGGTCCCACCTAGGGTCCCGGGTCCCGCTTTTCCGGTATGCCCGTTGTGGCTTTGTGTGAGACTGTTTGTTGTTGTTTTGCACGCGCGGTCGTTCAAAGGGTTGATTGCCAGCTTTTCGACAAACTTTTCTGAAATGACCTGTTAGTCCACAGAGTGTGCAAGTTGAATTTTGTGCAGGGCAGGGCTTGTCCTTGTGAGGGTAGCTAAATCCACATTTATAGCAGAATTTCCCAGCTCTAATTTCATTTAAATGCAGTTCTTGAGTTTTGTCTTCAATGCCTGAGGCTTGAGCGGAACTGACTTCGTCTTTTCGTCCATCAGAGCAACATGTCTGCCAACTTGTAGTCTGGTTGTCTCAAAGCTTTTCTTCGAAGTCTTGCGGACTTTCCATTACAGACTATCTGCATTTTAATCTCAAAATCTTCATCGTGAAATTGGCAATGTTTGGCGAGTTTTCGAAGTCTTGTATGAAATTTGTCAATCGATTCATCAGCTTTCTGCGTGGCTTGGCGGAAATTGTAGATTTCATAAATTTGATTCTTGTCGGGTTCAAAGTGCTTGGTGAGGGCTTCGACTGCTTTGTCGTAATCTTTATCTTCACCAGTTTGAAAATACTATAGACGTCAGGGCCAGCTTGATATAAAAGCAAAGCTCTTTTTCTTACAGGGTCTTTAATATCCGAGGCGATCAAATATGTGTTGAATCTTTCGAGCCAAGTAGTCCAACGTGCTCCCGTGTTTGTAGGATCTGATTTTTGTTCAAAAATCGGCATAGGAACTATATTTGGTGCAGAAGCCATTTTGGAAGTTATTTCACTTTATTCAAGTTCTACCTGTTTTACCTGTTATCCTCGTCGCCATTTATAGAGATATCTGAGAATATGGAAGAGGCGTGTATCTTTCAGCGTGCAGAAAGCAATCATCAATATAACTATTTACATGAAGTACTTAAACAAGCAAGCATAATTAACATAATTAACATAATAATAATAATCACTTAATCACTACACTTACTCTATCCAATTCCGAATCAAGCCGAGTTTTAGAGAAAATCATAAGTGTCTGATGAGCTAGAGTGTTGACCAGGTTGATTTTTCTCTGTTTTGGACTAAAAGAATCCAAACGGATACAGAGGCCGCTTAATGTTGGTTTCCTATATATACTGGTAGGAAATCCAGTGGCTGTGCTTTCAACAAAAACCTCGAAAAACGGCAAACAGTTTTTTGCTCCTTTTCGAAAGTAAATTTTTGGAGGAGAACGCTACAATCAGACTCGTCTTTCAAAATGGCGAAAGTGTCATCAACATACCGAAAATAAACCGGAGGTTCTGATGTAGATCTAGAAAGCTTGCCTCCCAAGAAACCAACAAAGATGTTGGATAGCACCGGTCCCAAAGGGCTCCCCATGGCGACTCCATCCCTTTGTCGGTACATCTCATTGCTGAAACTGAACTCTACCGACCTGGTAGCAGACTCCATCAATTCGACAAATACCTCCTCGGGGAACGGCTGGCTCACAAGTTCCCCCGGTACACTGCTCTAGCGCGAATCCCGGTAGTCTCGTCCAAAGGCACGTTAGTAAAAAGGCTGCTTATGCCGAAGGAACACATAAAAGAGTTTTCCGGCTTTAATTTAACCCTTATCCTACCTGGGGTGGAATCCAGCCCCTCAAGCTTTTCCTGGAGCTGTTCTGTTGTGTGATGGATGTAAGCTTCCAAACAAGGCTAACTTTTGGTCTATATGTATAAGCTGCACTGTGATACAAAAGAATTCCGAAAACAATAACAATGGGTCATGTGACATTGCCTTATATGGAAGGCGGTCATGCCAAAACCAAATATAAATACCTATTTTTACCATTAAATCTTATCAGAATTGACTGGTTCTTTGCAAGGTAACAGAAAATAGTTAGTAGCAACAAAATGTAAAGAAACTTCCGGATTTCTATTGATATTAAGGAAGGTCGATTTTTGATTATGAGTCTTTTGATTATGAGGTCACAATGACGTCATAATAGAAGTGGGAGACGCCTAATTTACCAACGTTACTCCTAATACATTGGCCAATGCTTGTGCCAAGTTTGATTGCTGTAGCTCTACTGGACAGCAATTTATGGAGGGGGGGTTGGAAACCACTCCCCCCGGTTGTGTTAGATCAAAAAAAGCCCGGTAGGATTAGAGTTTAAGCGTTGAATAACATTAGATACCCATAAATATCTGACTGACATCTCTGAATGCCAAATTCTTGACCTTAAGTGCCCCTGCAGTGGTATAAAAATTACTTACCCGCAGTAATGGTCAAAAACTCTGGTTGGTTTGGAATATCTTCAACACAATGTGCAGCTGTTAAAATCCATCTTTTCAGTATGATGGCTCCACCGCAAATCTTCCATTTCGGATTGGTTTGATGAAAATTAAGACTCACTATAAAAGGCCATTCAGCAAATTTGGCAATTCTTCCTCTAACCATCCTCGATTGCCGATGATGATTCACTTCAACTGGCAATGACCTAGGAAGAAAAAGACGACTACAATGATGTTGATGATGACGAAGACTTAATGATATAGTAAAAACTTAATTTGTACTCTAGCTACTTGATTAATGTTACCATAGCAACCATCTGATCCTCTTCGCCAGGGAATTAAAGCAAAAAATATCATTATATTTTCATGATGTCATTTTGACAACTTTGTTCACGCTAGCGAATCCATAATCACTACTGTGGTGGATAATCACTACTGTGGTGGTACTTTTTGCATACTGTGGTGGTAGGTTTTGCATATGTGGTGGATAATCACTACATGTGGTGGGTTACTATGCTTGTTGCGACGGTAGTTTTTGCATACTGTGTTGGATAATCATTACTTGTGGTGGGTTACAATGCTTGTTGTGGTGGCAGTTTCTGAGTATTGTGGTGTTGATCACTAATGTTGTGGGTTACTAACTTGTTGTGGTGGCCGTTTCTGCGTACTGTGATGGATAATCACTAATGTGGTGGGTTACTATGCTTGCTGTGGTGAAAATTTTTGGCATACTGTTGTGGATAATATCCGTTCTGTTGCAGTAAATGACATAACTGCCAAAGTACAAATTGATTTTGGGGGCTGATGTAAATGCTATGGATGAAATGGCATTCAATAAGGCAATAAGTACAATTACTTTACTGAAATCAAAAGCAAAGCTGTATGCTTGTGAATCCACATAACTCTTGCCCTTGTTTGATATGTTTTCGGCAGCTGTAACCAATCACAAGAATTATGATGTGGTTGATTGTCATGTGGTAAAAGGTGAGCAGCGATCTGGCTGTTTACTTGATGTTGATTCAGCATTATACTTGGCATTTAGAAAATTGTGAACACAGTAGCGAATGGTTCCTCTCAACCAAAGCAACAGCAGCAGCAGCCTCAGTAGCAGCATGTGTTAATAAGAAGACTCCAGTTGAAGGGAATCTGACTCAGTTCATAAAATCCTATGACTTTTATTTCATTGGATTGGCAAGATGTCAGGATTGAATGTCAAGCTCCACATTGATGATACAGTACATCCCGTTGCTCAAAAGTGCACATGGGTACCTTTCCTTCTTGTGATAAACTTGAGACAGAATTGAAATAACTTGAAGATGCACATATCATCAAAAAAGTTGATAATGCAAGGTATTGGGTCTCTCCTTTATACACAGACTAACCCCAAAGAAGAAGAATTCTACAAGAGTGTATGTTGACATGGTCGAGCCAAATCAGGCCATCAAAGTCATATCATTCCTACAGTCGAAGAGTTATGACATGATATCAATGGAGCGAAAGTTGGACTTTCCAAATGGGTTTCACCAGTTGCCATAAGATGCAGAAAGTCGTAGCATAACAACCTTTTCCGCACATATTGGTTCTCGTCGGTTTACGTCATTCAGCTTAAGGCTAATGCGCTCTTGAACTGTGGACACAGAACTTGTCTGGGGTGGGGCGGAAATTGATGTTGGAGCATTGTTGGTTTATAAAAAATCAAATGAAGCCCAAGAGTTGTAGCTTATAACAGTATAGCACTGACCCCAGTAGAAACACATTATGGACAAATTGGACGTGAGTCTCTAGCAACACAGTATAACAGTCTGCAGAATGAAGTCTACTTGTTGGGGAAAGATTTTACTGTAAGTACTGATCACAGACTGTTAATTAGTCTTGATGACACCACCATAGGCCATTTAAATTCGAAAGGGTGCGCCGAAAGTTGCATGTATTTTATTCAAGCTAAACAGTGGCGTAGCCAGATATCCAACTTTGGCGAGTCAAAAGGGTGTGGTAAAGGGATAATGGGTGTTGTCTGCATTTTTTTCATAATAAATTCCCAAGTCGTACCCTGTGACACTTTTAAATTAGGTTTGGCCTATATAAAAAGGCATCTTGGTTATGTTTGGGAGGCGACTGCCACTTCCGCCTTCTCCCTTGGCTATGCCACTGAAAGTAAAGTACCGCCCACTTTAAGATAATCCGACAGACTATACTTCACGACATCCTTTATCACTGACACACAGTACAGCACAAAGTATCAGAAGAGTAAGGCTCGTGTACACTGGATTATCGCACATTGCAACCTTCATTGAAATTGAAGGAGGTACAGGCGGCTAACTTCCATGATAAATCTAAAAATGATTTATTCCCAGGGGCGCAAATCGAAAAAATTATTGGGGGGGGGTCTCATGAAGTGGGACCGAAGGGTATTGGTCTTTGTGTGCCGAAAAGCGCACCCACCTAGGGGGGGTCGGGGGCATGCTCCCCCGGAAAATTTTGAAAAATTGGGTTGCTAGAATCGCTCTGGAGACCATTTCAGGACTCTTTTAATGTCATTTTTGCGCAGCCCAGCTGTTGAAGAAAACCTAAGAAACAACAAGTTTTGTCAAAATTTATGTCGATGTTGTCGCCTGGCGCCCGGAATTGTCCAGGAACATAAAATATAAGGCCAGAAATGGCTGACACAACTTGTCTTTGTTGTACAGCTAGGCATCTCCTGACTAACGGCAGTATTGACTACCAATACATTGTACTGTCATGAAGGGATTGGGTTGCAATTGGCCGAAAGTCGTCCCGCCTAGCTGCTCTGGCCCTTTTGTTTGCTAATTTGTTCTTTCAAGGAATAATCATCACTATTTCCTGCTATGCAAAACAGCGTGGTGAATTAAGTTCAATGTTCAATGATCTGCATGAGAGCAATTTTTTACCGATTTTTCTTTGGGTTTCGGGTACAACTCTGTTTATTACTATTGAAAATGGAAATAATTTAGTTCAGAGCCAGATCGGGACCGATAAATTATTCCAAGCAACAGAGCAAAGAACCGAAATTCTGTAGTTAAAAATCCTAACCTAAAAAAGTCTAAACAGGAAGAGGGAGAGCTGTCTGTTGCACAGGGTGTAATATTTAGGGGCATAACGTTTGTTGTACCACCCACTACAAGTAGGGTTGTTCAAATTGCACATGAAAGGACACCAGGGCCTGGTAAAGACAACGTTATCGTTAAAATCACGTGTCTGGTTTCCTGTTCTTTACGCCAAAATGCTTGTATTGTTTTGTTTACCATATCAGGCCACGGGCACACCCAATCACAAGTCCACAAGATCCATGTAGTCTGCGGAATCGCCTAACAGTTCCTGGGGAGAGATAGACATGGATTGTTATGGCCTCTACAATCTGGTGATTATGTGCTTGTTTCAATTGATGAATAGTTGCTACCCTGGTTCTTTTATTCACTACGTCAACAAGTGTAAAGTTGAACCGCATGTTTACTTCCTTTGGAATTCCCTTATGACGTCAAGAGTAATAATGGATCCCCTTCAACTCTCATGAATTCAAAAATTATGTAAGTTTTATGAGCTTCAGGAATAGGGCAATCGTACAGCAGCATCCTCGAGCAAAAGATCTGGTTGAAAATTTTGAAAAGAATAATAAAGAATGTTGTAAAGAGCGCAACTATTGAACGTTAGAGCTGGAAACAGGAACTATTCGAATTCTTGAGAAACTACATTGCAATACCTCATCTTTCAACAAATGTAAGCCAGGCAGATATGCTGTTTCAAAAAGGGCCATATCCCGTCCATTTGCCAGGAACGACAAACTTTCTTTCATGCTAACAGAAAGTCATGTGTGCAAGAAAGTGGTATCAAAGAAGGTGATTCGGTTTTAGTTAAAAGTGGAAAGAAAGAGATGTTGTAACCTGTATATGATCCGACTTCATAGGCTATGTGGTAATTCAAAAAAAAAGGATCCATGGCTACTGCATCAAGAGAAAATCTGAGCAATGTTAGTTTCGTTTAATATTCATTTCAGCTATATAGTTGGTAGCTTTCTTATGTATTATTTGGCATCCAGGTAAACTCATCTGTTGGGATCCCTTGTATAGAAGAGGGATACGGCAACCATACGGCAAATTTTAAAAAAGTAGATGAAGATCACTTTATGTTTGAAACTCAAACCTTGCAGGGGTCATTTTTACCAGTGAATGGATTATGAGAATAGCAACCAAAGTTTGAAGTCTTAACATCATTTTGTTTCCTGCAATTGAAAAAGAAAATATTTGCTCGAAAAACTAAGTATTTTAGAAGTGTTTTTACAAATATTGAGATATCTGGGCTTCTGGATTTTTTCTGTTAATACAATGAATGTATTATCGAAGGCCAGTCACAGGGGATGTTCTTTTATCTGGACTCAAAGACCTATAACGACCCCAGACAATACGATCCTACGTACGACCAACGACCCTATATTTATTAATGATTGTTTGATTTTGAAAAGTTGATTAGCATTAAAAGTTTGAAGATGACTTTAATTTTGATTTCGAGTTGTTTTATGTAACCATTCGAAATAATTCAGTTCAGAGAGCAAACCCGCGCTTAAATATGTAAACATTGCTATTCATCAATTTTGTTTCCTTTTCCAATGCCATATTACATTACATCGGTACCTGCAATGCTAAATTTAATTTTTTTTTCTCGATTCTCAAACAACAACCTCGTTGGTTTGGTTGTGGAGCTAGCCTGAAACGGCTGAAGAAAAACCTTTATAAGAAACACCTTGCTGAAATTTTGGTCAAAATGTTTTTGCGGTATACGATTATGTTTGATATGTACATATGTAATTTGCAGCAAATTTGCATTTTGAAATTAAAATACTTTAGAGAATAATTATGTAATAAAGAAGCTAACAACGGTTGATCTTAAATTATTATATTGAATAATTCTGACGATATCGGTCTTTAAAAGAAGATGAATATGTAGAATCTAGAATAATATTAAACTAGACTTGTAAGTGCACAATCACAGAAGAGCATCTTTGGATCGAATCATGTTCTAATATTATCTTGTTCTCGCATTTTCTGCACAATAAAGACATTCCCAAAAGCAATAGTCCAAATTGCAGAACTTCCGATTCAGGACGTCACCAATCATGCACCGTGTGACTGCCTGTGACTGGCGATATTCTTTTAACTGGACTCCACGACCTCACGACCCCAGACAATACGACCCAACGACCGTACGACCCTATTTTAATTAATGATTTTTTTTTCGATCAGCGTGGTTTTAAGCCAACTGAGGCTGGCCTCATCTTAGCCTTTTCTGTACTTGGATGGATGAATTTTTGATGAACTTTTTACTGAGGGGCCGCAACTAGTTATCTCAGAAACAAAGTATGTAAGTTACGATAATCAAACTTTGTACAAAGTATCTCCTGGTCATGGAAATTGTAAATATAGCTTTAAAATTTAATTTGTCACATGATATGCTGCTAGGAAAGGAGTTACCCGCGCGATGAAGGAGCAAGCATAATAGTGGAGCTCGCCAACTCTGATACGTCATAGCTCAGCTACCTTATTATGCGCGAAAGCTGCTGATCACCAACAATGGTACAGTTGGCACTTGCATTATAACATCCTGTCAATTGTGATTATTTCCATTGGTAACACATTATCGATCATGTCAAATTGATCTTTCAATTAACTAGATCACAGCATTCATTTGTCATTGATTGAAATTTGAAATAAATGTAGATTGATTTGCTTTTGTTTTTTGTACTCACATTTCACGGTGAACTGGAGATTTTCAAAAGCACGAAAATGCAAAATTATTAAGGGGGCTGAGCCCCCAAAAATCAACCACAAAGGAAAAACATGTACGCTTGTACGGTTTTTGGCTAAAAAATTGCGGTTTTACGGTTTTACAGTCATTACCCTTCTATGAAAGGTCAGAACTAGAGGGTCTAGAGGCAAAAAATGCTTTCATATAGCGGCGCGCACTGTTTTAACGATACTTACTTATAGTTTAATGAGATATATCACTTTGAAGCGGCTTACACTCTTTTTTTATAAGAAACTAAGATTTTTCTTCAGTACTCAAAGTTTCGTAGTTTTTTGGACAATTTTGGTACTGAAAGTTTCTTAGCACTTTCTTAGAGATAAAATTTTATTAGTGCCAAAACAGGAAATTGACACTTAAATTTGACAATTAGAAGAAGCAATACAATTCACGTATACATCAGCCGTTTTTTTGTAAAAATAGACACTTATGGTGTAACAGAAGTTCGTTTTTCGATGCTGTATTCCTAATTCTAAAGACCCTTGAGATCTGCGAGTTTCTTATCATTTTGGGTCGAGTACTGAAAGTTTCTTAACCAATATTGATCTCAGTACTGAGTTTCTTATAGACGGGTTTCTTATAAAAAAAGGTGTAAAATGATTTCATATGAAAAAAACTACTTTCAGCATATATTCATCAGTTCTTGGAAAAAATTGCAACTGACCTTTTTTTTCTCATACAGTTAATTTTCAATCAGTGGTAATTATTTCTATGAAATAGGGCACTTAAATAACCAACATCACTGTTATCCAGTCGCACAGTGGCTATTGATTAGCGTTTTCCTTCAACGTATAAGCATTAAAAGGTTTAACTTGTTGACCAAACGATACATGCCTTATTTCTTTACATAATGTAAGAGAATTGATTAAAGTAAAGGAGAAAATTGAAAAACATACCTGTTGCTCCATCCAGTGTGTTGCACAAAAGCATGTTATGTGTTAATCCTGAGTTCCACAAGATCCTGCTTGGTGCTGTTATAAAAATTTGAAGAATTAAGGTGGTTTCTTATTTCTAATCTTTGTTGAATTAGGTTGGGGCTATCTCTAAGATATGGATTATGGAATCATGGAATGGAATGTTGGAATGATGGAATGGAATGGTGGAAAGATATCAAAATGCATAAATGAAAAGAGAAACAATTTCCAAACATATTCAGGCAATATTTTTACTTTTGAAAGTATGACGAAACAAAAAACAGAGACTTTTTTAAAAAATTACCCGCTTCTTTTTGTTGAAGCCTTCCCCTAAGGGTAAAATAAGACTTAAAAACACATCTGAGTAGTAATTATGATGGTCTGGATTAGATTTAAGGAAACACGATATTTATATCTTAAGAAAATCCGTTGAAATGCCTCTCTGACCTGTCTTAAACTTAAATCATTTTCGATTTCTTTATCATATTGATATTCGCTTGATGGATCAAGTCTTAAATTTAAAAGCACATTCCCCAATGCCCGCATGACCACGGGATGTCAACTGATTTCAAATCTAAAATACAGTAGAGGCGCAGTGGGGTCCATTATCTAGAAGAAGGGTTTCAGGAATACATAACCACTGTGGTCTGCTCTGATTCATAGATTGAGGGATCCACTTGAAAAGTTCAGACTTCTGGCGACGCAAAATTGCAATCATAGCATTTTTAAATTCCTTCTAGGCTATCTCAAATACAAGGAATCAAAAAATTATTGATGCGGGGCCTGAGGAAAGCACATGAATCGAAAGTTTTACATCCAAAATGTCTCAATTCAATGATTCGATTTGAAAGAAAGCCATTTCAATTTTGTTTCTTTATATTTTCAAAAGTAAAAATATTGCCGGAATATGCTTGGAAATTACTTCTCTTTTTCATTTATGCGTTTTGATACCATTCCATCATCCCATCATTCCATTCCATCATTCCATAATCCATATTTTAGAGAAAGCCATTAGCTTGGCCTGCAAACGTTTGATATTGACATATGATTAACCACCCTGTGGGTTATAAGGAGCTTAAAGGCTCCGCATTTCATCGAAATTCATGTTCTATGACCAATATACGTCAGCTTAGATAAAATCATGGACTGTGGGAAACGTGGAGCTCCGAATAAAAAAACTTTCCCTTTTAATTTAGTGTATTCAATTCTGCTGCGAAGATGCCGTTAAAATTTCGCATGTGGCTGGGCCTGATTGACTAAAGATTAATTAAGTCAACATTTCTCTAAAATTGCAGCTCCTTCAATGCATACTGTAAATATCCTATGGCTAAGAAGCAAGATGACTGGCAACAATAGAAAATACAACAAATTGAATTTCAATTGAACTTCATTCTTATTGCTTTAATAATAATACTAATAACAATATAATAATAAGAAGCAATTTTGATCTCATAGATATGAGTACTGTTTTTAAATGAAACGAGAAGCGAGAAACGAAAATTCACCTGAATGAAAGTCAGATCATCGCGGATTCATGGATTGGCGCATTTTGGTGCCCCCTACAACATTGTGGAAGGACTACCTAAGATTACAAGTACTATATGGCCCGCTCCAACTGCGTTTCAGCAATTTACTGACGAAGTTTAAAAATCGAATTCTTACCCCTTGGTTTATTTTGACCCCCCGCCAATTAGATGCTCCATGCTGTTCTAACCCCCGCTTACTCCAACCCCCCTGTTTTGTAATTGTTGTTTTGTTATGTTATGTTCTTCTTCTTCTTCTTCTTCTTCTTCTTCTTCTTCTTTTTCTTCTTCTTCTTTGCCTTTTCGATTTATAAAAACAGAGTTTTATTAGCCATTGGCAAAGCAAATAATGTCAACCCATTTCTTCCATTGTTTTCGATCTTGTGCTAGCAGAGATAGTTGATTCAGGTTAGACAGGGAATTTTCGGCAACATTCTAGCAAACTGGGTAACCGGAATTATTGAAGTAGTTTTGAACTCTTTGGTGGTGCGTGATCATTTTAAGACTTGGGAACATTCTGGCAAGTCAATGGTTGTGACGTCATCGATGACGTAGAAAAGTTACGGTCAGTGAAAATCTGATTTTTGAATTTTGTGTTTTTAATGATATGGTCGGAAAATGTACACTGTAAAACATTTTGTCCTGAATAATTATGGACAATCGGGTTTTTTGTCCATAAACTATGACCATATTTTTGTCCATAATTTAACACTGAATTGTCCATAACTCGTCCATGATTCGTCCCTAAATTTTAAGGTTAATTTCCTACAGTATAGGGAATCCTGATTGTCCCTAAAGTGTCCCTGAACTATCCATAAAGTTTATGGACATTAAAAATGTTACCTATTGTTCAAGATATACCACTAGAGATTTTGAGCAATTAACCGTCTTTCATTTGTCAATTGTAACTTTAAAAAAACATTACAATGAGTCTAAGTTAATACATGAAAACCAACACTCTAGTTAAAGCTAATTAAAAAGTCTAACTAACATAAAAATTATGATAGCTTCGGTGAGGTCTCTTTCAACTTGTAGCAATATAATCTAAATATTCAAACGTCCTTGTCAACATATTTAATTAGTACTACTGTATTGTCTTTGCATTTCTTAGACCTATGTTAACCATCAGCAGTCTTTCCTCGTTTTCCTCATCTTGACTCTTCTACATTCAACATTGCCATTTACGAATACTGCATCTGAAAAAGCCAGTGTCTTTTTTTCTTACAGTGGTCCTCCATCCATTTAAGCATCAAGAAAAAAGCATATCTAAAAAAATCAAACAGTAAATGATAAACTTCACTCGTTCCTTTGCGCACTTCTTTCCATGAAATCAATTCATTTCAAGAGCAATTATTTAAGTTAGGCATCGGGTGAACAGATTGAAAATTTTGTAATTTTGAAGGTGAAACGCTCTGATTGTAGAGCTAATCGAAAAAATGTAGTTGATGCCAAACACCCTTAATTTCTCTAATGCGTCATTCCCAGTACCATGTACTTTTATGTTTGCTCCCAACTAACACTAAATATCACTGATATTCATGAAGATTCACACTATAGAAAAATCGTTCTTGTTTCGTTTTTAAAGATAAAGAATTTCAAATACGAAGGTCAAGATGCCTAAGTTCACCGTCTAAAATACCAAAAAAAACATTAATTTTTCATTTTATGATAAGCAGGAACCCTAGCAGATTTTTAAGAATATATTCATTGATTCACTTACCAGGTTCTTAACTCAGCTTTGGCTTTTAACAGAAGTTGTTCCCAAACACCTCTCTCTTTCTTCCTGCCTTTAAAATTTCACCTTCGACTCGATGTTGACGTTGACCGTTAGAAATTTGATTTTACGCGCTATTATTTATTGAATTTTGCAAAATTTAAAAAATATGGACAAATTAGGGACAAACTCACCAAGGAGAATAATAAAGTCTTTTAGGGTCAGAAATATTCGGGATAATTACGGGACAATGTAGGGACAACAGTAGTTTGGAATTAGGGACGATTTAGGGGTGAGATGTAGAGGTGACACTAAATCAGTAATAACATCATTTGTCCACAATATTAAAGGACAAACAAGGGACAATTTAGTGTTAAAATAGGGACGAATGCAATTTAGGGGCGCTTTCCCTAAAATTCAGTAGTTCGGAACCCTATAGCTGCATTGCAATAGAAATTACGAGCATTCTTCGTAATTCAAGGTTTGAAATGACCAAAAATTAGCATAAGTGACCGAGAACATGATGCTTTTATCCCAAACGTAACGCTGAACACATCAAAAGAAACATTTATGCACGAAACGGTTAAGACATAAAACAATATTTAGCCCCCGTCTCTGATTTACCATGATTTAGTTGATTAGATCATATTTTACCCCCACCGTACTGAACATCCCCACCGTACTCAAAGATATCCCCCACCGTACTGAATATCCGCCACGGCAATCATGATGCCTCCCCACGGCAATCTTGGTATCCCCCAAAGGCATCATGGTATCCCCCACCGTACTGAATATCCGCCACGGCAATCATGGTATCCCCCACGGTACTGAACATCCCCACCGTACTCCGAGATGCCTCCCCACGGCAATCATGGTATCCCCACAGTCATCATGGTATCCCCCACCGTACTGAATATCCGCCACGGCAATCATGATGCCTCCCACGGCTATCATGGTATCCCCCACAGGCATCATGGTATCCCCCACCGTACTGAATATCCGCCACGGCAATCATGGTATCCCCCACCGTACTGAACATCCCCACCGTACTCCAAGATGCCTCCCACGGCAATCATGGTATCCCCCACAGTCATCATGGTATCCCCACCGTACTGAATATCCGCCACGGCAATCATGATGCCTCCCACGGCAATCATGGTATCCCCACAGTCATCATGGTATCCCCCACCGTACTGAACATCCGCCACGGCAATCATGGTATCCCCCCACCGTACTGAACATCCGCCACCGTACTGCACATCCCCCACCGTACTGCACAGACATTACATGGGGTGGAAGGCCTTTGATACAGTTGATCACGATATTCTGATAGCTAAGCTGCGCTTTTATGGAGTTGAGGGTGCGGAGCTTAACTGGTTTACATCATACCTAAGTAACAGGAAGCAGTGTTGTAAGGTAAATGGCAGCGTCTCTGATAGACAAGACATAAAATGTGGAGTGCCTCAGGGCTCCTGCTTTGGTCCACTTCTGTTTTTGATCTATATCAATGACTTGCTGTTTGCCTTACAAAGAACTAAGGTCACAATGTATGCTGATAACACAAGTATTTCCTATTCCTCAAAGTCTATCAGACCTGAGTAATGCTATTAACTCAGATCTTCGGAATCTTAGTTCATGGCTTCAGGGTAATAAGTCATATCTCTTAATGTTGCAAAAACACAGAGTATGATCCTTGGTTCTGTACCTAACCTCAGGGAACTAGTTAGTAATGATCCAAACAATTTTCCTCTTTTTCAAATTAATGACGAAAAGATTGAATCGAAAGATAATATAAAATATCTTGGGGTACAAATTGATACGCCGTTGAATTGGAAAGATCAAATCAATGTTGCCATCGGTAAGATTTCACGAGGAATAGGAATGCTTAAATATTCTAAGAACTATCTCTCCCTGCAAACCATCCAAAAGATGTTCTTCAGCATAGTTGATCCACATTTTAGATATTGCTGCTCTGTCTGGGGTTGTGCTGGTGATACAATTCTAAGGAAATTTCAAATGCTACAGAATCGTGCAGCTCGGGTTGTCACAAACAGTCCCTTCGACCAAACATCGCTGCCATTGATTAGAAAAACTCGGGCGGTTAACAGTCAAAGAAATGATTGACTTTGAGACGGCTTGCAGGGTATATAAATCCTTGCATGGGCTTGCGCCTCTGTCGTTAATTGTTTATGAATTTTTTTAGATTAATAGTTCCCAGGCCTCTATGGACCAACGCATGCGTAGAGACTTTATGAAAAACGTGTTCTCATGTTTTTTTTACGAAACTTAGCTAATCTTGATCTGTTCGTTTTCTAGCGAGTTTTGATATTTTCGTTGTGTTTACAAATAGAAGTCTAGTTTCATTTTATTGAGAAGTCTGTGAGTTTTTTGTGTTGTCGAAGCATTCACGACACCTCCCTATATGAAGTCTTACGTAATACCAGCACTGACCTCAGGATTCCATTATACAAAACCTTAAATGGGCAGCGGAGCTTCTCGTATCGAGGAGTTAATGCTTGGAACCATTTAAGCCTTGAAACCAAAACGGATCCTTCGCTAGCTACTTTCAAAAATAGATTAAGAGCATATTTGAAAGATCAAGGAAGTTGACTAGCCAAATCAACGCGGATACTATTGACTTCAATGTCTACTTTCCTTTTATATATCTTTTTTTGTTCTTTTTATATACTGATGTTAAGTTGTTTTAAGATTATTACTATTAGATAGATAGGTTTTTAAGCAGGGCACATTGTAAAACAGTTTAACGTCAACTGAATGTATTTACCATTGTAGAAATAAATTAAAATGCTTTCTTCTTTTCTTCTGTTTCTTTTTTTATTTGTTTTGATTGTAATTAGCCTTTTGCCGATTGTATCTTTAGGTTGTTACTTAACTTGACGATAAATTTTTTGTATCAACATAATTTGATTTAGTAAAGTATACTTTGCTGATGAATGATGGAATTTGGATAACCCGAAACAAGTCTTAATTGAAAGTCGTTGTTCTTATTTTTTATTCTGCATTTTTTGACAAAAGCTCTATTTGTTGGAAGATTGGTTAATTCCTAGGTCATGGGACAAGGTTTTGATTATTAAGAGAGAGTATACACATTGTAAGGAAAATGCAGACTTCGAACGAATTTAAATATGAAGAAGACGATAAAAAACTTTGCACAAGCTCGCATATTATCAATTTGCCATTACTTACTCGACATATACATTATTGAGAGCGACGTAATCGTGAATTGAATACTCGAGTGAAGTGAACAAATTAATTAATTTCTAGCACAGGTTGTTTGGGTGTGTGTTTCATCATGCAGGCAAAATATTTTCCTCTCCCGATAGTCACAAGAGGACTGGTAGCATGCCGAATGAGTGGGACCTCGGACCATCTGGTGGGAACACGGGACCAAGGATCATCAGATGCAACCATAGGACCTGGGGCAAATCAGGTGGGACAATCGGATCTGGGACTAATGGGTGAAACCATGGGACCTTGGAACATTAGGTGGGATCTTGAGACTTGGGACCATCAAGTGGGGCCATGGGACCAAACACGCGTGTGTTATGCCAGGAAACCATAGCAAAAGGTGAAACCAATGCGAAGCATGTGATTAACCTTTTTTGGTCTTTCTCACATAATCTATGGTAATCACTTTTCCTCTTCATTGGATTAGCTATTTCAAGGTCTCACCCCCTCTCACCTAACTAGCGTCCTATTAATTTGTCATTTTTTCGAATCCTATCTATTGTGGTATGCCACTTGTGAGAAAAATGTATCCTAGTGGTCGCCATTCATGACAAATAAATGCAAATATGTTCGGTGCTGAAGAAGGCTCAACATAGCCGAAACACAAAATGCAAAACGGGAGGAGAGCCTTGGGCTGTATGACTTAGAGAGTTACTCGGCGATTTCATTGAGCTCTATAGCTCAGTGGAAACGTCGTAAGCTCTCTGGTCATGCAGTCCAGCTTCGAATCCCATCTATTGTGGTATGCCACTCACTCGTGGAAAAATCTAGCGTCTTATAAAATTTTCTAATACATATACCGTACGCATCACCAGGGCAACTACAATTACAATTACATGAAATCAAGACAAACAAAGGGGAGCTGTGGAGCCAAGTTTCATAATTGCCTGCTGTTAATTTAACGAAAAGAAGGATTTAATCAATTTAACTTTTCTTAATCCTACACAAGTGGTTCTAAACTTGATCTGCAGTAAGTTGCATTGCATTATGGAAAAAATAAATTAAGAAATAAAAAAATGTAGTTGAAATGTAAAAAAATGTATTTGTATTTGAAATACATACTCACAGGCTGAATTTCAAATAAGCTGATGGTTGTAGGTCTTATTATCGCACCAAATGTTTTAAATGGTCCCCTAGTTCCGCCTGAAGATCCCGAGTTTCATGGTCCAACCTGATGTTCCCAGGTCCCACTTTTCCATATGCCACGACAGCCCTGCTTCTGTGACAGTTTTGTCGAATTGCGCGCGCACGAACAAAATCAGTGTTGTTGCCATTGGAACTGGAATATTGAAATGTATTTTTAATAGCGGCGCCCTTTGTTTGAAAATAAGTTCGAAACTAATTGCCAATTTTCAGTTCTCTGCTGTCCTGTCTTTGTTGACTTGACTGAGCCTAATAGCTCGAGCTCGAAGGTTGTCTCAAATGCTAACCTAAATAAAGACTGAAATTGCTATGGGAAAGGATAAAGAAGCAGAAAAATTTTGTGAGTTTGGTCTTTTTCTATTTTTTTAATGTGCCATGACATGTAGACTAGATAATTATTTTTGTGCAGCAGTCTTTCAATAAAATTATAGTCTAGACTAACGGAAAAAACTCAATCCCAAGACAGGTTTTAGGTCATATTTTGCATTCAAGAATAGAGCATGCATCAGATAAGGATGTTCCCAATAATGTTTTGCTACTTGAAGAAAGGCAAATCTGTCCTTCTGGCTAAAACAGCAGGATTTCCTGCAAAGATGCATTAATTTCTGACTGAACGAAGAGTGGACTGATTTGTTCTTCAGCTCACCTTCCTGTGTGGTCTGGTCTTCTGGAAAGTATGGATAGGTGCATTAATTAAACTGTTTAGGTAAGAGTTCAAAATATAATTGCTTTGATGCACCTGAAAAATAAACAGTTGCAAAAACAAAAGATAACAAAGCTTTCAGGGTTAGACAAATCATCAGGATTGCCATTGGCCTGCTTGATAATATCAAATAAAGGACATCAACAAGACTGCATTTTTGCTATTAGCTGGGCACTTCTTTCTTTGTTCCTTCTGAATAAGACAACAACTGATATTGACCAGTTTTGAAATCATCCAGCTCCCTGAATAACGGCATACCGTAAAAACCAGACCCTAGGACGTGAGACCCCTGGGACCTTTAGGACCATTCAGTACTGACATTAAAAAGGTCCGTTAACACCAGAGGGTATTCGCCTTCTAAGAACAATAGAAGAGCGCAGTAGGCTCTCAGTTCGGCTTTTCTTAGTAGTGGTACTTCCGCTATTTGGCTGCTTGCATTCTCTTAGGTCTCTCAGTCAATACTTTTTATTAATTAATCTTTTTTGTTTGAATAGCTAACTGTGGGCCCAAACAAAAAAAATTTCTTTTCAGTTTAATGCAATTTTTAAGCATCGATAGATACCTTGAAACTAGATTCTGGGTTCTTGAGAAATTATCAAGCTGTGCAGCTGTCGTAGCCATAAACTTACATATTGCTGCATCACGAGGCCAAACGAAGAATCACCCTACAAATTCATGTTTTGGTCTGGTTTGCATTTGAGAAAATCCTGATTTTGAAACAAAAAATCTTGAAACAGTTTTTGGAAACTTGCTTTTTTCTTTTGTGAAAAATTTCATAAATCTTGTCCATTTCTGCATTGCAGCATTGCACCTCTACTTTACGTTGACAATTCACGATACACCCTTGCTTGGAAAGCTATCGTTTTCACTGAAATCCTTTGGAAATCCTGTTGTCTTAGTAAAAATCTCGTACATCTTTTTGAAATGTGAAATATCCCTCGAATCAAACAAAATTAATAACTAGATGTTCTTGATTTCACAAGTAAATAAATGGAGCTTGTTGCGAAAGTTACTAGAAAGTCAATAGTACCCTCACACTCAAGTTTTCTATTGGCTTTTTTCTCACTGTGCTGTCCACCCAAACATAACAAACCGCCTAAAATCCCTTCAAATCAAGCCAATTTTCGACATGTGCTCTGGGTCTTATCATGCTGTAATAAAAAGAAGTCAACAGCAAATCTCTTCTCTCAAAACTTATTTTGTTTCGGTCGCTACATAAAATTGTTTCAGCCAAACAAGAAATCCCAAGAAATGGCTTCGCTGCAATAAAGGCAAATAAAGGGAAATTGATATAAATTGAGACTGAAAAACCTGAAGGCAGACAGCCAAAAAGAGCGCTAAGATAACAGACATCTATCGAAACTTAGAAAATTGCATTCACCTGAAAAGAAGTGTTTTTGTTTGGGCCATAGCTCTAAGACAGTGAGGTATTCAAACAACAAAAATTCAATAATAAAAGGTATTGACTACTGAGAGAAGGCCTTTGAACTGGAGAAGGCAGGCAGCCAAATAGCGGAAGTACCCCCACTAAGAAAAACCAGACTGACAGCCTACTGTGATCTTCTATTGTTCTTAGAAGGCGAATACCCTCTCCTGTTAACGGTCCTTTTTGATGTCAGTACTTAATGGTCCTAAATGTCTCAGGGGTCTCACATCCTAGGGTCTGGTTTTTACGGTATGCCCTGAATAACTCCATAAAAGCTAGGCTAATGTAAACCTACAATACAATTAAATTAACACCAACTAGTTTGCAAAGGTTGACATGAACCAATTTGTTGTTTAAATTTACATTTCCATTGAAATTTGGAGTCTTTCCAACTCTGTTACTTAATTTTGAACCTTGAAACCTCAAGCTACGAAGGTATGACCTATCTCTTTTCTCAGTCCACCCTCATTCCCAAACTTGTGTTGCAGAACAGAAGAAGAGTGGATGAAATAGATGATTTGAAAAAGATTGATGGTTTTCTTGTCATTTTTACCGTATATAAAATTTTAGAAAAGGGTGTTTCACCCATTTTCACCCAAAGTAAAGGGTGCATAATATTAAGGGTGTAGCTTTAGGGCATGTCAGTTTTCAATTTTCACTGAACTTATATGCCCCATGATCATTGAAGAAGGGTTTAAATGAAAAATCAATATTTTGTAACATCTTTTTGAAAATTCAACCATACCTTTCAAAAATATGTTATACATACAATCTTGGACAAAGTAAATTGGAATGGCCTATAGTTTTGCTATTATCACCCCTTCTCTCCCGTTACAATGTTGTTTCGTAGAAAAGTTGTCTTGCTCTACTACCAACATTGTTTTCGGGGTGAAAGGGGGAAGAATTGGAGTTATGGGAGTAGAAAATTAATGGAATAGGCCATTTTCCTTGGAGAAAATGCCTTGTTCCAAATATTTTGTCCAAGATTGAAGGTCAACATCATCTTCAAAATCATCATTATGATCATCATCATGATCATCATCATCATCACCATCCTCATCATCATCAACATAATCATCATCGTCATCATCGTTGTCTCCTTCTTTGTTATTTCGTCATCATTATCATCATCTTCATCGTTATCATCATCATTATATATGTCCTATGTCCATTGCTACAGTGTTGCTATTCTAGTGAAGTAATTATTTGCGAAGGTCGAGCACATTATGCAGGGAGTCGATGTCACTGACATTGTGACATAGGTATAGACAGACCTACCTACCTAGTTATCTACCTAAGACGTTCTTTCCTGCCAAAAAATGTAATAATAGATAAACCACAAATGATGCAGATGATGGGCCTCATTAACAAAACACAACTGTCTGGCATTAAATACCAATTAGAAGCAGCTGTTCCCCAGGTGCACCGGTCTATGGCTCTTGTTTCTTGAATTGGTGGTCCAGAGTTTGATCCCTGGTTGAAGGATTTTGATCCCAGGTTGACACAACTCTGACTATTTGTTTAATGATGATTTGTTTTTAATTTGATTTTTGAATATAATAGCCTTATTAGTCATTTTTCAAATATATTTGCATTGATATGTTTTTAATAGCCTCACAGTACACTTTTTAATAACTGGCGGAGCAGAATGATGACAGAATTGTGAACGAGGTTTCTTAAGGGGACTGCTAAATCATGCAATCACGTGCAATTTTTGGACGAATCACGCAATCAAGCACGATAAAACTTCATTTTCACGTGCACGTAACGTCAGGAAATTCTCCCTGATATTTCGACAATAGCTATATTCAAGGCTGCTTAACTCATGCGTCTAAAGGACTGGCTTTTAAAATTCCAGGACAAGTTTGTGAAGGGGAAAACAGAAAATCAATATTTGATACATTTGATAAATGTATTACATGCACGAATAAAAGAAACATTATTAGTCGACGAGGGGTTGACATTGCTCATTGGGTAAAAAAGCAGAATAACCGTATTTCAACATTTATGAATTACGAAATCCCAAGCCGTACGTACTTTTATATCTCACGCGAAACGCTGGATCTTAGATTCAAGCGGTGACGCGCAAAAATTTCTTGTCAAAAATTTTGCGCAAAAACGCATCACGCAAAACCGCTTGGAAGGACTCTGTGAAATAGGATTAAATTCCTATTACATATTTTTTGCATTACATACATAATTACCAATTAAATTTCAATCTTGCAATTCCCCATTTTTATTACGTACTTTTTTCCATGTTCGAACATAGCCTCGCTATCGCAATGTCCGAAGGACGATTATCACCATCATAATCGTTATCATCATCATCGAAATCATTATCATTATCATAATTGTTATCGTTATCGTTATCATCATCATCTTCGTCATCACCATCATTGTCATCATCATCATCATCATCAACATGATCATCATTGGTTACTCTGATTTCTCTCGGGATTTCCCCACTAAATATCTTAATGCAATAGAAAATCGAGAATATTCTGAAAACTTCCCAAACTTTGAAACATATCCAGAACGCAACAGAAGACTCCACTCTGCACGATAGTATCTTATTATTCAAATAAGAACTTTCAGAATTTTCTGATTGGATGGAAAATTCTAATTATCTACAGTAAATAAGAACTTCGACAACTTCTGCCAAATACTTAGCACAATGAATGATCTAATTGTTTGCAAATTCCTATATGGTTTTAATGATGACCAATTACGGGGACTTCAAAGTTTACTTCCTTGTATTTGTGGTTTATCTATTGTTGCATTTTGGCAGAAAAAGCGTCTGTGTGTCTATGGATGGATACATACCTACATACACACATGCGTTCCACAACCACCCTCTCATTGTGTCCTTCGGACATAAAAACGGACTCCTTAGTAGACCCCCGTGATCATTGTCGATTTCCTCAATAACACCTTCATTTTCGTGCAGATGGTAAAAAGCTGTCGCAGGAAAATTTTTGCCAACTTGAGTGTGATTCACATTTATTTATAATCATTTTATGTAAGAACGATGAGCAATTGTGTGATCAGTTGACGCCAGTGGATACGTAACGTAACGTACAGATATTGCCGCAGAATGAGACGGTGAGCATGAAAGCGCTGTTGCCACTTACCCTTACTATAATTGACGAAGCAAGAATACCAAGCGTGGCAAACATTCTTAAAACACCACGATCAAAGAATCGGGGTCCAGCGATGCCGGGCGGAATTATAGGTAATGATAATGATAGCAGTCATCATCGTCCTTCCTCACCACTCAGATTCATCATATTATTTTTGTCTTCGTCGTTATCCTAATGGTCATGATCATATCATAGTAATGCGTGAAAATGACCATAATTATTATCATGATAATGATAATGTCATGATCATCACTATCACCATCACCAGTGTTGCACTGCTACTCACCGCACTGCTTTCATTTGTCAAATCAATGTTTCATCGTTACAAATTCTTGCAAATTTTTGTGATAAGCGTGTAGACAGGGAAATTACTGTAACCATCTCCCGGGGGGGGGGGGTAACTTCAATAGATCAGTGACGGGGGTGTGCTATTTTCTTAATAAAAAGTAGACCCCAAAATTTATGAAAATTCTAAAAAGTATACCCCAGAGTGCACAAAGAAATATGAATATAGTACATAAAAATACTCAAAAGTCGTTTTTTTTAAGTTATGCAGCTGAAATTTGTTTGGCAGTTATTGTGAATTTATTAAAATTGATCATCTTAGCAAAAATGATACCCATAAGTTTGTAATTTTAGCAAATGTAACACCTTAAAATTTATTTTCCACCCTTAAAAAGGTACCTCAAAAAATGGCACATCCCGTACCCATACATATGTTATTTACCCCCCGCCCCGGGAACCATCTAGCAAACTGGGTAACCGAAAATTTTATTGTTGCTATTACTTAACTATACTATTGCGGATATTTCGGCACTTGGGACATTTTTTGGTAATTGCCGGATGTCACGTGATCGATGACGTATGTAGTTGCCGGTCAATAAAAAATCAATGTCAAGATATTTTAAATTCCAGTATACCATATGAAAGAGCGTCGAAAATGGAGCAAATTATTATAAGGCATGCATTGCATTTGAGTTACGAATACAGAGTTATGCACAGTTACAAATTTGTTCCTCCGTAGAGGCTAAAATTTTTTGACCTTTCAAAATTCATTCTGTCATTTGTCTGAAGCAGAACTACTGTTTTGTACACTTTGTTGAGGTATTACGGATGTGCAAGAGGTGCAAAACTGTCAGAAAAACTTAGATTCATAGTGATAATTGTCAATCAGACATTCTTCTTACCTACTGAACAAGGCGAAAAACTTGCGACTTTGAGTTCATACGCTTTTCCGATGATACTTAGGTAATGCAATGTACGCCTGTCCGATTTAAAGGTCTTACCATTATTTGTTGCTATTTAAGGTACATAAATGGCACAAATTTGTAAGAGAAACTTAGATTCATAGTAGTAATAAGCCAATCAGTTCTTATCCCTTGAGCAAGCAGGAACTTTGCAACTATGTGTTGCTCTTATGATTTTTTAAGCGCTATATGCCTTTCTAAATTCAACTTAAAAACATAATTATTACCCAATCGGATTGATAAGGGTTACGAAAATGTCAGAAGAACACAGATTCACGTGATAGGTGGTCAATCAAACGTTTTTTTTATCCAAGGATAATCTATTTTCAAGGATAAAAAAAAACTTCGTGCGGAGCAATAGTCACGAAATCAGGTCCTAAAAAGGCTGTTTCTATATTGAGAGAGAGTGTCAGTTATTTCATATACTTAAAGAATTTCGTCCTTTCTTGAAACATATACAGCGGAGCCCGTGCCGATATCGGCTGGTTTACATTTGGGCACAGTGCACTGTTGGTTATAACTTCCGACGCTTGGAAGAGCGCTTAAAGCTGACTCAATTGCGCATCGTCAGATCTTGGCACTGTGTTTGCGTTTTCGAAAATGCTGAAAGGGAAAGCTGGTATATTTCCAAGCAACAGAATATGAGATACGAATTTCAAAACAACGACAATAGATTTGAATTTATAATACATGTTTCGGCTGATAATTCAGCGCAATTTTGGAATGTCCCAAATTTGTCGTCCCTGAAAGATGAACATAGTTTTAAGCTGGCAAAAAGAATGGCAAATGTATTCACAGACTATTCAAGGGCTGATTATCCTGATTGCTTAATGTTCCCAGTGAAAAATGGTCTGGTTTAAGTCCGCTAGAAACCGTATACCATCATTGAAAGAAACAACGCTTACAAAGGGAACCGGCAAAGAATGAGTTAGTGTTCATAACAACAACCTCGGAAAAGCTGAAGATCAAGTTAATTAATAATGTAAGCAGCGCTAATATTGCTAAAATTAGAAATGGAATTTGAATTTCTTGACCGTGAAGATAGAAAAAGTTGTACGTTAAGTAAGACTTTGGGATTGCTGTTTGCCTGTTTAAAATACCTAATTTGATTGAAAAAATACACAATAATTCTCCAGAAATAGCAACGCTGTAGCAATGTCCGAAGGACGGTGATGATGATAATAATAACGATGAAGATGATGATAATAATGACGAAGATGACGAGGAAGAAGACAACGATGATGATTATGTTAATAGCGATGACGATGATGATGATGATGATGATAATGATGATGATGATACGTTGATCACGTTGAAGACGACAATGATGATCACCGTCTTCAACATGATCATCATCGTCTTCAACATGATCATCATCTTCTTCAACATGATCATCATCCTCTTCAACAATGATGATCATGTTGAAGACGATGACTGGTGATGGTAATGATGATGATTATGATGATGATGATGATGATGATCCATTATGATGATGATGCGAATGATGACAATGATGATCAGGTGAAACTTTCCTGGAAGAATCCTAAAACTTTGAATCGAAAATAGAAAATCGGTAGTTACGTATGCTGTACTAATAAATTCGAACTCATGGGTTAAACTGTGTACGTAACAAATAAATCCGTTCAGTGCACCGAAACCTGTAATCTTCGTTTCAAATGATGAATTAAATTCTAGAACCTTCAAAAGCTATCACAAGGATTCGCACACTATGCAGATGACTATATTCGATCATTGGTAGCACTTAGAAGAATTGATTGCCAACTTTGAGCCATTCATTTTCAGATGATACTCGAAGCCGCAAACTATTTTCATCAAAATTCCTGTGTCTGACTTGGCCACAATTTCTACCGCGCCACAATCTCCTCCACTCTTCACACGAAAATATCTTACACCTGAGACGACTTCTAGAAACTTCTGACAATAACAACCCAATCAAAATTGTATGAAAATATTTCAAAATAAAGAATCAAATCAAATTTATTAGATTCGAGCAACATTTTGCAATCTTGTAGTCAAACCTTTTTTTCGAAGCTCGACCGAGCCGGCTTTTTCGCGATGAAATCTTGGTGTCAAATGTTTAGTTTCCTGCATCGTGGATCGAGCTCGCGACCCTTAGCGCAAGAAACAAGAGCATTATTCCACTGCACTACACTAACAGTTGATACTAATTGATGTTTTTGGCAAGCAATTGCATTTTGTTAATTATGCCCACTAACGACAACACTTAATGGCGATTTCAAAGTTTAATTCCTATTATGTGTGGTTTATCTTTTGTTACGTTTTGGCAGCAAAAAGCGTCTATATGCCTATCTACCTACCTATCTACCTATTTTCTATGCATACATGCGTTCCACGACACCCTCTTAATATGTCCTTCGGACATAAAAAGGAACGCTAACGTTGAAACTGTCTGCTATCTGCTCCACGATTCACCCTGCTACGCTTGGTGCTCAGGTTCGGGTATGTGGTTTTCTGTAGAAGCTTTATTAGGACGAATCGCTTTTATATATGTAATTATTGTACGGGAACGTCAACCTGTTTTCCGGCTTTGCTGTTCGATAGTGACCCAGTCTCTATTATCTGGGTCCACAGAGATCCATTGGCTTCATCAGATTGGATAGTTTAAGCATACACATCATTAGTTACCATGTTAGGGAAGTGCGAAACGGTCTATATATAATTTTAAAAAGCCGATGTTGCATTTGGTATGGAATGTAAATGGCAAATGTGAAAGTAGAGCAACAAGAAGAGAGATACAACCAAAGAAAAGAGCAGATGAAGTCAATGGTGCTTCTAATGAAGCAGCGAAAGAACATTATCATGAACGAAGCATAGTGATACCAGTGCGTTTCTTACAATTCACACTCACATTCTGCTTTTCTTCTATGCAAAAGATCTCGCAATGGAGCTGCAATAGAGACTTGCGCGACTAGTTGTTTTATACCACGCTCTTATACGCTTGATAAAATTCAGGGTTGACCAAAAGTTCTAGACGCATGATATACAGCATGTCGACCCAGAAAATAATGGCAATAAATTATGGTCGCAAGAAAAGTACGTAAAGAATCATACAGTACAAACGATAGACAAAGGGATACAGTCGAGTCCCGCTATCTCGAACTCGCACGGGAAATGAAAATTTGTTCGACATAGCGGGACTTCGAGATATCCGTACTCTGAATTTTTTCGATCAAAAAGCGGTCATCTGTGTGTAAAAGTAGAATATAAACGAAGGAAAAGACCTCATTTGTCTCAAAAGCTGTGTTAAACATCCAATTTAACTAAAATAGTACATTATTGAAGCTTGCTTCATATTTTGGAGTACTTCTTCATCTATTAGCAACGATAGCATCAAGCATAATAACCCACCACAGTAGTGCTTATCCACCACAGTACGCAAAAAACACCACCACATAAAGCATAATAACCCACCACCGTAGTGCGTATCAACAACAGTACGCAAAAACGCGACCACAGTGCGCAAAATATACCACCATAGTAGTGCGTATCCAACACAGTAGTGCGTATAGATTCGCTAGCGTGACAACATAGCCGACCAATATGCAGTCTGTGTACAGAAAAACGACAACATTGTAGGACATCTACCAAAAGGAAAGACAGGCAGATTTGCAAAGACAATCTTCTTTTTTCTCAAGGCAGATAAATTTTGTTCCTGCGTGCCTGTGGTGAATGGCAAGCGTGTAAACTTTGGAGATGGCAGAGGATTGAAAGTCCCTTGCAAGATAATAATTGTCGGACAACCTAAGTTCACTTTAATCTTAAAAATGAATTATCATTGTTATAATAATTAACAATTGAAATTTTGTGACGTTTTGTTCGAGATAACCGGGTTTTTTCTTTCACGGGAAAACATTTCGTTCGAGATAGCGAATAGTTCGAGATAACCGAGTTCGAAATAACGGGTTTTATCTCTATACTTAGCCTTATAGGAAAACGAGGAGAAATGGGAATCTGTTCGAGATAGCGAGTTGTTCGAGATAACCGAGTTCGAGATAGCGAGGTTCGACTGTATGTTAATGCAGACAAAACCTATTGCAGCGGCTGTTTTTTCCCTACAGCTGTTGCTGTCATGGCAACAAGACCAGCGTACGTCGCAATATTGTCAAAACCTGGACCATGACAGTGGAAACGGGCTGATTTGAAGAACAAAATGTTTCAGTCTAAGGGAAAGGAATTGGAGCATGAACTCGGCATGAACTATTTCATAACAAACGAACGGCACGTGGAACATGAGCGATGAACATGAAAAATATTACTGTAGATTTCCCACCAATTTTGTCGAGAGGCTGCTCATAGGTTATTTTCCAGATCTAGGTATATTTTCCGCGGTTCTCAGTCATTTTCAGATTTTGAGGCAAAAACCGTTTTTTCAAGATGAGTGTTTTGATAATGAATACATGAAGTGTTTGATGATAAAGGGGATTTTACTTAACAAATTAAGTTTAAAAAACATGCCCTATACAATCCTAGATACAATATAAAAAAGAACAATTTTACCTACTCCGTGGTATCACAACACAATTGGCATAGCGTCGTACTCCCATCATCGTATTTTTGTTTAAAACAAAGTCTTATTTTGTACATGGACAAACCCTCTGGTCCACTTCTTATTTCCCCCACCCCCCTTTAGCCCTTCTTTATTACCTATTTTCAATATAACAAAACAAGCCCGAGGAAATTTAAACTGGGGGAGGCGGCAAAACATATGAAAAGTATTCGATGCCGCATTGATTTTATAACATCATAACATTGGTTTAGGAATTATCGCACCCCCTCGCCTCCGACGGGCCTACAAAAAAACCTTGTTTTCTTTCCGAGAAAAAAATTATTCCCAATGTTGTCTCTGGACGCGATTCGGTTCTTTGGTCTTTTGAGTGAACAATGCTCATTAGGCCAACAGTGAAGCCAATCAAAGCTGACTTCTGGAATTATTGACCAATGAAAGCGAAATATGAGAGCTACTTCCAAACTTTCCATAAGGTCGACAGGTCCAGGTCGCGCGAAAATGATGCTTTGCTTCTGCTTCGGCTTTGCTGAATTCTGAACCCGAAGCATATTGGATTTTATTGACGATTTGCTGAAGTGTCTGGATTGCGAGAAAATTATGTTATTTTGAAACGAAATTGGCGCTTATTCTTGCTCAGCATTGGGAAACAAATAGCGAGAGAAGCTTTGTTGATATAATTTTAAGGATGGGAAACGCAGCCACCGCAAAGAAAGGAGATTCTGAAAATGCAGGTGGGGTTTGCAAGCTGACCGAGCAGTGAGCAGACATGGCCTAGCCAGTCCCTTTACAGGCCTAAATTTATTTTATTTTTCAAAAGGATATCTTCTATGCAGTATTCCAGAAGGTTTTAATTGCTTTATTGCTTTTCAGTCAAAGCCTTCTTGTCTCAAGCCCAAGAAGACTTCAAAAGAAAATGGGAAAACCCTTCCCATGTAAGTCGAGCCAAAGAAAATTGTTTCAATTGAAATTTGAGTTGACAAGATTGAGTCTAGCAGTCTGCAGTCTACAGATAGCTTACCTTCTTTAAGTTAAACCTAGACCTGTCGTATCAATAATAATGAATTAGGCCTATTTATAGATAACTAACCCAGATTATTTTGAGAATGAATTTAAAGACCCAGGTTTATATAGCCTTTGTGAAATTAAATTCAAGGCTTGTAACACGATGTTTATCTAACAATAAGCCCCCACAAAAGTATAGGTACCTATTTAGTGTAGCTACTGTGTACTTTTTCAAAATGAAGTGCACAACCACAATTTATTATTGACATGAGTTAGATAGTGGACATTACATGGCCAGCGATGCTTTTTATATAAAATGGCATTAATCTGTTTTGACTGTAATGTGTCAAACTGTTTAAGTAATTGAAGATTGCTGATTATGATTTCTTATTTGCTTGCCTAGCTGCTACATATATTGGTCTTGATTGCAAATGCACTGTAATGCATACCAATGGTTTTGCACCAGACAGGAACATCTGTTCTACACTTTGTGTCTTCTTTCTCAAACAGAAACAAATAAAAAATAATTTTTCCTCTATAAATTGCAATAATAGGGTAAAAGTTTGGATATTGCATTTGGAGCTGTGCACACATCGTGTGGGTGCAGAAAAAACTTTCCAGTCTAGGTTAAGTGTGCATTACAAAATGGATATTTTCCTTCCAAAACACTTAATTACATTAATTCTTAAGAAGAATAGGCCTATGTTAAATTTATATGTTTTGTCACTTTTTTTGAAAATGAAATATTCTATTATTTGCAGTGTTCTTTTTTTAACATTCATTATATTTACTTTCAATAGAATACAGCATCACTGGATCAGTTTGAGAGAAAAAAGACCCTTGGTACTGGTTCCTTTGGAAGGGTGATGCTTGTTAGGCAAAAAGAGCTTGGTAGTTATCATGCCATGAAAATATTAGATAAGCAAAAGGTAATGTTGTTATTACATTATAGTGTTTCTTTTCTTTGATAATTACAGCATGTTATATCTTGAAATGTTTGAATGAAAAAGAGAGTGTTGATTATGATGATGATTGATGTGATAAGTGTCAATTGAATGGAAATTTTTACTAGATGGGAAGACCAATCCTGGCTGTGGCTGTGAGCCTTTTATTTGTGCAGTCAGTGCCCACTGATGATATCTTTGCTTGTACTCATTTAAATAAGAAATTTAAAGTTGGTGCAGTACAATACATCCTCGATTATCTGAACCTGGATTATCCAAAGCTCAATTTTCTGAGACAGAAATATTTCTTTACCCTTCTGTTTTATAAAAATTAATTTTAGTTTGACCAAAATTAAGCCCCACTACTTTGAATCTTTGTCGAGTATTATTACTGTATTATTTCCTATCCATAAACATACCTAACCAAATCTTTCCCATGAAGAGATTGATCAGCATTGGTGCTAGAAGCAAACCCTGAATACCCACTGGATACTTACTGAATACCGTCAAACTGATCATAACAATCAACATTGAATGAAAAATGGGTCTGTGCTGTGGCAAAAGTGAGAAAATCTTTCGAGATCAGCAGTGCCGAGTTTTATATTAAGGCCACTGTCAACAATATGTTATACCCCTAAATCAATTCATTTGACTAAAACATTCCTGGCCGTGAACATTTTAGCAGGTGGGCAGTCACTGCCTCCTTGCCAAGTCAGGCAGGCGATTTTTAAACTACTAAGAATCTCAACAGAATGCTTTCAGAATGTACTGACACATGGATTAATGTTCTTCTTGAGTTTTTGTGTTGTTTTTTTTTTTTTAATCTTTTATCGCAATTTCAATTTTTTGCATACAGTTTGACTGGATTGTGACTTGACCGTAGAAAACTCGTAAACTTTATCGTTTTCTGAACAAGTATTTATTACATTCCTCAAAGCACTTTGTTTATTAAAATACACAAACAGGTCATAAATGCATCCAAATTAGCCACTTATGTTACAAGAAGGTTAAAATATTAATAACAATAATGAAAATTATTAACCAAAAGCAAAATTAAAAACCCAAGGCGGGTGATTTGTTATGAAAACAGCTGAACAAAATAAGTTTGCTAACTACCTTATCGGCCCTTTTTACGCCGGCCCTAATTTAACGCCGGCCGTTTTACGCCTTTGTTTTTGCACCCTCTTATTCCGCCGCTCTTAAAATTTGCTTTAACGCCATTTAGGGCCGTGTTTTACGCCACTCGAAGAACAAGGAAAAAACAACAATATATTTTTACGCACTGTTGCGTCTTTTATTACTTTTTGTTGCCTTGAATATAATTCATGTTAGTCAATTGCAATTGTCTCACTGCTATCTACGTTTTCTTCATAATCGAACTTCACTCCTATTGAATCTTCGACTATTTCATCTTCATATTCTTCCCTACATTCCCCTCCTATCAATCGCTGCTGTTCAAAATCACATTTCTCTGCCATCTTTTGAACTTGCTTATTGATGAAAGTTTCCATTTTTGCTAACATGGCTTCGTTTTCATGCTGTTTATGAAAATTCCTAAAATATAGTGCGTGGTAGCAAAAATAGGTGCGTGGGAAATTAACGCCGCTTTTCCACAAACACCTCTCAGAAAAAAATAAAAAGTATTTCAAATTTTCATGGCCCTTTTAACGCCGGCCCTTTTAACGCCGGCCCTTATAACGCCTCTAGGCTAAAATTAACGCCATTTAGGGCCGGCGTAAAACTTGGGCCGATAAGGTATTATTGAAAACGTTGT
Organism: Chrysaora quinquecirrha; assembly: GCA_014526335.1. Classification (NCBI taxonomy): domain Eukaryota; kingdom Metazoa; phylum Cnidaria; class Scyphozoa; order Semaeostomeae; family Pelagiidae; genus Chrysaora; species Chrysaora quinquecirrha. The sequence goes on from JACTAT010000020.1 coordinate 240,731, forward strand.
ATTTCAAAATTGCGAAAATTTCCATAATTGTAACTGTTTCTCGAAGAGGTCTATTGCAAGCCTCTATGAAAAACTCAAACAACTATATTTCTTTAATGAATATTTTTTCCCCAGGAAACATTTCTAAAATACTTTAATTCACTCTGAATAATTCTCTCTAACAAACATCCTTTTTCACAAAGATTGTGTTATGAATTAGTGTGTAAATCAATGGACAGCACATTTTTGCATATCTTTCCTACCTTTTAGGTGGTAAAGCTAAAGCAAGTTGAACATACCTTAAATGAGAAGAAAATATTGCAGGCAATAGAATTTCCATTTCTAGTGAAGCTGGAGTGGCATTTTAAGGTAATGTGTTGTTCCTTCCCTTTTATTGCTGCCTTCTATTTATGAGCCAACTACTGAACAGATCCTGGTGATAAGCAAAATCAGGGAGCAATGCAAGTAATTGTTTTAAAAGGGAGCATGGGCAGGCCTCTCCGTGAGTATTTTAGAGGGTGCCTGGAAGATCGCGCACCTCGATATATTTAGGCGAGCGCTTTTTAGGAACGGCGATTTTGACATTCTCGCATTGACGCATTATTTGACCTTTTATAAGATGTTTTTGACAAATGACTCAGTTCATCTAAACAAGTCACATTTAATTAGTTTCAACATCACACAGAGAATCAGAAGAATTGGGATTCGATGATGAAAAATCGGCGAGAATTATTCCTTAAAGTTTCTTCGAGTCGTTTTATGTCGCTTCTCCACGCTTGAGATTCAACATCTGCAGCATAAAGACACTGAATAAGACCAGATTTTCTTCGTTTTCGCAAATAAAGCTTAACTGTAGGAGATATTATACAAAGAACTCGGATATCACCGCGCAAACCACGTAAACACGCAACGCAGATGATTAACATCATCAATCTATCAGCGGTTGGATTGTTTTTATTCAATGACAGCCACTAAATATCAATTATGTGATTAGCAGAATCAAGATACTTTTATTTAAAGATCGCTAAAAACTTTTGAGAAGCGTGATTTTAAGGAATCAGAAGAAACGAGGTGCGTGAAATTACGCGCGTCTTGACGAGACGAGAAGCGTGTGGAGGCGCGGACTGGAGCATGGGGTTATTTGGGAGTTTATGCAGACCACTGAAATAGAAATACAAATTAAGGTCCCAAGAAATACACCTTTTTTAATGTAATTTGAAGACCAATCAGCTGTTTACCACATGAAGCATACAAGCGATAGTACAGCAATCAATCAATCAATTAATCAATCAATCAATCAATCATTGATCATTTAGCAACAGGATTACAATTTAATGCATACTGATAAAATGAGAAAGAAAGATTACTCTACTTAGTATACATAAAAATGGTGTTATGTATAAAACATTGTTGCCTAGGACACTGAAAAGAACCAAAAGTGGTTATCAAGCCCAGTGCCCTATTTAAATTACCTACTACGGTACATGACAGAATTGATTATTTTTGTTCAAAAACATTAACAGTAACAATAAAAAAATTAGTAACGCTATTAATTAAACTCTTATAAAAAGGAAGAATAGGAGAAAATAAGAAAATGAAAGAAAGAGAGAAAATAAAAGCAAGTTAAAAAGGAAAAGTAAAAAAAGAGAAGAGGTATTATATCAGAGCTAATTCAAAGCAGTCATTGTAATGTATGCATGCACATGTCCACATCATCCAAGGCATGCAAATGGTTGTACATGCAATAAAACAGAATTTTCCTGATTTTATTAGCAAAAATTCTTTTAGTTTAAGAAAAACGACAACTGATCTTATTTTGTAAGACATGTTTCGGATTCATCATCCATCTTCATTTACAACTAACAGAAATTATGGTGTGAAATATTTATAGGGATAAATTTGGATAATTTACATAAACCGTTAGAATTTAAATTTCAAAATTCAAAATACAAACAAAAAGACCATGATACAAGAATACAGGGAATCCAAAGTAAAGCATAACAAAATGCGTGCAAACACATGACAAGACAAAAACAGACAATACACAAAAAACGCCCACTGGCAAAGTTACAAATTAAGACCTAAATTAACATGATATAATTGTCTATTCAAACTCGGTTTTCCCAGTGAATGTGAAGGGCCTCTTTAATCTTGAGCTGGTAAAATGTTTCTGCAGAGTCCAGAATGCTGAAGCAACCCTCGTTTGAGAGTGTACGACATGATTCTGAGCTCTGCAGGTGCTTGTAGACGTGAGAATTCTTATCCCTAAATAGATGCTCACGAACTCGTGTTGAGAAATGACGGTGGTTGGTTTCACCGACGTAGACGGAATTACATCCCGCGCAAGAAAATTTGTAAACGACACGAGAACGGAGTGATTTAGGGATAGGATCCTTCACTGAAAACAAGTTCCTAACCTTAAAGGAAGAAAAAACGAGTCTTATATCCAGTTTCTTACAATAGCGTTTAAGTAACTTACGAATTATCTGTTGTGAAAAACTAGATAAGCTTAAATATGGCCACTTAAAGTAAAGAGTCGTGATATTCTCTGAGTCTTGAGCTGTTGAGGTTTGCTCAGAGGCTTGAACCTTATCCAAGTACTTATTAACAACTTTATCAACCATTTGGATGGGAAATAGATTCTTTTCTAAAATAACTTTGAGTTTCTTAAGATCTTCATGGAAACCTAACCAAGTATTGTTAATTTTATACGTTCTGTCAACTAACGTAAGAATTAAGCCCAGTTTATAAGAGAAAGAGGTGAAACTGAAATAGTTGGTAAGTAAGCCTGTGTAAGTTTTCTTACGGTATACCGATGTTAAGGGAGAGGAGGAATCCCTAGAGTTGGATGATGAATCCAAAAATGTCTTACAAAATAAAATCAGTTGTCGTTTTTCTTAAACTAATTTCTAATTTGATACTGCTGAGAAATTTTGGAAAAATTCTTTTATATTCAAAAGATTTTCAAAAGCTTTACTTCTTGGGCACCATATAAATGATTCAGTAAATTACTTTGAAACAACAAATGAAGATAAGTATGAGATTACCAGTGCTGAGTTTAATATTAGGGCTACTGTCAGCAAAAACTTGAAAACAAGAGTGAAATCTGATATTACTAAAACACGGAAGCAGCCAAAATTAACAAAAACAAACCTAAATGATCAAAAATAACCCAAAATGACCCAGAGTGACCAACAGTCATCTAGAATAAGCCAAAATCACCCAAGAAAGAGCTATCAAAATCACAGAGCACCCTTAAATGGGTGAGCAAGAAAATGGGTCACACATGGTTAGCTGTGCAACGGTTGACAATCTAGGCCACAAGTTGATTACTTTGAGTTAAATGTTTTATGTGAAAAAGACTCTTTTCAAAAAAAGTGCAGTATTTTTTTAAATTAAACTTTGTAAAATGAATTTGAATGTTTGCTTTTAAGAATACAATCATTTCTCAAAGTTGCCTAGGCACTTGCCTATTTTACAGCCAAAGAGCCCACCCACAGAAATCCTTATTTCACATTTTTCAAAAAGTTTAACGCAAAAGAGGCAAAGATTATTGATATTTTTTTATTTGCTTTCACAAAAAAAGCTTTTGCTTTTGATAAACAAATACCATTTCAAAACGTTGACTGGATAACACAGACAGCCTTGACCCTCCCCTGTCAGAATCTCTAGATGGCTCACTCCGGCTGACTCAGGTTGCTCTGGATCATTTTGGCTCGTTTTGGTACGTTTTGGCTTCCATGTTTTAGTAATACCCTTTGAAATCAAGGGTTCAGAGATTTTCAGTAGCGTACCAAAGATAAGGCCTCTTCAGTTGTCTATGAATGGCATGTATATCAAATGACTAAGCGAAAGCTGATGATTGTTAGATAAGATAACAATGAAGACAATTAATATTTTATGTCCAGCCATGTATGACTTCTTTGAGGCTAATGAGAATAAAGTCTAGCAGATATAATATTTGAAACAATTGTATACAGATTTTCAAATGGATGGGGGAAATATGGTTGGTTGGCTTGATAGTGAGGTTGAATACTATTGATGAACAGTGAAATGTGACGTGGATGAGCAGGGATGCAAGAGGTGAAAGTTGTGGCAGAAAGATAACAATATGAGAATAAGCAGCTGTGATATAATATGTGGCAAGGCTTGCAGAAGTGTTCTGAATGCCAGATTTGTTGGATCTGTTGCTTTGTATGCCATCTCAGGGACAAAAATATTTCATGTATAATTAAAAGTGAATAATTTGAGGAATAAAAAGAATTTGATTTGCATGGCCTAGAAATTCCTTGTGGGAAGGCTGTTCAGTAAATTATAAAATTCATGAATTTTGGCATGTTATCTGCTAGCAAGCCCCTAAATATAAGAACTTCTTTTTAAATCTTTCTTACAGGATAACTCAAACCTCTACATGCTGTTGGAATTCGTTCCTGGAGGAGAGATGTTTTCACATCTAAGAAGAATTGGGAGGTTCAGGTAATGGTTTGTCTGCATTATCTACACTTAACCCACAACAGAAGTTATGTAAAAGCCTTCTCAAGTTTTATCCAGAAAAAACCTGCTCCGTAAATTGCCATTTACTTGTTCCATAAAACTTAGTGATTTTTAATATAATGTTAAGGTTTTAAGATGTGTTTAACAAGAGTAAAACAAGGACAAAACGTTTCACCATCTAGTATTCAAAGTCCAAAACTTCTAAACTTTTTTCTTTAGTGTTGTTCTTTTCTACAGAACCTGTAAGATCCTAAATATACAGTATGAAGAAGAAATGACATTTCCATTTATTGGACATCTCTCTACGACCAACAAAAACAGTCCCACACATTTCTGTTGTTTATTTTTCATTTTTTATTTATTTTAGTGAGCCCCATTCAAGGTTCTACGCAGCACAGATAGTGCTAGCATTTGAATATCTGCATTCTTTAGACATTATATACAGGTAAGGAATCTTAAATATTTTTAAGTGATTAAATTACTGGATTATTTTTAATTGAATGAATTGCTAGGATTCTTTGTAGAAGGCTTCATTCCCAGTGTGTTTGCTTAGGCTTATACTTGACTTCCTTAGAAATCACTTAAAGGAAAGAAGTTGCTTCATATGTTTTAGAACTATGGCTTAGAATGCATCTTTTATATAAATTGTTTTCAGATGGTTATTTCTGTTTGATGTTTTGGTCAAAATTATGTGTTCCTTTGCCGTGTTCTTCACTTCTTGAGCAATTTCACGTCTTCATTCACTTGGAGTTTAAGAATCCTCTTATGGGACGATTCACCAGTATCTTCCTCAAGCAATATCATCCTTGAGGTTAAGGTGCTAGGTTTCAATATCCATGGATTCACCCCTGTTGGGTTGAATTCCACCATCATCACCCTGGAGAACATCCTGTGCAGTTCTGTGGAGGATATTCAGTGCTGTGGAGGATATTCCGTACTGTGGAGGGTGTTCAGTACTGTGGGAGATATCATCAGTACTGTGGGGGATACCATCAGTACATGTGGAGGGATATCATTGGTACTGTGGAGGGATACCATCATGTTCTTATTTATACTTCTAAGGTTGATCAGGATAATGGTCAGGGGTACAAAAAATGGGATTACACATTGCAGGGCCACATTACCTGCATAGCTTGCAGATCACCTGGCCCACTTGCATGCTTGCTTGGTTGCTTATTTCAAATTGTAAAATCTGTTTGTGTAAAATTATCTTGTACTAACTGTCAATTGCTATTTTCTTTTTTCTCAAAATTGTCAATTTGCAGAGATTTAAAGCCAGAGAACTTGTTGATTGATGAAAAGGGTTACTTAAAAGTTACTGATTTTGGTTTCGCAAAACGTGTTAAAGGTAGAACATGGACCCTCTGTGGCACACCAGAATACTTGGCTCCAGAAATCATCCTTAGCAAGGTTTGTTGAATCTTTTCAAAATGCAAACATACTTGGTCTTTTTATGTTATAAATTTCAAAAGAAAAACGACAAGCTGCGAAACATGCTTCAAACATTTTATGTTCATCTTCACTTGCAAAATGACAAATAAGCTAATCAAGATATTACAAGGGTTAAATAGAGCTATAAAATGTTACATAACTTTATAACACAAGAGGTAAATGATAAAATCGGTAACATTAAAGGTAAATAAAACATACAGATGGAAATAAGTAAATAATTTACGAATGGAATAGAAGTTTTTAAAAAGAAAGATATTCAAATTGTAATGATAAAGTTGTTTGTTAAGGGTAGGTTTAGCCCAAAAGATATGCAGCGCTACCTTGATCTCAAGAGTAAAGCGTCTATTAGCGCTGTCAAGAATAGGGAAACTATCTTTAGAGGAAAGAGGGCGGCAAGAAGGGGACCAGGGTAATTTTAGTAAGTTGTTGACGAAACCAAATACCTATTGGATCAATGTATGTTCATGGAGATGCTTTTCATGCTTAAACATGTTCTAAGACTTTCCACAAGTATGCAGAACTAAACTTTTAAATTACCCTAAATGGACATCATTAAGTAAACAGCTTGACAAAAGCAGCAACAAGGAAAAATTGATAAGCATGGTTCATTATAGCTCTTTTTTGGCAGATGGTTCTCAAAGCTACTGTTGTAGTAAATTTGATATTTTAGTCTATTAGAAAAATATTGAAGCTCTCATTTTGGAATTAAGGTATTTTGTGGAAAAGAGGGAGTACCTAGTTGCATTGCTGAAACAATAGCTAAACTTATTTTCACACAGTTGCCAGTTTGTTTTGAAAGTTCTCATTTGCAAAAAAGGATTTTTGTTTTTTTGGGCGCTATATCAGGTTAGATTCTGATGTGTGCAAGTATTTGGATACTTTCTTGCTGAAGATTTGAGAAATGGGGCATACTTTTGCCCGTTATCTCCTGGAAACGGCTTTTAGGTATCTAATATGTTTTCTCAGATTTCAGGTCACGTCAAACTAGTCATGGTGCACACTCCTTTCCTTTGACATTATGGTCGAGTTACCCCACCAATTTTATACAAAGATGAGAGCAATTCATGAAAAACATTCAATAAATTGCTTAAGGAAAACGGTGTTGCAACAATTTGTCAACTTGGAAATGATGATTTGACTTGTTAACTTGACTTGGAAATTGATGAAATCTGCTGCCTTTTTGCATGAATTGTTGCATTCCTTCATTTATGTGGTATCATCATCGCTCAGAGATTACAACATCATTTTCTTTGGGGTTTTTGTAAACAACTTTTCAGATTTACACTTACGTTCGATAAGTATCGCACCACTTTTCTCAAAATGGCGGCTAGCTGTGGCTCTCGGCCTAAAGCAAGCTACTTTCAAAACAAAGAGAACAGGGCTCAGGAGCCCCATGACTAACGATTTTGGCAGGAAAATATTCGCCATTTTACTGGCTTTCCGTTAGAATTAAAAGTAACAAACAGTTAAACTGTTTTGACAGAGAAATTCATTCAGAAGTTGAAGCCATGTCTTCAAAAGATTTAGGAAAAATCTCTTTCAACTGGTGTCAAATTCAATGATAAATTGATAGGTTAACTTGCAGATATCGACTAGATTTTGTTGATATCCGTAGAAGAATTTTCTGATCTTTATTTTGATAATAAAATGTTTAGTGTGGAAGACTTTTTCAATTTTGTGAACAGATTTAAAAGTTGACAGACATTTCAGGTGAATGATATTTTGATACAGGCCATGAAAACCAGTTGTAAAAAATTTACTCTCTTTCCATGTTTCTAAAGCAATGGCCATAAAATTTAATGTTCAGATATTTAAAATGGAGTTAACCTAGGAAAAATGTGAATGGAAAATTTTTTAAATATTTTTTTTCTCGGTAAAAGCAGAGTCATATAAAACAGCAGTACAGAATTTCGCTCACCTGGAGTTATTGCAGACCCTGAAACATTTTAGTTCAATACAAAAATCCCATTTTCAGTAAAAATCTGGCTACCTAAAGAAAGGGCAGAGAAATCTTCTTCGGATAGGAGCAATATTTAGTCGATTTCTTCAAGTTAATCCATCAATTTATCATTGAATTTGACACCAGCTGAAAGAGATTTTTTCTAAATCTTTTGAAGACACTGCTCCAACTTCTGAATGAATTTCTCTGTCGAAATTTAACTGTTCGTTACTTTTTTATTCTAACGGAAAGCCAGTAAAATGGCGAATATTTTCCCACCACAATCTTTAGTCATTGGCCACTGAAGCCTGTTGTTTTTGTTTTGAAAAAAGCTTGCTTTAGGCCGAGAGCCACAGCTAGCCGCCATTTTGAGAAAAGTGGTGCGATACTTATCGAACGTAAGTGTATATCTTCAGTATTTTAGTTTAAACGTTGTCAACATAGTTCGTTGATATTTAGACGTTATTTTTCAGGGTTACAATAAGGCTGTTGATTGGTGGGCACTTGGAGTTCTTATTTATGAAATGGCTGCAGGCTACCCGCCTTTCTTTGCTGACCAGCCTATTCAGATTTATGAGAAAATTGTATCTGGCAAGGTAGGTTTCTTGGAATATTCTCCACAAATTATAGCGATTTTTGAATATCTTGCTGCAATTATTGAGAGATGAAAGATGAGATACGCAACATTATAGGATGAAATTCAGAACTAGTTTCGCTCTATCTCTACCTCACGGCCATAAATAAAACAGTAATGAAAAACAAATCTCTTACTTTGACAATTACTTTCACACTAGAAGGGATGATTTGTGCACTGAGTTGATTGTTTTCTTTGTTTCATAATCTAATGTACTAATAATACGAATACTAATAATATGAATATACTCATTGCAAGTCATGTGAAAGCATATGATACACAATATCAAAACAAAAATAGAACAATTTTGTCTGAATTCTACCAAATGTCACTATCTATTCTGCTTACACTCGTAGGAAAAGTAAGCATTTTTTGTATAGTTTGTCAATGGTTGTTGCCGGTGCAGTTTGTTGATATACTTCTTTTCTTTTTAGATGAGGTGTCCATCTCATTTCACACAAGACCTGAAAGAATTGTTGAAAAACCTTTTGCAAGTGGACCTTACAAAAAGATATGGAAACCTTAAGAATGCAGTTGCGGATATTAAGAACCATAGATGGTTTTCTTCAACTGACTGGATCCAGGTATATCAACGAAAGGTACGTCATATTCTTAGTTGCTCTTGCAAACTGATTTTTTATGTGACTGAAACAAAATTTTAGATGTTCTTTAAGATAACTCCATTTAGATTAATCTTTCTTTCATATCAGATTGAAGCTCCTTTCATTCCAAAATGCCGTGGACCAGGTGACCCAAGTAATTTTGATGACTATGAAGAAGAAGCACTTCGTATTTCCAGCACTGAAAAATGTGCAAAAGAGTTTGCCGACTTCTAAACAGACTTCTAAAACAACATTTTCACGTCTTAAGTGGCCATAATCGCACTAAAAATTAACGGCCATCCCGTTTTTAAAGACGAAACAATTATTTTAATGTTTGTTCAAAGTGCCTCGTTTCTGTGTGATGCCAGTTCCTATGGCATTCAGGTTTAAGCAGTCTGGTCTGATTTACATTTGGTTAAGATTATTACAGTGAACATTATCCGAGCACTTCACAATCTCAAAAGGTTATTAATTTTGATGTTTTATTGCCCAGACCAAATTTATAATCGCTTCTCTTGAAAAGATGCTAACTAGCTAGTGATTAATTCTATGCTTTGGGGATCATCGACCTTGAGGCAGTAACTAATGTATCTTTCTTTTATTATATCATATTCATAGACTCGCTGCATAAGTTAGGCCTATTAGTGTTATCTTATTGCCATTAAAATTGCTCGAAGATCCAAAATGGCAAGCTGTAATAAAAACGTGTTTTTCACCTATTAGTGCCCCTAAAACCAAAGGTTTTACTACTATAACCAACCAATCCCCTTTTCTCTTAAAATCCAAAAATGAAACGAAGTTTTATTTATAAATGTATTGCCACATTCCTGAACAGATTATATATACAATCTTATCAATATGGGCTTCTTGCAAACGGCCTAACCTTGTTTCCAGGCCGCAGTGTCGAATATTAATAGCATGTCAGCACATTTCCGAACAGCCAACAATAATAACTTCTCTGCTAACATTGATTTGTTTGTTCATCATAATCAAATCCAATGTTTTGAAAAAAAAATTTTTATGATGTGAAATTTGCTCTAAGTAATTCTCTGAGTATCTCGTAGTAATTTATTACAAGTATTGTCTTGGCCGCCACTTTTTTCACAATCTGTTTGACTGAAAATGTTCGATTTCAATGTAATGATAGGGCATTATTGTTCGGAAATTTTTAGGTTTAGAACGCAGCATCAAATGGCTTCCCTGCAATAGCTTCAAACAAGAGTTTCGTAATTACGGGTTCTTGACCATGCCTTGTCCACAGGGTAATAAACCTTATAATAACTGTTTCTTTTGCGAAATACCAAAAATATCAACTCTCAGCCTCTGTACTGACGGCTTCAGGTTGATATTTTCTGGTATTGTCCTCTGAAACAGTTATTATTTGGCTTAATAACGAAGTTTGAATACATATAGCAAGTATAAGATCTGTTATGGAAAATGGTAGATTAATCCGTTCAGGTATGCTCTGATAAGAAATCTACGTTTTACATATTGAGTAGCAGCTTACACTCTTTTCTTTATGGTAAAAAGAACGTTATAATCTTTCATTCTGTTTTATTGTACCATACGTTGTAGATACAAGCTGTCCAGATATAAATGTTGTTAATAATTTATTGCTTGAATAAGTAAGTCACCGACTCTATTCTGGCACTTTAATCACACACTGTTAGAAAATTTACTGTCATTTGGTCATATTAGAATGTTCTTTCAGATATATGGTATTAGTCTTTGAACCGGATTTTTGTCTTTTTCTTATTTGAAATCTTTCGTCTGTAAATTGGTTTGAGTATATACTTACTGTTTCCAGCCATGAAAAGCTGTTTGGGATTAATTTTACTTAAACACTGTCGTATTTTTAACATTCTGGTACCAAAGTGGAATTTACGAGAAAGTCGGACGTCGATAAAATTTTTTTTGGTAATTTCAAGGATCCGTAAGGCTTATTCTGACCACAAAAACCTTGGCAAAATCAATACCTTATCAAAGGAAAATATACTTCAAGCATAGAAATAGATTCTTTGAAGAACATCCTTTTTCTGTTAAGACTGCTACCATTAGCTAATTGGAAGAGAAGACAATGCGATGAACTTTTCTTTGTCTGCAAGAAGCTGCAGAAGAAGTAGATCTACATATACATCATGTGCACAAAATAAAATATTTCCGCTTTTCCGACTGTTGAGTCTTCTAATATAACTAAAAAACTATCAAAATTTTACATCGAACTGTTTGATGCTGCTTTGAATGTTAAGATACGGCAAACAGATGAGATGTTAGATTAAAAAAATTGCAAGGCATCTGAAAATCAATTTTCCTACGCCATCTTTTTTCCGCACAATTAAAAAACCGTCAGGAACTATATGAAAGCGTTAAAAAAACCCTGGAGAATTCATTTTTATATGGTTATGTGTGGTTTTCCATTCAGTCGCTGAGGATCATTGATGGTCTTTACAGTTGTTGCAAGTCAAGTCAATTTGAATCCCTTCGAACTAATTGAAATTTACTGCCACATTCCTGAACAGATTATATATATAATCTTATCTCTAAAGCTATGGCTAAACTTGGAGACGTGTTGAGTGTGACACTGAATTAGGCGTGTCTCCCAGGGTTGCTAAACATGCGAGTGACAAGCGAGCAACATGTCCCCTGAGTCATTTGCATGTCACGGAGACAAGAAATGTCCTGTTGTCTCCCAGAAACATTTACGTGTCTCTTGCTACAAATTTGTCGCGCGCTTCAAATTTCTGAGGTGTCTAAACTGGGAGACAACGAGGGGACATCAGTATCGCACGCGACATGTCTCCTACTTTAGCCAGGCCTTAAGTTTCATTTTCATTCGATTTCTGTTTCAATTTTAATTTGATACTTGATTTTAATTTCAAGTTCGATTTCAATCTTAACATTATTTATGTTCATCTTTAGATTTCAGTTTCCAAATCTGAAGACTTAGAATCAAGCAGAATCTTATTCCTAATCTTAATCTTAATCTCAATGTTGAACGTTATCTTAATATTAGTCTTAGTCATTAAGTTGTTAAAATTAAACTTTAAGTTAATCTTAATCCTTATCTTAAACTGCAACTGAGAGTGCGTTTACACGAGATCCGACATGAAACTCACGCTGGCCTGAAGTTTCAAACCGGTCTAAAATTTACAGTGATCTGCTAATTTTGCGTTACGTTTACATGAAGATTTCAAACCAGTTTGAGATGAAAGTGAGAAGCTAAAAAGCTAAGATACGCATGTGCAATTTGGTTTTGAAAAATGGCGCCACACCCAAGACAAAGAAAGAATGCTTGTTATGTCTATGATTCAATTTTATTTTGCCCAGGTTTGAAAAAATTCTGTTAACATGAGAATTCACGATCCAAGATCCAAGATCCGGAATTCAAGATTCAAGTTCAGACCCTAATTCTAGATCCAGATTTCAAGATTCTATTTCCAAACACCCTAATTCAAGATCCGGAATTCTGTAAATGGGCTCTAAAACTAGAACTTAAAATTGAACTTCAATGTAAACTTTACCTTAGATTAAACGTAATGTTAATCCTAAACTCAAATTCATAACTTAATTCTTAAATCAGTCATTATCTGAATCTTAATGTTAATCTTGATCTAAAACTTAATAAAATTGAAAATGAAAATTAATATTAAGTCAATATTTACATTCAATTTAACATTAACATTTAGACAAAGTTTAATATTAGGTTAAGACTAAGACTTAGAATAAGATTTTGACTTAGACTAGGACCATCAGTCAGACCAACAATAAGACTAAGACAAAGATTAAAATTAAAAGCAAGATTAAGATTAAGACTACAATTACAATTAACTTTCAAGTTCAGTTTAACACTAAGACTGAGATTTTAATTTTAATTTTAATTTCAAGTTTTAATTTTTTAAGTTTTAATTCTACTTGTATTTTTAATTTTAATTTCAATTTCAATTTTCATCTCAACTTTCATTTCAGTTTCAATTGAAAACTTTTTTTGAACTTAAGATGTCAATTTTAGATTACGATTGAAGCTTACAATTTGGAAGAAGATTAAGATCGATTTCAAGTTTAAGATTCAGTTCCACTCTAAGATTGAGAAAAGATTGAGATTAAGTCCTGTCAATGAGACTGAGGTAAATAATAAATGAATGTTAAGAGTAATAATAAAATTAACTATCAGTGTCAGTTTGATCTTTGATTAAGATTAAAATTAGAAAAGCTTAAGATTCAGATTAAGTCAACAATAACTCGAACAATGACACTTAGACTAATATTATGATAAAGTTCAAGACTATGTTCCAGATTCGATTAAAATTAAATAGAATAACACAAATACTAAGACCGATACTAATATTACGATGAACTTAAAGTTTAAAATCAAGTATAAGATGATATTAAGATTAACATTAACATTAATATTAAGATTAACATTAAGGTTAGGATTAAGATTAAGATTAAAATGCAGATAAAAGTTACGAATAAGATTAAATTAAAGTTTAAGAGAATAGTCTTTTAGTTGTCCAAAACTAAGGCGGGATTTATACGCAGATGCGGCGTGAAAAAGACCATTACTAAGTGCCAACCATAGGTTGATTTTTAACATTCGGAAAGTTCTGTCATCGATTCAAAAGGATTGTGTGCCTACGACAAAGAAAAGTTTGGTTATTTATGAATTTTCGTGCCAGTGTGATGCCAGGTATGTAGGCCGCACTTCCCAGAGAGCAGAAAACAGGGTAAAACTGCATGTACGTACCAAAATTTGGCAAAGGGAGCAACCGAACCATCCTCCAACTCTAGGCAACAACCCCACCTTAAACATCATTCTGCCATAGGACAGCATTTATCAGATCACCCAGAGTGTGCGCAAAATAACAACGAGGATTGTCTTCGAATAATTGGCAGGGCTAGATCCTCGTTTTATCTCAGCGTTTTGAAATCTGTCCACATCAAAACCAAAAGCCGGTTCTGTGTTGACAGAAAGAGTTCGCTTTCTCACTTGCAGGGTTTTTTAAGAAAAATGTAGAACTGCACACTATCCTTATACTCCAATAGGTGTAGAAAGTAGAATTTACGAAGTTTGACGTAAATATAACTCAATGCACTCAAATAGGGGGTATGGGTCATGCACTCCATGAGCGATTCTAGACCCATAAAACTCAAAAATTTCCTTGAAGACTCAAAGAAAATTTTTGAATTTTATGGGTCTAGAATCGCTCTGGTGGTCATTTCGTGATTAGAATATGCTTAATCTAACTATGAGACAAGGCCAGTTTGCCGACTAAAGCAAAAAATATACCGTTGATTAATTGGTATAGGGCAACAAGTACTTGAAAATAATGTGAATTATGTGTTATGCAAATTTCTGCACTGCACAATGTATCTTTTAGAACTGCACAAAAATTTTTAGAACTGCACATTTTGTGTAGAACTGCACGTTAAAAAACCCTGTGATCTTAAAGATTAAAATGCACCTCCCAAAACTGCACTGTATTTGAATAGTTTTAAAATGTCTTTATTTATATTTTTGGCGTATTTCCTTTCATTTTGTTTTTCATTTTTCGTTTATTTAAAACTTAAACATCAAGTTTGATTTGAATTAAGTCAGATTAAAAAGAAGTTGAAGTTTAACATTGAAATTAAGATGAACATCACATTAAGATTAACAATAAGATTAGTTTTAACTTTCAATATAATTCCAACTTCAAGCTAACAGTGTAGATCAAGAGAGTAAAATATCACTTCAATTTTAATTTCATTTTTTATTTTAACTTAATTTTACTTTAGATTTCAATTTCATTTAATTTTGATTGTAATTGAATCTGTTATTTTACTTTCAATTTCCATTGCGTTTTCATTTAAGTTTTCAATTAAGTTTTTATTTTAATCTCATTTCTGTTTTAACATTATGTTCATCTTCACGTTTCAGTCGATGATTCAGATTTAAGCTTAAAGTTTAGGTCAACATCAAGATTAAGATAAAGTTTCAAAATGAGATCAAAACTGATCATATGAGAAGCTTAAGAGCAAGATTTACATATTATCTTTCAGTTTGATCTTACATCAATATTTAGATCAGCATTATAAAGATTAAGATTAAGATTAAGCTCTAGATTAACATTAACTTTAAGAATTAGATTACAGATTAAGAGCAAGTATAGCCTTTTAAATGCACAATCCTTATAGAGGTGGAGTTCGTTACGCGTGGAGACTTTTGGAGGTGGTTGTCCTTGCAATGCAGTGGTCAGACACGGGAAAGGGCTAATTTTTATAAATGTAAACAAGATATTTGGGTTTATGCTTTCAGCGTACAGATTTTGTAACCTTTTCTTTTATGTTTTAGTATTTATATGTAGTATGTATAATAACTAATAGATAAGCATCGAGTTTTATAATAAGTACTACTACATATAATAATAAAATATGTAATGTAAAGTCTATAATGCTTACTTATTCTCCTACACAGCTTAAGCTGTTGATCAAACTGCTCAGAAATGACTGACTTGGTCCCAGAGAATTGGCTGGACAGCAATCTCTGCACTGAAGTAGCGCAATGAAAACCCTATGCTTAATCTTTCCTGTCTCATTTTACACATGGATTCCAAAATTTGAACAGCAGTTGGAAAGAATTCTGAAAAGTGTTACTGTGTCAAAAGAACAGGGATTATTGCAAGCGCTGGTCTCAAGGGACCTGCAATAGCAAGGCCGTTCCCTTATATTTCATTGAAGCAGAGCTTCACCGATCATGACAGGCTCCATCAATCAAATGGCTACCTCTTCAGTAAGCGGCGGGCTAACAAACTCCCCTCCTTATAACTCATTAGCACAAATCCAAATGGTCTAGTCCAGTGGCACACTAGTAAACTTAATTTTTACTAGATCTTTCTTTACTGTATTTCAGATTCTAGCTAATGTTCAGGTTTTTCAAAATCCACGACTAGATCCTACCAACTTTTACTGAGCCTTTTGACATGCAGTCTTTTTACTAATGTGCCACTGGACTAGACCATTTGGATTTGTGCTAATGAGTTATAAGGAGGGGAGTTTGTTAGCCCGCCGCTTACTGAAGAGGTAGCCATTTGATTGATGGAGCCTGTCATGATCGGTGAAGCTCTGCTTCAATGAAATATAAGGGAACGGCCTTGCTATTGCAGGTCCCTTGAGACCAGCGCTTGCAATAATCCCTGTTCTTTTGACACAGTAACACTTTTCAGAATTCTTTCCAACTGCTGTTCAAATTTTGGAATCCATGTGTAAAATGAGACAGGAAACGTTTGCTTTGCAGAGTAAAGTGCTTGATAAAGCCTATTGGTCTCGCAATGACAGTGAGGAACATAAGGGAGGGGCGAATGCCGACTTTTTCTCACTGTAGCACAAACAAAATACGGGGGGCTGGGAAATTTTTCTGGGACCACGCCCTTTAGATTGCTGGGAAACGCCCTTCCCGTGCCAATTTCAATGGGAAGCGCCCTTTCAGGAATATGGGAAATTGCTCTTTAAAAACTAATAAAACTAATATTTACAGCATATGAAATTTATCAAACGCCAAGTTGCTGATTGATATGATTGCAATGAAGAACAGGGGGAAATAATCAATTTGATTTGAGGAAAGCCAGGGGAGTCATACTTTGCATTTTTGTGTTCGAAGAGTTTCGAACACATTGGTGTGGGGTGGCGTGTCACTAACTAACTAACTAACTAACTAACTAACCAACGCTTGAACAATGGAAAACGTGTAACAATAGGGCCATTGTCAAGAATGCCATTAGGGCCATTGTCTCGGCCATTGATGCGCAATTTGCAGTTGGTTTTTCACAATGCACTTTTGTCAATCTGGGGTCATGTGACAATTGTTCTTCCATGACTCATGTTTGTTTACGCAAAATTCGATGGCAAATTGCCACATTGGTTCAATTAATGATATTTCAAACATTCTCATCGTCGATAATAGAGTCTGGGCAAGAGCGGCAATTTCAAAACAGTTTTCAAAGTAAATCGTCATCATTATCTTCATCATCATCATCATCATCATCATCATCATCATGATTACCATCACCATCATTGACGGTGTGGCTGCGGCAAAATCTAAAGGATCGACACCATCACCACAATCGCCCCTACAACCATCACCATGACCACCCCTATCACCACCACCACAACCACTCCTACAACCATCAGCACGACCACCCCCATGACCACCACCACAATCACCCCTACAACCATCACCACGACCAGGCCTATCACAACCACCACATAATCATGACCATCTCTATCACTACCAAGACTAGCACCACCAATAGGGCCAGGACTAACATCACCAAAATTATCCACATAATCATTATCGTCCTTGTGCACAGCGACAAACCTCGTTCATCATTTCATCGAAATAGCCACCATTAACCAGAGTCGTTCTTCGAACATGCCCATAGGGCCCCTATGTTTATTTATAGCAACATAATGATGATTTCAATGAGTTGCTAAAACTTTGTTTCCTGTTTCATATAAATACTTCCTTACTGTAAACAAAAAATTACGAAGACTATAGGCTGCCTAGGCCATTTTCTGAACTGAACTGCACAAGAGAGATTTCTTTACTTATTTGGTATTTTATTAATGAAAAAATGGGCTATCTCTAAAATCAGGAACAACGGGAACATGAGGAACAAAGTAGGAACATGAGGAACAAGGCGGGAACAAAGTAGGAACATGAGGAACAAAGTAGGAACATGAGGAACAAAGTAGGAACATGAGGAACAAGTCAGGAACAGGGCGGGAACATGAGGAACAAAGTGGGAACATGAGGAACAAGGCGGGAACAAAGTGGGAACATGAGGAACAAGGCGGGAACATGAGGAACAAGGCGGGAACAAAGTGGGAACATGAGGAACAAAGTAGGAACAAAGTGGGAACATGAGGAACAAGGCGGGAACAAAGCGGGAACATGAGGAACAAGGCGGGAACAAAGCGGGAACATGAGGAACAAGGTGGGAACATGAGGAACAAGGCGGGAACAAGGCGGGAACACGAGGAACAAGGCGGGAACAAAGTGGGAACATGAGGAACAAGGTGGGAACATGAGGAACAAGGTGGGAACAAAGCGGGAACATGAGGAACAAAGTAGGAACATGAGGAACAAGGCAGGAACAAGGCGGGAACATGAGGAACAAAGTGGGAACATGAGGAACAAGGCGGGAACAAAGTGGGAACATGAGGAACAAGGCGGGAACAAAGTGGGAACATGAGGAACAAGGCGGGAACAAAGCGGGAACATGAGGAACAAGGCGGGGACATCGGGAACAAAGTGGGAAAAGACTTAATGTTAGACTTATTACACAGGTTTCAGTGTAATAAGTATTCGCAGCACCATATTTTGTTCTTGTTGTTGTTGGAAAGCTGCTCAAACGGTCAGTGTAGCGAATTGCTGTTGTTGTTCATGGTGAATTTAAGCAGGTCTTAAAAAAGCTATTGTTCAGCTATTAGCTACTATTTGTTTTAAGTCGAACATTGGACATTTTGCGTTGGGCGTTGAAGCGTTGACGAGCTGACCCAGAGTTGACCTGCGTCGCGTGGCCTCGTTTCCGTTTGGCGGGAAAATAACACTCTAATATTAGATCTTTTTCTGGGAAGCTTCACGTGTCCTCATGGCCGGGTAACTTTATCAGGTCAGGCACGTGAAACTTGAAAACATGTTTCGTTTGCCATCGATCCCAGCAAAGAGGGAAGTCCTGCACGCAAATATTTTTTCCACAGAGCTGCCAAGATTTGATATTTCGCAGGTGAAGGACAAAGTTCTGATCGGTAAGATTGCTTACACTATCTAGCCCTTCTTTACTTTATAACACAATACTTGCATTTATAAGGTACCTAGTCTACTATTACAACCGCCACAACTTATAACTTCTAATAACGTCCTACAAGGACTTTTGTAAGGTAAACGTGGTGCAGAGTACTTGACAGTGAAATGTATCGAGGTTAAAAAAAAGCAAGAGATGTTGATGTAAGCATAGTGATGTAAGTTATGTCCCTGATGCCGAGATGATGCTGCACCTTTATCCTGAAATCCTGAAATGTACAGACTCAGCCCTCGCGTAGAATGAACATGTAGAATTAACAAGATTAATGGCAGTCTTTTGCAAAGTTGCCAGATATTGATGTCAATTCAAAATGTAATTCGTAATCCTCCTCTTGTGCAGCCAGATGACATCGTCGTTGTTTATCGAGATATAAGATCTTTCAGGGACCAGAAGACTGGAATACAGCAATGGTCTGAGCGTGAGCAAAATGTCCATTTTCATTTCAGATTTACTTGTGTGAAGAAGAGATATCCTCAGTTCCAGTGCTCAATGCTCCTAGTTCCAAACGAGTTCATTCCCCTACTTACTAGAGAGCACATAGCAAGACTTGAAGCTGAGTTTGGTTGGCACCTAAGAGCGTAAATCTCTTTCAAATATTATAAGGAACAACTTTTGATGAACTTGTATTAGTTGTCTCTTCGTTTAGTGAATTCACTCAATTAAGTTACAGTAAGCATCTGCTATGTTTTCCATATACTCAGAATAGACTATCTGCAGCCAATTTAAGTGACTTTTCAAATAAGAAAATCAGCCCTGAAAATTATTAGCAAACTAATTTGAAAACAAAACAAGAAATCATCAGACAGAATGTATTGTTTCCCGCTCTTACTCGATTTCGTAGCTTGCAGTTAGTTCTTTGAGACACACTAATCGTGCAATTTGACTGTTTTTTGGCCTTCAACAAAGGAAAAAGTGCATTTGTTTGCAAAAATTTACTAATAATTTTGAACACATTAAAAGATTAATGTATAGGTTAATCTGTAGGTGCCGTACACGCAGCGATCTCTCTAAATGTATTTCTTGTTATATATTTGGTATATTAAGGATTTAATTCAATTTAATACATTTTTAAACATATTTCAGTTTTTAGTAGACGGTGGTCGACAGTTTTAGTTATAGTTTTTTGCTACGTTTAAAATTTTTGTTCCGTTGTTGCCAGCTTGTACTTGAAAATAAAGCACAATCTGAAATAATGTCGTTCTTCCTGTTGAATTCTAAAGTCTTGGTAGATGTCACCATGACTTGGTGTCTCATTGAATACTTTGAAAAAGAGAGACCCTCTCTTATTAAAAGTACTTGTTCAAGTTGCAAACAGATGTTACTGATGGCAATTTAGAATAAAATTTTGAATGAAAATAAAATGTGATCCTGCCAATCCCGGTCATTCCAGCTTCGTTCCCGTTGTTCCCCCTTCATTCCCGGTGATTCCCACCACGTTCCCCCAGTTCCTGCTACATTCCCGCTTTGTTCCCACCTTGTTCCTCATGTTCCCACTTTGTTCCTCATGTTCCCGCCTTGTTCCTCATGTTTCCTACTTTGTTCCTTATGTTCCTACTTTGTTCCTCATGTTCCCACTTTGTTCCCGCCTTGTTCCTCATGTTCCCGCCTTGTTCCCGCCTTGTTCCTCATGTTCCCGCTTTGTTCCCACCTTGTTCCTCATGTTCCCGCTTTGTTCCCGCCTTGTTCCTCATGTTCCCACTTTGTTCCCGCCTTGTTCCTCATGTTCCCGCCTTGTTCCCGCCTTGTTCCTCATGTTCCCGCTTTGTTCCCACCTTGTTCCTCATGTTCCCGCTTTGTTCCCGCCTTGTTCCTCATGTTCCCACTTTGTTCCCGCCTTGTTCCTCATGTTCCCACCTTGTTCCTCATGTTCCCACTTTGTTCCCGCCTTGTTCCTCATGTTCCCACCTTGTTCCTCATGTTCCTACTTTGTTCCCGCCTTGTTCCTCATGTTCCTACTTTGTTCCCGCCTTGTTCCTCATGTTCCTACTTTGTTCCTAATGTTCCCGTTGTTCCTGATTTTAGAGATAGCCTGAAAAAATGTATTAATACGAAAAGCCATTGTAAATAATTTTCCGAAAACCCCGGAAACAGAAAATGCTATTAGTAGCACACAAAATAATAACCCCCATTATTATTGAGAAACTATGATTAATTGACCGTGCAATGAAGCTTTAACATGAGGATTGCTAACTGTTGCACCAATCTTATAGCACAGAGAAGCACAGGAAAAGAAATTCACAGGTTCACCGAAATACAAATAATACAGCAGGGTGACCAAATGGGAAACAATTTTTATGATCGGCAACATCTGACTGTTGCACGTGCAACACGTGACATACGCTGGATCCACCCCCGAGGAGGTAGGGGAATATACCAATAAGTTAAGGAAAGAATTGAGCTTGACGATGCCCTATTTCACAAAGAATAAGATTCGCTGATTGCATGCAGCTCATGCAAATGTGTTGAAAATACACCCGAGTAGGACTTCGGACATTTTTTTGATTGACATTTCCTTTGTATAATCTTAGAACTGAGGGATATTTTTGTCACTCGTGACTTGTTGCTGTTTATGTTTGTTGATACACTTTTATTACAATATTTTATGCTTGCTGATTATGTTATACACGTAATTTTTTTATTAAAATAATACGAATGATTTTCGTTTCTGCAAAAGATAGGGCGCCTGTCGCTGTGTACGAAGAATGCTGGTACGCTGAGCAGGCCAGAGATGGTAATGATGGCGATGATGAGGAAAATGTTGAAACAAATTACTTTATCCTGATGCTGCGGATAATATTGATGATGATTATGATGGTGAAAATAATGATGAACATGATTATGTTGATACCGATAACCACATATATGATGATGATTATGCTTAACAACAATAATGACGATGATCATTATTATGATGATAATGATAATAATAGTATGCATGATGATGATCGTGATGATGATGATGATTACGATGATGAATATGATGATCTTCTTAATGATGATGATGATGATGATGATGATGATGATGATGATGATGATGTGGGTGATGATAGATAATGGTTGGGGATGGCCGTGGTAGGGTTGGGTTTGAATTTGGATTGACTGTAAGCTTGACTTGACTGATCGCACCATATTCTAGAACCATCCATTTTGAAATTTCTGCCTTTCGCCTTAGTTTCCTTACTCGTGATGTCGTTTGCATGTGTGACGTTGGTGACTAAACAGCAAAGAGGCCTTGCATCTATTGTTTTCACCATTGTAGCAGCGCTTTTGCATCCATTGTTCGCTGCTTCATCGAATGTTACAGTTTTAGCGTGTATGCGTTGCTCTAACCCATCAAATAGCTGAATACAACAAGTTGAAGACGAGATAGAGAGTCAGGGTCATTCGACAGCGTAAATTTAGTGCAACGAGCCCGCTCGAATTGTCATTATCAGTCTCAAACATGCCAATATTTGAACTCTTACTACACCCTTAAGTTGCTTTCCATCCCCCTCAAATCGGATAAATGTTGGTCAGTCCGTCAGTCCTAAACGTTGATAATGATGATGATGATGATTATGACGTTGCTAATGATGAAGATGATGGTGGGGATCCTGGTAGTGCTTGTGGTTATAGTAACCCCGTTCCTTCGAGTCCCTCGAACACAAATCGTTTTCGAAATTGCCGCACTCGGCCCAGTTTCCTTGATCACAGTGTCAAGAATGTTTGCAATGCTTGTTATTGGCAAAAGTTGACGTATGTGGCAATATTCCAATCGTTTTGAAATAAACAACAATGAGTCATTGCGTCGATTGTTCCGATCACATTGTAGCGGCGTTTATGTACTGATTGTTTGCCGCAAGATCTAAAGTTTCGACCATTGTCGCGGGGCTTTCTGTACTCATTGTTCGCTGCTAGATCTTTTGTTACACATTTCCGTCTATCCGTGGGTTGGTAGGTAGGTGTGTGTGTGTGTGCGTTACATCGAACCCCTCACATAGTGTACTCATTCTTCGTACACAAACAATATACAACATATACCATTATTTTTACGATAGAGGGGCATTCGGATCTCTGACGTTTTACAGAGCAAAAACAAAACCCAAGGGACAATGAATTCAATATCTCAGTAACTGAGGAAAAACAATAAGTAATAGTTTTACGAGTTTGAAATAGACTTATTACACGAGTCTCAGTTACGTTCATAAAATCTGCACCAACAACAACAACAACATTTGCTACACCAAGACTCACATCCTGACAATGTTCAAAAGTGGCCAGTTTTAGATTGATTAATCTAATCTTCCAAATTCGAATTTTTTGATGGAAGTGGCATTCGTCATTTATTTTTACTACTCACTGATTGGTTAGATTTTATTCTATCGTTCGATCTGACGAAAAATCGAATCACAATAAAAGTTGGAGGACATTAATAAGCAAGTTAAAATGCAGCAAATTAAGCGCTGTGATGTGATTGGCTCCGCCAATGTTTTGGCGGGGAGTGGCCGCTTCTTTGCATGCAAAGCCATGAGTCCCAGTTTGAGCAGCTTTCCAACAACAACAACTAAAGATGGTAGCTGCGATAACTGGGGCTCGTCTAAGATTGAAATCTGCTTCCCTTCCCTTTTCTGTTTCATTCAATCTATATTCCCCTAAGTGAAAAAATTTGACACACATGAAATAACAGCGCTGCTTAGTGGTGAACCCTCATCTGACATATACCCCATTCTGGTTATTGCAGAAATAGACGCTTCCGCAAAAGATGGCCGCCAGTTTTTGCCTACTGTTTTCATTAAGGATTTTCGAAAGGAATTCTGGGAATAATTTCCTTAGTTACGTATCTAACATAGCTGCAGACGTTGAATTCGTAGCTAAGGAAATTATTCCCAGAATTCCCTTCGTAAAACCTTATGAAAAGCAAGGGGTTGACAGAAACGGTGGCCATCTTTTGCGGAAACCTCTATTCTCACCCAACCTCGTTCCCAAGGCTATTTTGAAAGAAATACCCCTGGTACCTACCAAGCGTTTCTGGATTCTGATTGGTTGAGGGAGAACAATAGAAATCTGGCGTGATTGCATACATTACGCTCCGTTTCCCGACGTCCGAGCCGCGGCAGTCGGCCTTGCTTGCGAATTTCAAAATAAAGTTTGCAAAACAAGCTTCAAAAACTGGCCAAAGTGTTCTGAAACCTAACATTCGACTAAGACATTGCAATAGAATTGCTGTAAATATTCTAGTTGCAGCACATAAGAATGGGAAGTTTTGCAAGTGGGCAAACAATGAAAATCTCGTTCAGACTCTTGCACAGCAAAACTGCAGCAATTACGAGCAAATGTGCACTGTTTAACCTTAACTTCGAGTATTTTAAACTACTGGAAACCCCTTGCTTTTGTATTTATCCCTCTCACCTGGAATATTCCATGAAAGCCTACTTTGTTTTTAAGTGAAGGAAGAACTGTAAGCCTTCAGCGAAAAAATTGCATGAACACAACTTTTACAAAAACGTCGCTTGAAAGTAATTCTTGGCATTAAAAAATACTCCTCAAACAACCAGCAATCTCCTGAAAAAAATTGGTCTAATTTTTCCAAAGCATTGCCCTCAGGTTCTTCAAATTTTTCAATTGAAAAGTGCATTATTTTCAATTTCCCAAGTCCAACGAAAGTAAAATGTTAAGGTTATTTTGCGCCGTGTAAAATTCATTCAAGGAGTCACACACTCGGCCAAGCTCGCTGGCTTGCATAATTATTAATTATTCATTGCATAAATTATCATAATCACCCACGAATCGTGGAGTAGGTACCAGGGGTATTTATGGTTCGCCTGAATAGCACTGGGAACGAGGTTGGGGGTCAAAATGTTCGTACGAACAAATTTTCGTAAATTTTGAAAACGAGGCTCTTAATTGAAAAGGTGTATTAAAATAATTTTTAAAAAAAGGTTTCCCTTATACGAGGGGTGCTCAAAACGTTTCCGGATTTGGAAAAAGTATAAGGGTTGCATGTAAATTGCAACTAAGAAACTGATAACGTATCTAAAACAAGATCATTAAGGAAATTTCGGTTGACGAAAGAAGGCACAGTTTGGAAATGTGCATTTGGGGGTCATCAAAATTTGGTAATGGAACCGCAGTGCTCGTCCTGGCGGGCCATGATTTCTGGGCTAAATGGGAGCAAAACATTCGCAAACTTCAAACTGTTTTTGGTAATGAAGTCCCTAAAGAATAACAATTTTAAACCGACTATGTAGAATTTTGACGAGGTAAACACTGTTTGAAAATGGCTCCCTTCTGAGAAGCGCCCGAACAGCAGCAACAAATGTTCAAGTCGCTGCTCTGCCTAATACGATAGAGGACGATGAACAGCGCTACAGACAGCTTAAGAAGTGGGCCTTTCAGTAAATTTTTTTATCTTTGCAGTAACCGAGAGGCGCCTAAGTTCGCCAACATGGTCTCTTTTTGCATCACGACAATTCGGCAGCAGACAGAGCAGGGACAGATTAAGAATAAGCAAATCAAAACTGAAAAACAAGTGAAACTATTGCGAGTAACCATTGATCTCAAGCTAAATTTTGACTCTCATATCTCTCAACTTTGCAAAAAAGCTGCAACTCAACTGAATGTTTTGAAGCGACTGAAAAATTTCAATTATTGCCCATTGGTATGGCATTGTCATAGTGCAAATCTTCAAACAAAATAGAGAAAAACTCGAATCCCTCTTTTATGAAGACTTTCTTTCAAACCAAGCAGGATATTTATTCAACTCGTAATTTAAATAACCTCCAGCACTGCAGACCAAGTCAGGTTAACTTTGGTTCAAATCAGATTGTTAATCTTAAAATGGGGCACACGACGACCTTTCTTTTTGATTAGCGTCAAAAGTTAATAACAACGACAAGAATGAAATATCAAGTGAATGAACTTGCTAGAAGACTGAGAAAGAGAGACAAAATCATTTGCCATCCATTCACCTACAGATCTTTGTATCACTCAATTCATTGTATCTTCATTTGTAAAAAAGAACGTTTTCTTCTTCGAATTTATATTTATACATTAGATAATTCATATCATATGTTAGAAATACTTTATTCATGTTTTGTTAATATATATGTATTAGACATTTCATGCAAATGAACAAAAACTGTGATTCTTACACATATATTATAAAATATCAAAGCAGTGTGAAGGTTCTCATGGCTAAAAAACGCACGACTTAGCTTCCAAATGGCATTTCTTCTCAATGAGAATCGTTTAAAAAACGAAAATTCTCGTCAACCGCTACGATAATGCTTCTTGACAACTTGGGCCCTCCACATTACTGATGATATCTCTCCACATTACTCTGCACCCTCCACGTTACTGATTATATCCCTCCACGTTACTGATGATAGCCCTCCACATTTCTTTAAGATAGCCCTCCACAATACTCCGCAGCCACCACATTACTGAAAGATAGTCCTCCACATTACTGAACATCCTCCACGTTACTGAAAGATAGCCCTCCACGTTACTGATGATAGCCCTCAACATTACTTCAAGAAAGACCTCCATATTACTCTGCAGCCTCCACATTACTAATGATGTCCCTCCATATCACCGATGATAGCCCTCCACATTACTTTGCATCCACCGGGTTACGGAAAGATAGTCCTCCACATTACGGAACAGCCTCCATGCTACTGCAAGATAGCCCTCCATGTTACTGATGATAGCCCTCAACATTACTTCAAGAGAGCCCTCCATATTACTCTGCAGCCTCCACATTACTAATGATGTCCCTCCATATCACCGATGATAGCCCTCCACATTACTTTGCATCCACCGTGTTACGGAAAGATAGTCCTCCACATTACGGAACAACCTCCATGTTACTGCAAGATAGCCATCCATGCTACTGATGATAGCCCTCCACATTACTTCAAGAGAGACCTCCATATTACTCTTCAGCCTCCACATTACTAATGATGTCCCTCCACATCACCGATGATAGCCCTCCACATTACTTTGCATCCACCGCGTTACCGAAAGATAGTCCTCCACATTACGGAACATCCTCCATGTTACTGAAAGATAGCCATCCATGTTACTGATGATAGCCCTCCACATTACTTCAAGAGAGACCTCCATATTACTCTGCAGCCTCCACATTACTGATGATGTCCCTCCACATCACCGATGATAGCCCTCCACATTACTTCAAGAGAGACCTCCATATTACTCTGCAGCCTCCACATTACTGATGATGTCCCTCCACATCACCGATGATAGCCCTCCACATTACTTCAAGAGAGACCTCCATATTACTCTGCAGCCTCCACATTACTGATGATGTCCCTCCACATCACTGATGATAGCCCTTCACACTCCTGAAAGATAGCCCCCCACAATAATGAACATCCTCCACATTACTGCAAAAATCCCTCCACACTACTGATGATACTCCCTCCACCTCCACATTACTGAACACCCTCCACATTACTGTGAAAATCCCTCCACATTACTGCACATCCTCCACAATACTGTGCAGACATTACCTAGGGTGATAAATTCCACCTTAGTTTATTGTTTTGGTCTGTTTCTGACCATCATACTCTTAGGAGTGTCAGACGAAAAAATCTTGCCTGAAAAGTGTCTGAAAATGTTTCCAACATTCATTGCAATTTTAAAGTTTTTTACTACTTAAAAATTATTCAATAAGAATGTTTTTTCAAAGACAGCAACTAAACAGCGGAGAACAATTTCAAAACCAAAGAAAAAAACTGACATTGCACATCTTGAGTTGAAGTTGCAAAAACTACAACATATTGTTACCTTCCTTGAAATAGATTCAAGAGCTTTACACATTTTTTTACAAGAAAACGGTTTATAAGAAACCTAGAACTAGACTTCCAAAAAGTTAAGAAACTTTTAGAACTATGCGGAAGGAGTTAAGAAACTTTAGAAATTTCTGTGTCAGTTTTCAAACATACTGATTTCACATTTGTGGAGGTAGTAATTAGTTCTCAAGCACTCCCTTGCGATTTCTCACACTAGTGTAGAGTATAGCTAATTCCAGGCATTTTCTCGCACCTGTCAGCGATACCGTATCCCATAGAAGGTTTTTTATCGTTTTTACTGCAATTTATTTCCATTTAATTACAAAAACAGTTAAGAAACTTTTAGAACTAAAATTGGGCCAAAAATTTAGAGACTTTTAGAACAAGGCCCCGAGCCAGGGTTCTTATAAAAAATGTGTATTAACTTATTTCTAAAAGCATTCATACTCTGCTTCACGTATAGCTGAATGAACCAAGGGTTGGGTGAATCATCAAATTGAATGAAAAATACTCAATGGAGAAAAGGCTTACTCTTCCATTTGACATTCTTGCCAACCATGTTCTTCAGCTTTACATTTCCAAGGAAGAAAGTAGTTGTCAAGCTGACATTTCATAAATGGAATGAGTAAGTGAGCACAGTAATCTCTAAGGTGTAAAGGAACTTTGGCGTCAGCCATTTCTTTAGAAGACACCTTCATTTCTACAAAAGAGAACAAAAGAGCAAATAAGTTCATTAAAATATCATTTGTTCAATATATATTTGGCCAAATTAGTAGTGAGGTGAAAACAACAGAATTTACAGACATTTCACATCACAAAGGCTGTTTCTAACAGCGTATAAGACATGAGAGTCACCACTTATCATCAGGTGCAGTCTGGCCCGGGGGGGGCAAAGTGGCAATCGCCAGCCGGGCCCTCTAATAGATGAACGTTACAGAAAAATACGGGCCCTTTCCATGAAAGTTTGAGAAGATAATATACATGCACCGAATTATTACAGTCATGAGTAGGGCCCAACAATGGCCGGTATCTCAGTTTTAGTGACCCAATTCAAAAAGCAGATGGATATCAAAAGCATACAAGCATACTCGAAAAAGCATACAAAGTGCAAAAGTATGTTTCGCAAATTGAAATGCAAGCCTAGTTCCCCTCAGCACATCTATCAATTAATAACTAATATTGCCTGAGTGTATTTAAGAAGAATTCTTTATTAGTGGGTGTGGTTCAGAAACTTTATGGGCTACACCCTGAACCAGGCCCTTTTGATTTGGTAGCCACCCTGCCATTGTGGTGCCAGACCGCCCCTGATTATCACCAGGCCTCTCCATGAGTATTTTAGAGGCTGAATGGAAGATCGCGCACCTCGGTTTATTTAGGCGCGCGTTTTTCAGGAACGGCAATTTTGACATTTGCATTTTTATAAAATGTTTTTAACAAATCACTCAATTCATTTAAACAATTCACATTAATCAGTTTCAATATCACACAGAGAATCAAAAGAATTTTGATTTGATGATGAAAAATCGACAAGAATTATTCCTAAAAGCATCCTTGAGTCGTTTTTTATTGTCGCTTCTCCACGCTTGAGATTCAACGGCAGCAGCATGAAGACACGGAATTTTCTTCGATTTTGCAAATAAAGCTTAACTGCAAGAGATATTGCACAAAGAACTCGGATATCACCACGCAAACCACATAAACATGTAACACAGATCATTAACATCATAAATCGATCCGCAGTTGGATTGTTTTTATTTAATGAAATCACAGCCACTAAATATCAATTATGTGATTAGCAGAGTCAAGATATTTTTTAGTTAAAGATCACCAAAAACTTGCGAGAAGCATGATTTAAGGAATCACAAGAAACAAGGTGCGTGAAATTATGTGCGTCTTGGCGAGACGAGGAGCGTGTGGAGGTGCGTG
The DNA here is from genome assembly GCA_014526335.1 of Chrysaora quinquecirrha. Classification (NCBI taxonomy): domain Eukaryota; kingdom Metazoa; phylum Cnidaria; class Scyphozoa; order Semaeostomeae; family Pelagiidae; genus Chrysaora; species Chrysaora quinquecirrha. The sequence goes on from JACTAT010000020.1 coordinate 270,391, forward strand.
AGCGTGATCACACACCTTAAATGGAGAGGACTGTATCGGGAAAAGCCTTTGATATTTAGTTGGGCAACCTTTCGGGAGAGATCCATCTCCCATCATCGGGCAAATGAGAAATGACATGTCTTTCCTATTTATATTGCAAAGGTTGGATCGAAAGGTGTGAAATTAACAGGACCTGCGAGGAAGCTTGGGAATTTTTGGCGCTCAATTTCTACGATTTGTGGCGTCAAAATTGCGTTCAGTGCAACTTTTGATTATACTAAAACCAGATTTCTGGGATTGGGTAAGATACTTGATTAATACAAGGATATGATAGAACTGAGTGAATGAAAAAATGATGAAAAATCAACTGCGGATCGATTTATGATGTTAATGATCTGTGTTACATGTTTATGTGGTTTGCGTGGTGATATCCGAGTTCTTTGTGCAATATCTCTTGCAGTTAAGCTTTATTTGCAAAATCGAAGAAAATTCCGTGTCTTCATGCTGCTGCCGTTGAATCTCAAGCGTGGAGAAGCGACAATAAAAAACGACTCAAGGATGCTTTTAGGAATAATTCTTGTCGATTTTTCATCAATTTTTCATCTTTCTTTAACAAGTCTGTTTTTCCAGTTCTTATCCTCATCAATCACTGACATGTTATCCCAATCCATCTGATGTTTTTCCGTCCAACAATGATTGGCAAGATCACTTTTGTCAATTCGACCATGGGTCACATTTGAGTTATGTTCTTTGAGCCTAGTTCCTGTCTCTCTTTTCGATTGTCCTATATATGATTTAGGACAATCTCTACATGGTATTTTGTATACCACGTTTGATTTTTCCAGATCGTCAAATTTGTCTTTTGGCATTAGTCACATATATGTGCCAATTCGCTTTCGTCGGCAAATGACTTATTTCCATTTCAAATTTCATTAGGTTCCTTCCTTGCAACCTTGATGTGTCCCCCATTGGCCATAAGATAAGGAAAAGTATAAACTAAAGCAAAACGGTCGAATGCCATCACTTCAAGAACTGCGCCTTTTTAGCGTAATGTGAAATCTGTGAAAATGTTCTTTAAATAAATTAATACCTACCTTTTCCTCTGTGCTTTAGTCCGAGGAAATCGTCATCTGTGAGCATGGATGCCGCCATTGTTGATGCTTTGCTCACCGAAACTACCGCAACGCAAGGAAAAGATTCAAGATCAGATTCACTTTAATTCACATTCACATTGGTGTGCGTGTGCATGGAGCTGAGAAGTCATGACGTCACAAAAATCTATTTTTAGAATTTTCAATTTGCTCTGTTCTTCACTGAAAGATAGCAATGCTGTCGCAATGTGCGAAGGATAGCGGTAAAATGCTTACCAACGAGTGTTTGCAAGAATTTGCAACAATGAAACCAGGGCATCTTTTAAGGAATTTTTACTAGTGGGTCAAACCATCGGGAGGGCCCGATTCCCTAGGAAAAAGTTTAACCTGAACAGCCCTAAAACCTCTAAGCATCACACTATTTATCAAGGAAATGAAGCGGGTCATCCTTTCTCAAGAACTTTTGTAACCTCAGTGGCCTGCTGCACACCTTTTGACCGGGGGAGAAGTAGTAGAAACATGAGATGAGGCATGTGTGCCAGAGGCATTCTTTCAAAGGGGGGTACGGGGGCATGTCCCCCGGAAAAAAATGGAATTTTTTGTGTCCAGAGTCGCTCTGGTTGGTTTTCCGTGACTGAAAAAATTTGCTATTGTAATACTGGTAAATTAAATGCATAAGATTTCGTTTGCAATTCTAACTAGAATTAGGCAAGTTGGGTTATTGTTTGGTTTAATTGCTATTTGGAGTAAGTGTCTTGTGAAAGCATTTGCATCCTAGTTGTATTTTGAGTTCAAGTATGGAACGGCAGTAGTGTCTGCGGTAATAAGGACTATCAGTGCTTGTGAAAGGCTGAGTAGTGCCTGTTTGTTTGTTGTTTGTGATAGTTGAGCCGACAGTATCGATTTAGCCTTAGAAATTATTGTGCATTAGATGAAGCGATGCTCATTAACTAATCAAGTTTTGGAATAAACAAGTTGTTTCGAGTTAAGGTTGCCAAGTTTAATTAAACCATGGTGATTAAGGACGTTGATTATATTCATGTCCATTAGCTTTGGATTAAGACCAAAATGTTACCAGGAGTAATTAGAGGGGAAGAATCTTTGTATCGGATTATAATTATTGCAAACTGACCAATCATGTTCATATTTAAAGTATGAGTAAGACCCTATTGTTCATTGTATTTATAAGCAAGATGCTTTAGATTAGAGAGGGGGAGTTAAGGTTCAATGGCAGGGATTGGTTAAGTCACCTCGCCGAACCACATGTATCATATCGATATGTACGTGCATGTATTCAAGTTGTCATCTTTGTCTGGTGATCCTCTCTCTGTGCTCGTCACAGTGGCCATACATGTATTGGAAAGATCGCTCGGCGCTCAAAAAAATCGTTTTACACCATATGTAACTGCAAAATCATTCTATTTCACCAACTTATTGAAACATGCCCATCTTAACGAGCGGTTCATGGTTTTCCGACCTTTTTTGAAGCAGGTGATAGTTCTTTTGCCAAAAATTGAATGCATGAGTAAAAAACGTTGCTTCAATTGGATTCTATAGTGCCATTGATGCATATTTAGATAATGACTGGAGCTTCTTTAGGTGTTTCGAGCGGGTGTCCACAAAACGTGGCCTACGCCATTGGCCTACCATTTGGCGTACCTGTGGCCTACTTGTGGCCCACCGCTGGCCTACCATTGGCTTACCTGTGGCCTACTTGTGGCCCACCGCTGGCCTACCATTGGCGCACCTGTGGCCTACTAGACGCATTCTTGTCTTCTGTGGACTGCACGTTTTTTATAAGAAACTAGTACTATGATGGTGGAAAATTATTTGAAGTAAATCAACGAAGGTAGATGAAAACAATGAAAACAATAGGAAAACAAGTGGCGAGTGCCGTTCTTTTGTGCTATGTTTAGACTAGATTGCTATATCCCCCCGTGGGGGGGACCTTCATTGCTGGAAAGATCCGACGTGAATTTGAGATTTTGAAAAGTGACCCATGTGTATGACACGGTTTACGATATTTTTTGTCCGAATTGACCCATTCATGTGACAATTTCACGAATATATGACCCTATTTTCAATTATTTTCTTCCTAGACTTTCAAAAAACGACCCATGTGTAGGGAATTTCGATAAAATAAACACAGAGGAGGAAAAACCCACCCATATGAGCGGCACATCCAATAACTCCTCACATTGAAGTACCCCCCTGGGGCTATATCTCCGTTCATTTACTTTAAGTTCGGAAAACCTTCAAAGAAATAGTGAAAAAAAACTCTGCAAGACATTAATCGTACAACAAGAATAAACAGCTGATTTAGATTAAAAAAAAACAGGAACAAAACAGTAACAAAACAGTAACAATGCCACCCCACGTATATCTAACATTAAGACAACAGGCTAAAATGCGCGTCGAAAATGTTGGTTTTACAATAAACAGAGCAATAGCCTATGTATGAAATCTTGCCTGGTAATCAAGCCTGCTAAACTAATTGAAACAAAATATTAAACCATGCAAATTTAGCAAATAGCTGTGAAAGGATTGAAGGTACAGTATAAGCCTTAATGTTACTCAGATTGCAATCTTGACGCCAACAATGCCAACAGGTCAGCTGTGAGGTTGGGATTTGATTTTCACTTCCACATCATCAGCATCAAACTTTGATTTCGTCTGCTGATGCAATCATAAGAAATGTGATAATGCTTATTTTCTAATACTTCCTTCCACGAAGGCTCGCCTCCTTTTGGATGAATAGGAGCGTAGTCCCGTTCTTTGTGTCGTACACATATCATCTCATCATATCTTGCTTTTGCACAATTACTGGGGCCTTTTTTGAGCTCTCCCTGACAGCCAGCACATTTTCTTATGCAACCGGTGATATCAATCAGCTCAAATTGAGTATGAACTGTTGGTGTTACTTTAGGTTTCTGAGGCAGCTTTCGCTTTATGACAACCTTTAAATTTCCTGGAGAGGATGCAACAGCATAGCTTGGTGTGGGAAGGCGATTTCTCATTAAATCTCCAAGCGACTGACCACTTGAAGCGTCAGGTGATCTTTTCTGCTTTGTCTTTTAGGCGGAGCTTTTCTTCCAGCGTTTTTGTTTACTTGGAATGTTGTCAGCCTTGTTAAATTTGCGTCATGCTTTTCTGTAACATACCATCTAATGAAGCGTTTACAGGAACCTTTATAGATGGAAACTGCAAGCGTGTGAGCGCAAATCTTTCTGGTGCCAAATCCTAAGCATGTTGCATCACAAACAATGCCACCATTTTTGAGGAGCTTTACTGTATGTGGGCTGCTGCTGGAGATGCTCTTAACGAAATAAGAGTCATCAGAAAATCCTTTCATGATGTTGTCAGGTACTAATGAAGCTGCTTTTTCAGTGAGGGTGCGCACTTCAACAGTAGAAAATACCTTTCGCAACTCTTGGTAGTCATCACTCTCCCCACCAATGGGTCGATTATCAGTAGTAGGCAGGGAATTGTTGGCATCTTGCAAAAATGCTGAGATGTCTTCGTGTGAGTCATCAAGCTTTTCCTCACTATCTAGATTGCCAATTAAAGATTCATTGTTTGCATCTTGTAAAAGTTGTGGCACGTGAGCATGGGGTACATAACTTTTGACTGTCTTGAAGAGAGCCTGATCAATGATGATACGCTTTGCTTTAATTAGTTCATCACGTTCACGCCCTTTTGGAATGCTGAATGGATGATTTTGGGATGTTGTTTGGAACTCTTCCCGCACAGTATAGGGAGACGACATTCCCAAATAAGCACGGCACGATTTGTGTCCTCCGTCTGCTTATCAACAAGAGATTTCATGTCTTCCACAAACTGTGCCATATCAGCTGCCTTGAAGTCTTGCCAGCGCTTTATCTTTGCATTAAGTGACTCTGGGATGTTGTTTGATTGCAACTTTGTTCCAAATCTTGCGTCTTTCACTGTCTTCACAAGCATGTGATTTAATATGTCTATCTCTTTGTACTTTTCGAAGTATTCTGAGAACTGTGGCTTGCATGTTCGCTCTTTTTCCTCCAAGGTATCCCATTTCTCTTTAAGCCTTTTCACCATCTCTCTGAATTCATCTGAGCTTTGACAGTACACAAGTCCTGACTCTGAAAATATATCGGCAAGGATCTTATTTGTCAGTTGCTGGCTTAAACTAAATTTTGATCTGCACTTATCACTTATGTTTCTTTTTGCACGGATATAGCAGAGGAACTGCAATGAACGTGGGAATTCATGTGCTAATGCCTGCCGAAGTGCCTTTTCACTGTCTGTTGAATATCCTTGCAAGTACAATTGCAGCCCTGGTACCTTCGAGTTAAGCTTCTGGAAGAGAGTGAGGTAGGTTTCTTTGTCCTTCAACAGACAAAGCATCATGGGCCCAATCATTGCTGGGAGCTGCCACTTTTCTTGTCAATCAATGCTGTATTTTTGTAGCATGTTGTTAGCAAGAAAAAAAGGACCCAGCTCAAAAGTGATGTCAGCATAAAGTAACGATTTATAACCATCACTGTCATTACAACAAAAGTTTATGATGTCATCAACTTGTGTGTCTGTGAAAAGAACAACCTTTGCCGAGGAGTCATCTAAAGAATATGTTCGAATATATCTCTCCTCATCATCATCACAATAAGCTCGCATTTGTGATGTTATTGAATAAATTGGATCTTCAACTTTAGAAGCTGCCTTGCCAGCATAGTAAGACACTTGTCTGCGGTTTCTTGGGAGCTGCCCAGCAGCTTCTGCTCCTCCAAGCCCCCCTACATCCCTTGAAACGTTATGAAAAGCTCTTGATGGCACACTTGTTGCAGATTCCTTGGAAATTTTCACTTTGGTACTCTGATAGGTACGCAGGAATGGGATGTTACACTTGCTGTTGCCATGGGGCTTTACAGTTACTGAATGCTCCTCACCAGTGAATTGATAAATAATGGCGACAATGTTGTAATTTTGACCTTGGGGATCAGTTAGGCTCACAATTGTTTTCTTCAAAGCATTGTCAGAAAGATTAACGAAAGGTCTTCTAACAACTTCATAACTCCCTTCTTTATCTCTAGCAAAAGAAAGGGACACAGCATTGCCGTAACTGTCTCTGTTAACATTGTACCATTTTTTTGACGTTCTTGATTGATCCCACGCTCCGAGATCATCACATGTGACATCTCTAGGATCATTCAACTTATCAAGGTCTACTAAAAAGCACACATTGGTGGAAACGCCTCTTGGCTGGGTTGAACTGACATGTTCTGGATACTTAGTCAAGGCATTTAACATAAATGGAACAAGAAAATCATTACCAAATGACTTTATAAACGCATGGGAAATTTCAATCATGCCTTTGTTCTCCTTATGCTTGATGGCAGTCTCGTCCATGAGGAGTGAACCAGGAAACGGAGCAGCTTCAGTCTTACCAAAAGTTGTCGTATGGTACTTCTGTTTGGAAAGAGAAATACAGTTACTGGAAACCATTGCAAAATCACACTATAAGTATGGGCCAGAGAATATTTAACTCAATTATCCTTTGTGAAATATATTGTTGTGCGGCCTTATTCTAAATAATTATTAAAATATAAAATTATGCTCACCTGGAGCTCCCAAACTTAAGTTTAAGGAATTCCTCCTCAAAATCTATGGATGAATCGTCGCTGCTGCTCTAGGAAAACAAATGAACAGAGTTGTAATGCTGAAAAGGAGAGTTACTTTTGAAATGCTAGAGAACTATATCAACAGTCAGCTCTGTCTACTTTAGATGGCATAAGCAATATTTAATGCCTTAAAATTACAAAAGTCGAGCCAACCTTTCACTGTGTGAGAGGGCTACTTGACCCACATTTGTACAAGGGTGTGAATACAAATTTTATTGCTCAAACAACCTTAATGATATACATTTATACCAGTTTTATTAAATGACTTACCAACGAGGCCTTTGTTGTGACAGGCTTGCTTGGAGATTCCAGTCCTTCGATTGCATATGTTATCTTTGTTCTAAAAGATGCACCAAATTATCAAGTTGACTGTTGCAGAGGAAATTGCATTGTAAAAACTTCATATTATATGGTCTTTCAAACATAATTTGTTAAATTTTATCAACCTGCCAATGTGTAGACTATACGATTTACATTTTCAAACAAATTTTCAAACATTTTCAGTGTTGTATTTTATTTCAAACAAATTAATATTGAATCAAATGGACTCACATTTCTAAATCTGAATCATCTCCGCTACCTTGGTCCAAGCCTTGGATGTCCATATTGTCCTAGGAAGATGAGAACATACTGTAAAGACATGATGTATTATAATTATAGTGAAGTCATGAGACAACAATAAAAGCAATACCGACCTAGGACGCCACCTTTCAGAAACATAATTGGTATGAAAAGAACTTACAACTGCTACCTGCTATGCAAAGAATCTTCAATGATAAATCATGAATTGTAAAACTTCATCTTCCCCACTTTTTGGAGTAAAACCAGAACTCTAAGAAGCTGCTGGACTTGCCTACAGTGTGGCTATTCAGATAGTTTCATGAGTTCATCCAAATTTTTAATAGCCAGCTTGTATACTGATGTTACTCATGATCCTATTTTAGAAAAGAAGGGGAAAAGAGCAATAATTTGTTTCACATGAATAGGCCTAGCATAAGAAACTTGTGACTCCTTGAAGGGGTTATGTAATCCTCGTCCCATCCTCGATCTATCAAATGTTGAAGAATCTCTTCGCTCAGAATATAAAGTTCAATAAAGTAATAAAGAATCCTCGTGGATTCTTTGTGAAAGGGAATAAATTTACACATACCTTTGTTCAATTTGGATGCAAATTGCAAACATAACCAGTGGAAGTGAAGCGGAAGCCTCCTTACACTACCGTTCGAAAAGTTTGGAAACGGTCGCTTAAAATGGCCGCCAACAGCGGCCAAGGGCCTAATCCAAGAAATTTTCATTTTAAAAGTCAGAGGTCATGCGGCCATTATCTTGCTAAGTTTCGGCGGGAAAATGTTCGTCACTGCACTCGCCATCATTTTAAATCGAAAGGAGAAGATTATTTCGATGGTATAATAGAAAATACACAAAAACTGAGAAGCTTTGCCTTCAAAAACCAAGGAAAAGATTTTAGGACTACTGATCTGAAATTATGGGAAAGAGAGGGGTTTCGTTACTCCAAGATGGAAAATTTTGCAGTTATTTGAAGCCCAGTTGTTTTAGCTTTTCCGTTGTAGTAAAAGTTTTCCTGAAATATCGATTTTTACAAAGTTAATCAGGGTTAAAGTTTTCTAAACATTTTTCAGGTGAGCCATTTTTAAAGGGTCTTTTTCAACAACAAATGTTTTGTCAGGTATTAGACTAAAAAAGAGGCAAGATCAAAACAATTCAAACACATATTCGAAAACTAGAATAAATGAGCAGTACTTTATCAAAATTTTAGAGTCATCAGTCATTTTACAAGGGAGCAGAACGATATTTGAAAAACCACACTCTTCTGTCATGTTATAAGTTCACTCACCTGAAAAATGTTTAGAAAACTTTAACCCTGATTAACTTTGTAAAAATCGATATTTCAGGAAAACTTTTACTACAACGGAAAAGCTAAAACAACTGGGCTTCAAATAACTGCAAAATTTTCCATCTTGGAGTAACGAAACCCCTCTCTTTCCCATAATTTCAGATCAGTAGTCCTAAAAATCTTTTCCTTGGTTTTGAAGGCAAAGCTTCTCAGTTTTTGTGTATTTTCTATTATACCATCGAAATAATCTTCTCCTTTCGATTTAAAATGATGGCGAGTGCAGTGACGAACATTTTCCCGCCGAAACTTAGCAAGATAATGGCCGCATGACCTCTGACTTTTAAAATGAAAATTTCTTGGATTAGGCCCTTGGCCGCTGTTGGCGGCCATTTTTAAGCGACCGTTTCCAAACTTTTCGAACGGTAGTGTATTTTATGATTGACCGCGAAAGCATAAAAGAGTAAACAAAACTATTGAAATTGAAGATAAAAAAATGAAAAACATTGTTGAAGGGCATAAACGGATAGAGTTGTTGCAATAAAAAATTCGAGTATGCAAACATGAAAACCAAAACCAAACGAGCATAAAAAATATTGAGAGTACCGTGAAACGGAGATCGACCTTCAGACCTCCAGTTCAAGAAAGCGGTGGTTTAGACCAGTGCGCCACAGTAGCAAATGCTGCTAATTGGTGTCCATCGTCAAGTAATTGACTTTTGTTAATGATACCACTAATGGTGACACTTACGGCGACTTCAAAGTTTACTTACGTATATTTGCGGTCAATCTATTGTTACATTTTGGCAAAAAAAGAGCGTCTTAGGTAGGTAGGTAGGTAGGTAGGTCTATACCTGTATCCGTGACATCGCATCCCCATATAATGTGCTCATCCTTCGCACATAAAAAGCACAAGAAATAACGCGTAGTGTTCAAATGTCTGGGAACAGTATACTGAAATAAAAACCGGCTCTTCTTTCAAAAGAACCGACAGTTACCGGAAAAATAACCCGCTGTTGACGAAATTTGCCCGACTCTCAAATAACCGTCACTAGAAAAATTGTACAGTTTAGTCAGCATTAGAAAAAACAGGTGAGAACAATAACCTGAACAAACGACACATTCTGGTCGGACAAATATAATAACAGCAACCCTGAGAGTGGGGGCAGAAAATAGCTTTACCACAGCAATTCAAAAAATTCAACCCGGCATCGACGGGTACCAGGGCTATTTTAATATGCCCTTACCTGCATACCTCTAGGAAATCAAGGATATTGGGGCAATTAAAATCTCTTGTTCCTCTTTATTTCTACAGCCCCACGCTATTACAATCGCTAGCTGTTCAAAAGTGGGAAAACATATGAACGGATAATTGTTTGTCGTAGAAAGAAAATTTTGTCGTGACAGAAAGGTAGTGCCGTCTGCACTGACACTTGTGGGCCACTGTACCTTGTGGTTCACCCTACCTTGAGGGTCAGAGTAGGTTTATGAAATAAACGCGGGGAAAACTATCCATTCCCGCAAACAATTTTGTTAACCATAAATCCACGTTAACAAATGTAAGTTGTCAGAAATGAATGCCCCGTCCTTGAAATGGTATTCAATCTTCAAAACTCTGTCAGTGCTTTCGTTAAAAAATAATTTTGTGCTAAGGCAGACCAGGTTTTCAGTATTATGGAAATTCATAGTTATTCGATCGCTCACTGTTTTTATAAATAAGAACGTTACAATTGTTTATACGTCTAGTGGAACACTAAAAACAAATAGACAGGTGTGCGAGGTATCCATGTATATACAAACCAGAAGGCAGGCGTAACAATAGGTCGATAAAGAAAGCCAGGAAGTGTTTGCTTTACAGGGTTAAGGTTATAGCAAAAGCAGTTCATCTTCATCACTGAAATCCTCAATTAAGTTGTCTTCAAAAGTGTCAAATTCGTCTTCTACCGAGGAAAATAGCCTGCGTGCAAACTTCACAAAGAGGGAATTGTAAAGTCTGCGAATTAGCGTCCGTTTTCGAGTTCTGTGACCTCGATTTCCTCCTTCACAGAGGAGGTCGATCTTGCGCAAGAAATTGCCTCCGCTTTACTCGTCCGAACGTCCCGCAGAGCAGACACGCACTGATCAAATTGAAAATGTTGGATGATGGAATATGCTGTCTTTGCTTTCGAAGAGACTGTTTTGAAGCACGATCGAAATATTGTGGAGGGATCTGGCGTTTTTAATCCGAAAGCAGATTAGTCTCGATTTTATTTATTTGCTTCCATTTTTGAAATATATTTGCAAAAATTGTGTTGATTTGTTGAAGAAGGGGAGGTTATAAAAGACGAACTGGCCAAAGTCAACAAAAGCTTAAGTTAAAATACAATAAAAAAGCAGCAGCCACTGACACAGTTATTGGGTTTCGCGAGGACGAAGCTCTGCCCAGATCGGAGCGCCCATCGAAGATTAGAAGGGTTTTTTTATCGTCGGAGGCAGAGGAAATGACAGCAGGGACAGGCCTATTACTAGGCCTACTGCATCATGTATTTTGATCATTAATCTTGATCCAACTATAATGTTTCGATCTTAAAGATTTGCTTCACCATGTCAAATCCCCTTTGAAACGCAGTTTCGTCCCAAATTTTCAAACACTGAAGACATTCAAACTTGATCCTCGAAAAAGTCACTGAACGTTCCTCCATCTTGAATACAGGTAATTTTGTTGTGTTCGCTCCTTCACTTGTCTCGAAGAGACTGAAAAACACGTGACGATGTTCTTGCTTTTGATTGGGTCACTAAAATCTGAAACCACTCACTGATTGGATGAGAAACAATGCCCAGACAAAGAGCAGATTTATTGCGCAAGATCACAGAACTCGAAAACGGACGCTAATTCGCAGACTTTACAATTCCCTCTTTGTGAAGTTTGCACGCAGGCTAGGAAAAAAGCTGATAAAGAACAAACCTTTGTTGACAGGTGTTGACACTAAACTGTATCGTGTTCCGAATGTCTCATAAGGAACGACGCAATAAAGAACATTGATTAACAAAACATAACAAGTCTAAGATTCTCTCTTTATAATCTACTGCCTTACTAAATCAACTCTAATTATAGTTCACGTGGTGCAATCTCCTGATCATTATAATTTATGTTAATTTATTGATTGACAGCAACAACATTATATCTCCCCCTTACTTTAAATCAAAAGTTTCTTCAGCAAAAATGTCCTCGAAGCTTATTACTATAAACGTAAACAAAAAGAATAGAATATAACAATGAAGTCAATCAAGTCTCGTAAATATTTTGTCCAAATCTTTGAACTGGTCTTCTTTCTCTTATGGGGTATCTTGGAATCAACAGTTCTGGTTGAGCATTCCCCATGTCCAAAACATCATCGGCATCATCATCAATGTCTGAATCATTTTCTTTTAGAATGGCAGGAATTCTTTTAAAATGCGAAATGTTTCGCGTGATTTTGTGATCTTGTTTTTCATTGTAGGCTGTAATCATTGTTCCTTTCTTTTCAATAACCACATATGGATCAGGATTGAAATTAGTAGAAAGTTTGTTCTTCTTTGGCTGTTTTACCAAAACAGTGTCCCCAATAATAATTGCTGATGGTTTTGCTCTTTGGGTTCTGTCAGTGTTCTCTTTCATCTTTTCCTTTTGAATACTATCCCGATGTACAAGATCTTGGTGTGTAACAGAGTGATTTTCTTGTGGAATCTGCGGCAACTTCGTATTTATAGATCGGTTGAAAAGCAATTGAGCAGGTGAAAGTTGAGTTGTGCTGTGGGGTGTTGCACGATAGTTAAGTAAAAACCGGTTAAGTTCTTTTCTCCATGGTTTCTTTTCAATAACAGCTGAGCGAATAACTTTAGTCAATGGTTTCATAAAGATTTCTGCCTGAGCATTAGCCTGAGGCCATAAAGGGGTGATTCGACGATGTATTGGGCCATTTTCTTTCATAAATTCTCTGACATCAGTACTGGAGAAGGGTGGTCCATTGTCACTGATAAGTAACTCCGGAATACCGTGTCTAGCAAAGATTTCTTCTAATTTAGGAATTGTGGATTTTGCAGAGGTTGATGTGACAATGGCAACTTCAGGAATCTACTGTATGCATCGATAACGACAAGTAAATATTCCCCCGTTGGTAACGGTCCACAAAAATCCACGTTCACAGTGTGCCAAGGGGCTGGAGGTAATTTTGTCATCTGCAATGGTTCGGGACGCGAGACCGGTCCAGTTGCTTGACAAGCTAGACAATGTTCGATAATGTCTTTAGTTAGTTCATCAATACCAGGAAACCATATCTTGGTACGTAGAAGCTTTTTCGTTTTCACTAGGCCTTGATGACCCTCGTGTGCGATGTTGATAGCTTGATTTCGAAGTGAAGTTGGCAAGACAATGCGAGTATCACGTAGAATGACATTTGAATCTGTGATAGTTAATTCCTGACGAATTTTATGAAATTGTACAAGTTCGTTTCTGTTCACATTTTCTGGTAATGTGCTATTTTTCTCATAGATATCTCGCCAATTTTTATCGCGGATATTGGAAATAACACATTGGAGTGTTGCATCTTTGTTAGTTTCAGTTTCAATGTCTTTGAGTGTCATTGCTTTAGGAACTGAATGTTGCGATAAAAAGTGTACATATTCTTCTGCTTGATTATTTGACAATGCTGTTTCCTGGATAGGGTGTCGCGATAAAAAATCCGAAGGATTTTCCTTTCCTCTTGTGTGTACAATTTCAAAATTATATTCTTGCAAACGTAAATTCCATCTTGCGATGCGTGCTGGAGGGTTGGATTTCGGATTATTTAGGATCATTTCGATTGGTTTGCAATCCGTATAAAGCTTGAATGTTCCTCCATACAAATACGTGTGTAATCGTTCTACTGCCCAAACAATTCCAAGGGCTTCGCGTTCTGTCTGCGAATATCGACGTTCTGTAGGCGTCAAGGCTCTACTAACATAAGCAACTACTCTGCGTTGTTTGGATTCAGGTATAATCTGCGACAAAATAGCAGATAGGCCAACAGGAGAGGCATCTGTAATTACTTCTGTTTCTTTGTTTTGATCAAAATATGACATTACAGTGTGACTGGTCAATGCTTTCTTGATTTCATCAAAATCTTTTTTGATGTTTATCAGTCCAACAGAATGGCGCGTTTTTCTGAGTAAGTTCACGCAGTGAATTTGTCAAATCACTAAAACGCGGAATGAACTTGGCGCAGTACGTTGCCATTCCTAAGAAACTGCGGACTTCACTGGTTGATTGAGGTGCTGGTGCATTGTGAATTGACTTAACTTTTGCAGGATCTGCAGAAACACCTTGGTCTGAGAATACAAAACCGAAGAAAGTCAACGACTTCTGAGCAAAAAGACATTTTTCACGATTCAGTGTTAGTCCGACTTTTATGAACTTTTCAATGACAGCTTGCAGTGCAAGGTTATGTTCTTCCGGGGTCTTTCCGTAAACAATTACGTCATCACTTATGTTGATCGCTCCAGGAATATCTCTTATTTGAGCACTGATGATATTCTGAAATAACTCCCCTGCAGAGTTGGTTCCAAAGTTTAATCTTTTGTACCGACGCAGACCTTTGTGAGTCGCGAAAGTGGTGACGTATCTGCTTTCAGGTGCCAGTGTTAACTGATGGTAACCAGACCGAAGGTCAAGTTTTGAAAACAATTTTGCGCCGTTGAGGGCGTGTATTAAATCGTCGACCGTCGGACTTTGGTGGCGTTCCCTCTGTATTGCGCGATTCGGCATTCTCATGTCCACACAAATGCGTACATTTCCATCTTTCTTGGGAATAACGACGATTGGTGAAACATACGGGGTTGGACCTTCCACGGGTTCAATGATATCTTGCTTTTCTAGTTCTTCGAGAGCAGCGGCAACTTTTTGCCTCATGTGAAACGGAATTCTCCGCGCGTTTTGTGCGACAGGGGGCACTGTTTCATCAATATGCAACTTGACTTCAAAATCTTTAAGATTTCCAATACCATCGAAAATCTTAGGATATTTCGCGGCGATGTAGTCACTGGTGAGCGGACAGTTTTTAACAGCGTTTATGTGGAGAGTTAGCAACAACAAATCGAGGGCAGTTGTGTAACTTAATAAACATCCTGCATTGCCTGATATGACGTGAATATCAGCGACTGTGACTTTGTGTTTCGATTCAATTGTCGCGGTGAATTTTCCCAGTGTTTTCAGAGGCGTGTCGGTGTTGTAGGTGAAAAGTTGAGCGGCTGATTTCTGCAGACGAATTTCACCGTTAGCGGAAATTTTTGTGTACGTCGCCTGGTCAATAATGTTTGTAGACGCACCAGTATCTAGTATCATTTTCACCGGACAGTTATTAATTTTGATCTCAACTGTTGGAGATGCGCTTTTCTTTTCAGATAGCGTGAAAAGATATTCATCATCGCTCTCAGAGTCTTGTGATTCGCCGGGCGGTGGAGCGGAAACTTGAGTAACTTGGCGGATATTTTTCGCAGGAAAAGTGCCTTGTCTTTGTGGCGGTTTGATTGCTCGACAGACTTTGGAAAAATGATTAAACTTGCCACAGCTATTACACTGCTGTCCTTGTGCTGGGCATGGATTTCTTGTGTGTGATGTATATCCACAGTTGCGGCATTTTCTTGACGTAGAAGTAGGACGGCGATTTTGATGTTGGGGCTTTTGTTGCGCAGGACGGTTGCGTGTGACAATATTTGCCGTTTCTTTGATGGGTTGTGACTCGACTGATGTGAGATTTTGTTCCATATCAGCAGCTTGCGTTTCACTGACTTCTAGTGCGCGTGCTTTTGTAAGCAATGCGGTAAGAGTGAGCTGATCTTCTCTGAGCGCGACTCGGCGGAGACGCTTGGAAATGCAATTTTGAATGATCACAGACTTTATTTCAGAATCAACGTCGTGGAATTCACAATGAGCGGCCAGTTTTCGTAGGCGCGTAGCGAATTGATCAATTGTCTCACCACGGTTTTGTGTAGCTTTCCGGAACTGAAAAATCTCGAAATCGATATTTTTCTTTGGCAGAAAATATTCATCCAGTTTTGCCATTGCTGTCTCGTAGTCATCATCATTTCCATTTTGTGGAATCGTATCGAATATATCTTGTGTGGCCTGTCCAACTTGGTACAGGAGTAAAGCTCTTCGCTGTGCTGGATCGGTTACGTTAACTGCAGCAAGGTACGTTTGAAATCTTCGTCTCCAAGATTTCCATCGTTGGCCTACGGAACTAGGATCCGTATACGCATCAAAAGGTTGTAACGGAGGTAAATCGAGTCGAGTAGCCATATCTGTAATCAATTCTTAAAGTATCCTCGTCGCCATTTATCGTGTTCCGAATATCTTATAAGGAACGACGCAATAAAGAACATTGGTTAACAAAACATAACAAGTCTAAGATTCTCTCTTCATAATCTACTGCGTTACTAAATCAACTCTAATTATAGTTCACGTGGTGCAATCTCCTGATCATTATAATTTATGTTAATTTATTGATTGACAGCAACAACATTATATTATCTCCTTTACGAGGCAATCAGCAACAAATTCCTTGAAAGACTTATCGCCCGTTTCTTCTGCATTCAATAGACCATTTATGATATCTTTGTCAATTTCTGTGCCAGTTGACATGGATCTTGCTGGCCCATCACCAAATGGATCATTACCATATTCCCTGAGTTTCTTTCTGAGATTCATAACATGCGTATTATGTATTTTTTATTTAAAAGCTTTTTTCGTCTGACACTCCTCAGAGTATGAACGTCAGAAACAGACCGAAACAATAGACTAAGGCGGAATTTATACCCAGATGCGGCTCGAAATGCACCAATCAGAAAGAACGAAAAGCTGAATTGGCATTTTGTGTTCGCCAACTTGCGATCTTCTTGCGAAAACAATCCGAAATTCTCATTGAAAACGGTTACCCTGAGGACGTCATTTCGGATTGTTTTCGCAAGAAGATCGCAAGTTTTTCGGCTGATAAAAAGTATGGTCCGCAAAAGTGCCCTGTTTACCTAAAATTGCCTTGGATAGGAAGCGTCTCATTGCGATTCAAAAGTCAAATTAAAAAGGCCATTACTAAGTGCTTCGTTGCTGCCAACCCTCGGTTAGCTTTTGGCACTCGGAAAGTTCTACCATCCATTCAAAAGGATTGCGAACCTACCACACAAAAAAGTTAGGTCATTTATGAATTCTCGTGCCGGTGTGATGCCAGGTACGTAGGTCGTATTTCCCAGAGATTAGGTGATAGGATAAAGCAGCATGTCCCTACTAACATTCGTCTGCATAATTTTCGGCAAAGAGAGCAACCACCCCGTGGGTCTAAACAACAACCTAATCTTAAACATGATTCTGCCATAGGACAACATCTACTCGATAATCCGATTTGTGCGGAAAATTACAGCGAGGATTTTTTCAGAATCATTGGCAAAGCAAGATCTTTGTTTCACTTAGGGGTTTTGGAATCTGTCTACATCAAAACCAAAAGGCCGGTTCTGTGTAGACAGAAAGAGTTCGTTTTCTCACTTGGACTCTTCAAATAATTCATTGGTCTTCCCGCTGTATCCGACCAGCTGATTGGTGTTTAAAACACAATGCCAATTCAGCTTTTCGTTCTTTCTGATTGGTGCATTTCGAGTCGCATCTGGGTATAAATTCCGCCTTAGTCTATTGTTTCGGTCTGTTTCTGACGTTCATACTCTGAGGAGTGTCAGACGAAAAAAGCTTTTAAGTATGCCCGAAAATGATTCCGCTGTTCATCACAATTTTGAAATTTTGTACAACTCAAAGACTATTCTTTTATTGCCTGGAGTTAATTCCTTATGGCCCGATGAAGTCTTAGCATGCAAATTTTCTTTTAATGTCGATCTCATTCTGCAGTGTATATGATATGTAGTAATCCATCTGTTCACTGCATCAGTATTTGTACTATACCCTGCTTGAACGGACCTGCAGTGCCTTTTGTGCAGTGCCTGCTTTGTGTAATATTTTGGATACTTCTTTGCTTGCAGTTAGCCGATGCACTGTCATACCTAGCATTATTTGATTCGATGACTTTTCTTTTGTTATAAACGATTGCCAGTCCCCAGCTATTGACCATATCTTTGTTGCCATTTTTTGTGCTTTTGTAATGGCATATCCCTTTTCATTTAATCTGGCTGAAGGGTACAGTGTAAGAAAAATTGCATTGTATAATTCTGGAATAACTTCATCTTCTGATTTCATAGACATCGCATCTGAAATACTCATTGGAAATTCTTTTTTCAATTCTGTCACATAATTGTCGACCTTCGTAGTCCTCGCATTGTTGAATGGACGGAAAAACAAGTTGCCTGTTGTCAAATATATTACGAGCCATATGTAGACTGAAGGCTTACGTTGTTTGAAGCCATTTGCGACTGAAACGATCAAGAATTTTTGCCAGCGGTGAACTTTTTAGCATGATTTATTTATGACGTCATCAAAAAGTCGCTCAATTGGGAAAAAACATTTGCGGAATTTCCCAAAATATATCGTGTATACCAAATGAAAGGGCATTTAATTTCACGGTGTTTGAAACAATTTTCAACCAAATCGGTCAAGTATTATGCGAGTTACAGCTCATTTTAGAGAAAATGACCCCTACAAAAATGACGTCATCAGGCACGTGACTTGCCCCCATTTTTCGAAATGGCACGACCGCTCAAAATGATCGTTATACCACCAAATATCATAATCTGGTATCAAAACAAAGGTTACCCACTTGCTTAGATTTTTGTGCTCACTGACCTGTCTATAATAGAAAACTGTATTTTTGTAACGCAGATCATCTGAATTTCAACATTGAATGATCTAGGTATGAATTTCAATACCTGGGTGAAATTATTGTGGTGTAGGTTTGTATGCTAAAATGGTTCAAGCAAACGTTGAAAATGATGAGCCAATAAGTTACCTTAGGTAAAATCGCACAGTGCAATACACAGTGGCATAGCAAGACATCCAACTATATGGGGGCAAAGGACGGGATTAAGGAGAATTAGGGCAATGTTTAAAGAACAAATAACCAGGTCGTACCCTGCGACATCATTATACTACATTTAGCCTATATACAATATCTGTCTTGGAGATGTTTAGGGGAGGAGGTATGCCTCCCTTGGCTACGCCAAAGCAAGAAAATGCGAGTTTATAAAACTTTTCACACATCAATTCTAGATGACAACCAAGAAAAAAATTCAGCTTTCTCGAAGACACGTACCTCCTTAAATATTTCAAACCACTTAGGCTTATGCAATGGTCGCCAACCACCAGCACTTTTTCCGCTAGAAAACGAGTCGGCCTTTCCTTTATTAGCGAAAATTAAACCACGAGTTGCCAAAGAGCCAGAATAATTCTTCATTACCTCTCGATACTACAAGTAAAAAGAAAAGACGTTTGTAGGAAAAGTCTAAGTTGGCGCATTTTTTCTGAAGGATATTTTTTATCTTTTGCACACTAAAGATGAACGGCTCTTTAACTATCGTTGATTACACTAGAAATAACAGGCAGCATAGTCTTCTACACAAAATACGAGGTGTAAGATAATAGACAACAGACAAATTTCCGTCACTCACCGACCAATTGCCAGTTACAAAATCTGCATCACTAAGACTATCAGTTGCAAGAATCTGAAATTGGAAATTACAATGTAAAAATAAACTCGAAAGTTATGATTTGGGATAGAAACAAGCAAAGCTAAGGTGAAGAGTTTTTAAGCTTATAAGAAATACAGCTAATCATATCTTACCGCATCTTCAACATCATTGAAAAAAGCAAGGTAATTCTGATGCAAATAGAGGATTAAATTATCGCTTGTGACATGAGTTTTTTCAATAACCGCCTGAAAAGAAAACGTAGCAGAATCCGTATTAAAGACAAAAGACAATTATTCGCACTTGAAAGCACACTTGGGTATTCTAGATTTAATAGCTATATGCAATCATTGGTTCCAGGTAGAGGGAGTACTCGGCCCTTAAATAAACAAACATCTCCCCGAGCTATAAACACCAAAACCCGATTTAATTTGCTTTGTAACCGATGATTAGGGACTATTTAAGGACACCTGATAGCTTCGAAATGGTTCCTAACTAATAACAAAGAATGTTGATAACAAGCATTACCTCAGGGTCAATCAGAAGCTTGTCTCTAAGTTTATCATGAAGATTCTTGGGTAGTTGTTTTGTTTTATCTGCCATAGATGTTTCTTCTCCTGTAAAAACCATACTTATATAAATATATTAAATGTATATTTATAACAATATTAGTTTATTATACATTTAACTTAAAAGATTAATTCATCTACTGAGGGTAGAATTTATCAAAATATTACTTTATTACGTTATTATTATTATATTTATTAAATATTTAAGTTTTTCAACACAAGTCTTTATTTGAGATTAAAATATTGGTCAAGTCTTCTTTTCCGATGGTAATTTAAGACTTATAACGAAACTATTCCAATTTTTCACAAAAAAATGCCAAAATATCTTTTAAATAGAAATGTCTAAAATAAATTTTTAAACAAACTTTTGCAATAAAGAATCTTTCCAAGTGATCTAAAAAGCAACAAGCTGGTGTCTTTACTACACAAAATTGTATTCTCTTGGACTTTCAATTGTTTGTCCTTTTTAGACTTTCTTGCAGCAGGTTTATCTGAGGAAATGTGTCGTACTTTATGATCTTTTTCTGGATACTCTATGGAGAATAACGAATGATAAGACACAAGCTAATTGGATATTTCAATTTTTAATGTTGCCCGAGTCTAGTCTAAAAATAATGATGTACCCATTGGCGTGTTGTTGTAGAAAATAATCGTTCTTCTGGTAGTTGACATTTCAAACTTATTGCTTCTGCATAAATGTTCTAATTTTAAAGAACTACCAGAATAAGTGTTTATTGAAACGACCATTACCCGAAAAGTACTGAAAATACTGACAAATGATAAGGATACTAAAAGAGTTACCTGGAACTAATACAAGGTATGTCAATGAAAGGGAGAATTGGTCTAGATGAAATCTATCCAAGCAATTCGACCATTCAAAACAATTTGAAGTTTTAATTATCGTAAGCATTATTTGTAACAGGTATTTGCAGGTGTTATATCAATCGATAAACAATGTAGCGGATAACCAAGTATGGTATTGCAAAAAGTTGTGCCCTCTTCAGTAGTGATGAAAGTGATAATGGTAATGATGAAATGGCTGGAAGGAAAAGACTGAGAACCACAATGTCCTATTTAAAAGAATCTTCTAACCCTTGGTAACTCATAGCTGGCATGTACCTTACGAGTTCTTCTGTTGATTCATCTACACAGTTTAAAACAGCGTTTTTGCAAAGAAATTGGAAAACAAGTACTTACTGTTTGTACAAACAAATTGCAGAGAGTTAATGCAAGCTCGTATATCACCAGAGCTGTTCGCGGCTATCACATCAAGAGTATCTTTGCTTGGCATAACAAAGTTTTCCCCTGCCTGTTTTAAAAAGATATAACAATAAGATCAATAAAAAAGCAAAAAACACCTCACTCAAACACCAATTCATACCAATTTTCTTCTATGCGTCGCTGCGAGTTCAAAAAGGCTGAATTGTCAAATGTTAGCTAGATAGCGATAATTTTTTATGCTTATGCAAAAGACGTAAATGCAAATAGTTTTAATTTTTTTAGGGAGTATCAAACGAAAAACAACATTTGCTCAGACGACAATTGTTAAACATGACTACAACCCAATTACAGTAAAAAAACCCGAAACTAAGAAACTGACCTTGTTAGAAACTGCAGTCTAGTGCATGAAATTATTTATACCCAGTTATAAGAAACAACCCAGCCTTAAAATCCTTTGTTCTTGTTTTAGTCTACATTCTGCAAAATTTGGTTTAGGTGCACCCGAGGTGGTACCTCAGGGGCTTTTGAGCGTGCGCATGTGCATCAAGTGCCCCAAAAACTGCTTTTACGCTATAAATATTTTAAAAATCCTTTAAGAAGGTGAAACTGAAAGACGAACAGACATAGTGTTATAGTTTCCAAGTGAACTTATAGAAAATGTGCAGCCTAAATTTGTATTCTTTTCTACTTTATAAGAAACTGCCGAGCCATATTTTGAAAATTCAGTTTTTTAGTGGTGGGTTTTTACTTACTGGTAGGGTATAGCCATCTCACTCTGGCGAGCGGCCGCTAATTTTCTTCTTGTATCTAATTTGAAGTTCTGGGCTGCTCCTATTTGCCTTAAACTTCATCTTCAATAAGGCAATCAGATTAGGTTTTGTCTTTCTATTTGGAAATACAAAACAAATATCTCCAGCCTTATTACTGCAACATTACTATTATTCAACATGCAATGATTAGACATATTTGGATTTCTAGAATTTTGGTTTTCATCTGAATAAACCGCATTTTGGCAAACAACAACAATTGGAAAAAAATTAGATACTCGTAAAAAAAATCAAGCAACTTGAAAGAATTTTACAAATACGTACACATTTAATTTCTTCGGCAACTATTTTTGAAAGATGTTTTGTTAAACTTGTCGGTGCAACCGGATTGAAGCTACGAGAAAGGAGAAATCATTCTTGCATTAATTCATATTAATTATAGATTTCTGGTTTTCTGTCTTTTTTGTCATAAGTAAAACAATCTACAGAAACTCCCTGTTTTGTATGTATGTTATTCAGAACATGATGTTCTCCAGCTATAATTGCCATAGTCATTAACGTGGCACTGCCGAAACATTAACGGGAAACTAATAATAAATCGGATGGAAAAATTTTGTCGATTACCGCAAGACACAGACTATATATACATCAAAATAGCACACGCTCATCTCAATCCGACTATTCGATACTCTGAAATCTGTCCTTTTTTGAAGTTTGTGGAAAGATTTAAGTCTATGGAGTGTGCGAGAAACAGAAGAGGCAAAAAAGTACAAAAATTTGTGAAACCGGGGAAAGAATGCTACTTGAGTTATTTTTGGACAAGACATTAAGAAGCGATCATGCTACTCAAAGAATTTTGTCTTCCATCAAATTAAGGAACTGACCATGTAAGCATTAATAAACCCATAACTTATCCAATTTATCGCTGTTGATCCAGTCAGCGGTATTTTTCATGATATCATGAAAGGAGAGTATCATTTCAAAATGCCGGTAATATTAAAGGAAATAGTGATGGCAACTTTATTTTAATGCCAACATACCTAATGCATGTGATTTGTAGTTCCATCTGAATATTTTTTGGAAAGAGGTTATAGAAATTACTCTCGCCAACATAGCTGTCTGACATCACAAACACTAGAGGATTTCTTGATTGCGCCTGAAATTTTCTGCAAAACAAGAAGCTAGTTTGCAAGGAAAAACGAAAATGAAATGTTAGAATGAAGAAAAAAGCACATGAAAAATAGTCCTTTCTATAAATTGATGCCACTTCAGAATAATAAAACAAGAAAAGCACCTTAAAATTTCATGGAAATCCCTTGTATTTTTCTGAAAAACGTTTGGTATGTCCTAATAAAAAAAATAATGCCCAGAATAATTGAGTATAGCTGGAATACATAAGAAGAAAATATAATGACGACAATGTTTTCCAATATGATGACGATAAACAGATATAACGTAGCATGATAGTCCAAGAATCAACGTGGACTACCTCGACTAGAATAATCTTTTGACCTCGATGTGATGAGATAGAGTTTTCTTCCGTCATAGATAAAGTTGGGTATTTATTGGCTCGAAGAAGAAAGTCGTGAAATTGCTTCCTCTGTGACTCAGATCGAAGCCCTCTAAAATCTTTCCAACTTGTAAATTCTGGAAGATTAGAAATAATCACATATAGTTGATCTAAATCAGTTAGATGGATGTCCAGCTATTAGAAAAAGCTAGCACTTGGAAGAATATAAAATCAAATTTCTGAAAGTTTAATATGTTTTATCTACCTTCATTAGAAAGTGACACAGGAGTATTCCATTCTTGGATCTCGACATTTAACTCTTTGCTAAGAACATGAACAGTTGCTGTTTTGCCTGCTCCCGCGGGTCCGTTTAGTACAAGAACATTGCTGGATCCCTTAAGATAAAACATAAGCTCATTTCAGTTTCAGAGTCTTGAATTACGTTGATTCTGTCTTCGTTTTATTTGTAAATCAAAAGAAAAAAACTATCCATAAAGATAATCCAAGTCCTTGGCTGTTGCAAACGTCCTCACTAAAATAATAATTTACTTTCATTTAGTGTCGGGACTCTAATTTGGTAAATATTATTTAAAGAGATAACAAGTAAAGGAACTCTCGATTTTAGGTCTGCGATACAGGAACTTCTTAACGATGAAGGACAGCGAGGCAGGATTTAAAGGGTAAGCTTTAGCTTGCTGTCTTCTCGTAGTGTCTTTGCAATTTGAATGAGGCTATCAACTTCATTCAGGACAGCTCGAAAGTCGTGTTTCAGATATATCTTAAGATAGGTAACAGTACCGTTGCGAAAACGAGGCATTTACAAAGGAAGATGTATATCAGGACATGCATAAAAGTAATCGGAGGAAAAACGTTTTAACACTTCATTATGGGCTGAGGAACGCATAAACAGAAAATCACCAAGAATCATCTGACAAGATTGCATTTTACTTCACCTTGGCATATAAGAAGTATATGTCGTTCGGATGCAACAGACACAATTGGAGTCACAATGGTGTATTTCACACAAACACAATCTCTGTAATATATGCAGAGGTTCTTTGATAGAATGAAAGAAGCATACCCTTGGTACTGATGAATCGAACCGTCTTAATAGCCATTGTTTCACCTCTGCATATTTTTTCTTGTTGACAACCAAATCTACCTATGAATACATCGCATTATAAACATCCACGTGAAGATGAATATTATAAAGACAGGCAATATAAAGATGAATATGAATTATACAGATGGCTGCAAATGTTATTGAATGCATAATTAGCCTAAAAATGTCAGTTTAGCTGAAGAATATTCGACTAAAAATACCTCTTTAAGTGGTTTGTATTTCTCAACCCATGATAATTGTGCTGCAGTTGGATCTAAAATCATCAAAATTGAAAACAGGCAGTTAACTTTAAAAGATCTTGAACAGCACTCCGACCTGTGACTTGACATATGGGAAAAGAATTTTTAATTGTTTTCACATGAACTGAGAAGGAGGTATTATTATTATTATTATTATATATGATTATAGTGTATAACTATAATAAAATATTCTACACACTTTACAGTTTTGTACCTATTACATAATATCATAAGCTAATCTATATAAATGAGTCTTTAAAGTTATCAATATTATCTAAAGTTATCAATATTGTCAAAAACTCGAATTTCGATCGGAAGACTGTTCCGAAGACTAGCTGCGGCATAGGAAAAAGTTCTAGCACCCAATGTTTTGTTCTTGAAAGGAGGAACCTTTAGCAGCAGCGCATTACTCGATCTGAGAGTTCCACCAGGCTTATACCTCTGGTATGATTTTTGAAAAGCAGTCAATTGGTTGAATTGGTTGAATGCATCAAAATAAGTCACCCTGTCTGATAGATTCGCAGGATACTTGGTTATCGTTCAAACCACGCTCTTTCCCAGCAACAGATAAGAATGAAATTGGGGGTCCAGCTGACTGTGCCAAAAGCAAACCAAAGAATTATTTTATGTGGCTGCCAACTTTTAGGCTTAATTGCACCTCTGTGGTATTGAAACTTTGATGGCAAGTTTGGACACATTTTCTCATTAAGGCCGTTTTGATCGTTTTTGCTTTCGTTATTGTTTTGAGACAAAAAATTGAAAAATCACGTAGAAATTATGGTAAGAAATATACAAGAAAGTGTGAAGTATATCGATGGGAAGTGAAGGTTTGAAAAATTCTCAAGAGTGTTTATCATAAGTAATGTTTCAAAAGCTGCCTAGTTTGGGACAAACATTCTAATCGGAGATTCCACCAGAGATCGATGACGAAATACACGAGGATGTGCGAAGGAGCCTTGTGGAGACGATTACAAAGTGAATACCTAAGAGCACTGTGTGAGAGGCTTAATATTAAACATAAAGCAAAACAAAGGAAGCTAGAGATCGGTGACTTTATACAGTAATTACAGGAGATGAAAGTAATAGTTGTCAAATACCATATTAAAGTCTCCTTTGCCATGACAAAGTGTTGTCTGCAAGATTAATTGTCAATGGCTTTTCTAATTTCATATACTTTGGCATTCCTTTCTTATCAGGTGAGATTTGGTGAGATGCTTCCAAGTCTATAAACCAATTGTTTCCTTCTGTGTTGAAACAACCTGCTGTTGAAGCATTTACCAGATTCACTTCTCCTTCAGACACCTTTCTACTGTGTCTGCAACGAGGGTGCTAAATTACATGCCATACTTGCCAATATCCCTACGTGTCATAATGTCTTACATACCAACGTACCAATGCTTCTTACATGTCAACGTGCCATATTTTTTAGCTACATACCAACTTGCCAAAGATTCTTTCGTGTCAATATGCCTAGGTGCATGAATTTTCTTACGTGCCATTGTGGCAAAAGTTTGAATTCAAAAGTTCAAACATGCCATAAGTGTTAATGTGTAGATGCGCCTACTTGCGATTACTGGTATCGTGCCAACATACTAAAGCGTTATACGTGGCAACGTGCCAACATGCCATCTCTTCTTATGCGCAAACAACAGATAAATGAACTGCACCAATAAGTTCATCTTATATTCAAATCTTAGACCTTGCCTATGTTGTTTGTCGGGTTAGCCAATGCTCCATAGAAGTCTTCTAAGAAGACACACCAAGAATTAATGCAAAATTGAAATGCAATTTCAGTACTTTGTCTTCAAATATTTACGTGCAGATCAGACATATTGCTGTTTCAGAAAGTTTGGATAAGAGTACTACTACTCTAGCTTAAATCTAATATAAAGAGTTAGATTAAGTTAGAGTTAGTTTAAGTTCGGATGCAAAATATTTTCAAAAAGGACATTAAACAACAGAGAATAATCATTTACACCATCAATGGTCACATATTGTCAAACATTCATGTTGTAAATTAATTTATTGCCGTATTTTTTTCAAGTCATGTTTCCAAGAAAAGAGATGGTTGAAAACATTATTTCAAAATAATTGAGACATATTTCTTAGCAAACCTTGATTAGAAACATATTTTGTGGTTGCTGGGTTTGTATTTTTGGAAAAAATCCGACCACCAGCTTTCTTTGCAACATGACCCTGACCAAAGGCTCCAAATGATGAAGTGATCCAATCAGTTTTTCTCTGAAAAAGGTGAAAATTGTTGGCTCTTTAGACAAAATGGCAAAACTACTGATAAAAAAAAACAGATTAGTCACAAATCTGAGATTTGATCGCTATTGTCAAGGTGCGTGAGTTTTTTACCGTTTACAGCTAATTCACCGCACAAAATGTTATGTGGAACTTCAGTGTTTTCAGGAATGATCGACAGTCTCAACAAGCATTATTCATTCTTAAACAAAACATTAAAACGGAAAAACTACAAAACTACAAAATCATCACAAATGAAATATACGGCGTGTTAGTCACATGACATGCGTGTCGATCTGCAAAACTATTGTGATGTCTGTCACTATTTAACAACGAAAATATAATAATGATTACAATTCTCAATGACAAAATCAGGAAAAGTGAAACTACCTTGGAAGAGGACTTCATCGGTCTGAAATTCTCACAATTTAATGAAAAACCTGAAACATTGAACATTAGAAAGAATAAATCAATGTTTAAACACACTTTTATTGACTTCTGGAAATAACATCATATGTTAACATAACTTATGCATCATGTGAGGGGTCCAACCTCCGGGATCCCCAGTCCCAAAGTCCCACCATAGGGGTCCACTGTCCTGGAAAGATAGTACAGAGTAAAACACACGTTTGCTGCAATCAGGCCTTATCTCCAAAGTAGCTTTACTCCAAAACGAGACAGCTAATAACAATGCATGATGAAAGTTAACGAGTCCCCTTTCTCTAACTTATTGCTAACAATGGAACAAAACAAAAACAATATAATAAGCAATGAGTTATGAAAACAGCTTGTAAAAAAAGGAACGAAATTAAAAACGTTTGCTGAAGCGCCCTTTTTCCATAATATCAATCAGAGTTTTTACTGAGGCTTCCCGCTTTGTGATACTATCGGCTAGTTGTTTATCAGCGGTTATCCAGTTAATGGAACTTACTTCCTTTCTCTCCATCATTTGTGTTTGATTAATGCTATATCAATGCACAAACGTTTTTCAGCAACAAGCTTTGTTGATATTAACTTTTCATAGAGTGATTTATTGTTAATATATCAAGCAATGGGAAGACACTTGATGCTGCAGACTTCTTTGATAACAGATGCAATGTAAAGAGCAGTGTCTCAGCCATCAACTTACGCCAGAGACTCTGCGGCCAAATTGACCTTGACAACCTTGCGGATTCACTTAGAGCATCATACAGTTGGACAGCATATCCCGCACCAACAAGTGGGATGACAAACAAAACCTTCTCCGATTGAAACCCCATAAACTAGATTTGCATAAGATGAGTCAGAAAATGCTACTAGACGAAGTTCTTCTGGTTTACCAAGGAATGGAAATCGAATGTCAACATTTACGCCTTAAACAAATTTGACAACTTCATTTGCTTGCTTCAGATATCCTATTATGGCATTCTTTACGGACATTGTCAAGTCAAGAACATCATACAAATAACCGGCCTGTACTGGGTTGCCTGTACTAACCAACTTGGCTGACCAGCTGCTTCACGCAATGAGTTTCTTTCCGTTGTACTTAGTTCATCTTTTGGTTTTTGCAATCTCGAGGTAGCGATATTTATCTGGCACAAATCGTTTGCATATTATTGCTGATTCAGTAAAATGCCATCATTGGTATGTTTGACATTCAGACTTTTTGTACTGAAAGGTCTCATCTTTTTTTGCCACAGGGAAATGTTAGACGAATATTGTCAATGATTTTCCCTTCAAATATGTCTGTGCCCACCCAAAGTAAAATCATCAACGTGAATTATGAATATGCCTTGTATACTATTGTCAAAGAGCCACATGAAATTAGTCCGGTAACTGAGAAAGAACATCTTATCCATGTTCTGGTCCTACTTTCATGCCGTTTCGCCAGCTTTTTCAATGTATACGGAGCCATCTCGTTGCTTAACTTAACCTGTATTCCGAATTTTTGAAGTTATACGGGCCAGCCTCGACTGCCAACTTTTCCCGACCAATATGTGCCATCCACGATGCATGGCCGGGATTCTTTAAAACATACGGGCCAGCCTGTCATTTTATTTAATATTATTTAAACAGAAATAACCTTTCAGCTAAAATATACGACCGTTAAAAGAAACTTCTATTCACAATAACAAAAATCTTAAGAGCGATTGCTACATACTTTCCTGCTAAACCTAATCATGCTGTTCTTCCAATTAGAGTTTGTTTCTGTCTTGCTCGTAATATATGTTTTGATTTGTTTTTTGACACGATCTAATGCTGTAAGGGCAACCAATTTCTGTGGGTGAATCATTCCAGGTCTTCAGAGCTGTGTGGTGAAAGCCTTTTTAGCGTCATGAAAGCATTTGTTCTTATATATAGGGATTTGGAGATCTTTGCAGTGCCTCGTTATACGGGCTAGTAGAAAGATCTCAATTGGTGTTTATCCCAAAGTCTTTCAGGGCTTAGTTTGTTCACAATCTTGTATGTCAGACATTCCTATTAAAACGGAAAAGATTTCATACATTTAACCAGAAAGTTGACTGTGTTGCGTTTGCTATAATTGCGTATGCCCGATTTTGAAGACGTTGCAGAGCAGCGAGTTTGGCATTTGACAGACTACTCCAGATAACATCGGCATAACGCAGGTGACTCTCAATTAATGCACAATACATAATAAATAATTGGGATTGTGGAACGACGTCTTTCAGTTTGTTTAGAGCTGCAAGGCATCGAGGCACAAATGTTGCCTCTTGGCGCGCTTAAACTGTTCGTCCAAGTTAAATTTTCATCCACAATCACTCTGAGGGATTTAGTCTTTTCGACTCTTTTAATATCAGAGTTACTCAATTTAAGCACTTCTGACAGGTGGAGATTCTTTTTGTGGCCGTCCTATGATCATGAACTAAGTTTTCCTGGGATTGGGGCTAAGTTTTTACCCTCGTCCACTCAGCGAGATTAGAAGGCTCTTGATGTGCGTCCGCAACAACTTTCGCGGCATCATTCGATGGAATCGTCGTACTGGTGTGCTCAGCATAAATGACGAAAAGAAGAGGGACTAAACAAGAACCTTGAGGAATACCACAGATGACTTCTTTGGCTTTTGAATTCTGACCGTTCAGTTCAGAGCGCAAAAACTGTTTTCTGCTATTCAGGTAGGATTTAAGTCAATCTCCAGCTTTGCGTCTTATTCCATATGCACCTAATTTTTTGAGTAATACTGTATATCGTGATCGACTGTATAGAATGCTATCTTAACGTCGAGAAGAATAGTGAGATTGACATTGCGGCAATCAATGTTTTCATACCAGAAGTCAGAGCTGCTTAAAAGAGATGTTTATTGATTTTAGGAACTCAAACAAATGATCTTTCGAGGCAAGGCAAGGCATCAAGGATGTCCCTATTGGTAAAAAACATAGGCTAGGCATGTAGGCTGGGTCATATGGATCGAGAAAAGTCTGCTAGGCATCGAGGATGGACTGTATGTGTTAAATTCTGGCTGAGCATCGACCCTTGACAGTATAAGTCGAGGAATTCCGGTTAAACGACGAGACTGCTCCGTATAGATCGAAAAAAGCAGGCCAAGCATTGAGGCAGCCCCGTGTTGGTAGAAAAAAACGGATTAGGCTTCGACACTTGCCCGTATGGGTCGAAAACGCTGGTTAGGGATAGAGGCCTACCGCGTTGTGTCGATAAAACCAATCCAAGCATTGAAGCAGCCCAGCAATGATCGATAAAAGCAACTAAGGATCCACATTGACCCATATTTGTCGAGAAAAGCCAACAAAGCATGGAGGCGGGCCTATATTTGTCGAGAAAAACGGGCTCGTATTGGTCGAGAAAAGCCGGTTAGGCATCTAGGATTAGCAAACTTATTTTATTGAACGAAAGGTTTTCAAATACTTGTCAAGGGATGCATTCAGCATAACTTCGAAAATTATTCTACGGGTCTCAGTAAAAAGAAATAAAATATATTCCATTCTTCAACCAGGCTTTTTGACCCAAACGGTAATGTTTCATGCATCAAACCTGTAGTTTCTCAAAGCCATTGTTAAAACTAATTCGAAAAATACTATACCCCCTGAATTATGAAAAGTAAATTGCTTAATATCTGGAGATAGCTTGATTTTCAGATATAAGTCTTTTATTAAAGTTTGATCAGTATCAAATTTCGAGTCGAATGATATATATGTTGGGGCTGGAAGACAAAAGATTTTGCCTATGGGCGGGGGGAGCTTGAATGGCGGGGGCCAGCTTGACCAGAAAAAATCTGGGTGGCCCTGAAGCTTAAAATATTTTTATTATCATAAGAATCAACCCAAACCAAATGAAAGTAGGACCAGAAAATGGATAAGATATTCCTTCTCTGGTACTTCATACGATATCTAATCGGTTGTTTGTTTGTTAATACGTAGTCTGATGCTAGATGATAAACTTTTATCTTTTTCTATCCTTTCTGATGATTGATTTTCAGCCTTATCAACAGCTAAACAAGTTTGCCTTTCAATTTCATCTTTCTCCACTGTACTTTCATCATCACACATTTTATTGAAACTTGTGTTAGAAGATCTTTCTGTCTTTAAATCTTGATCACCCAAGGAATCAACCATCTTCACTTTTGACATTGATATAGTAAGATCTTCTTTGTTTGGTGCTCTATTGTATTCTTCTCCTGAATGAAAATATGATATGCTGGAATCCTCAGATAGACATTGCCATAACGTATAAAGACAATTTTCTATCCTGGATTATCACTTTTCCATGTCCTTGCCATTTTCGACCATCTCCTCGCTTGAAGCATATCTGATCACCTGTTTCAAATTGACCCCCAACATTCCTGATCTGGTGGCGGAGAGCTTTACGAATCTTTTCAGAAGTTTCAGCTTCAATGAATGCTTTCCTTCCAGCATGCAATGCTCCAGGTAATCTGCAAATCATTCAATGAATGTGGTACCACTCAGGACAGGGGGTTTGTCAATCAGTGAGGAGGGTATCGGTGTGAATCGGTGTGGTTGGCTCCAAATACAAGTTGGTAGGGGCTTAATCAGTGGCGTAGCGGAGGTCTATGGGGCCCCTAGTGACGTTGTAGGACTGGGGCCCTTTGTTCCGATGTCTAATTAGGAACAAAGAAGCTGAAATAGGAAATAGGCACTAGAAAATAGGGACCAAGCACTAGGAAATAGGGACTAGGAAACTGCAAGTATTATGTAAAGCTTTTTGGACGTTTGTATTTCTTTTGCACTTAGTACCAACATGTCAATTTTCATCTGTCAGATTCAACTCTGTCAAACACTATAAAATTACATAAAAAACAAATACCTTTTGATAAGACAACAGGCAGTAAAGGATGGTCAGCTTATAAAAACTTTAGATAATGATAAGCTAACCCTGCTCTAAAGCATCAACTTTGCAATATCAATGACTTAGCTACTCATTTTAAACAGTTTGTCCTAAAAGAATAGACGCGTAGTTCATCGAGAAAGATCATTTCATAATGACAAAATTTTTTAGGTCGGGGGCCCCTTGGAACCTCTAATCTGCGGGGGCCCTTAGTGGTATGCCCTAAAGGTAACCACCATCGGCTACGCCACTGGGCTTAATCCACAAACCATCTACAGTGCATTTTAGCATGAATGGTCCATATCAAGGCAACCTGATATCCTTATTCTCTTCCAACGTCTTGGAGACACAAATATCCACCACTGCATGATTTCGCTCACATAGTCCATTCTGCCATGGACAATAAG
Source organism: Chrysaora quinquecirrha (assembly GCA_014526335.1). Taxonomy (NCBI): domain Eukaryota; kingdom Metazoa; phylum Cnidaria; class Scyphozoa; order Semaeostomeae; family Pelagiidae; genus Chrysaora; species Chrysaora quinquecirrha. The sequence goes on from JACTAT010000020.1 coordinate 302,958, forward strand.
CTGCTGTATTAGTAAATTCTATGTTTAAGTTTTCACACATATCTCTATACTCTGTATTGGAAAATTCACCGCAATTATCAGTCAAGAATTTCTCAGGTGTTCCTATTCCATTTCTTATCCACATTTTCATCACACTTGCAATAATTGTTCCTGGCAGTTTGTTGTAGGTGACTGAAGCTAAACTAAATTGAGAAGTCATGTCAATGAAGTGCATTAAATAAACATCAGGTCACCAAAGTTTGAAGTCCATTCTCACAACATCATTGACTTAGTTGCCATTGGTAAGCTTACAGCTGGTTCTGCTGGTGTCTTCTTGTAACGCTGACAAAGTAAATTATACAAGTTATCAGATATTTCATCAACTAAATTCAAAATACTTGATCCAGTGATGCCTACATCTTTCATTCAAGAATTCAGCCTTTGTGATGTAGGGTTTGCTTATGAAGTTTGGTTATAAGCTTCAATTGAGAGTTTCTTCCATTGGTGTGTTTGATTGGACTTGTAGGCAGGATTCAACCGGTAATTCATGTTGTTGTAGATGGACACAATAATATCCTGAGCTTGTTCACTGTAGATCAACGGCATTCCCAAAATTGTTTGAACTGTCATGCTCTAGATCCAGCTTTACTTTAGCAGCTTTCATTTAATCCTTACTCAAGAGTAATGGAATGTCAGTCTCAACTACATCTGTCAAAATCTTGCAACTGACATTGAACAGGGCATTGTCTTGTCCGTTGGACTGTAATTGATATCCACCTCCAAATCTGAACACTTCATTGCTGCTCCTCTGTTCAACCTGGGCACTCTTATCATCACTAAGTGAATCTAAATAGCTATGAAGCCATTTTTTACCTGCAACAGTAGAACTATATGTACTGTCGAGGATGGCAGAATGCATACATTCTATTACTTAAACTTGCATTTCTGTGACTTGGTTACCAGTAAATAAAACTGCCTCCTCAACACCTGTCTTCCTGTCAATTTTATTCATATGAATCCGGACAACCCTTCATGAAGTGCCTTATTGACTGGCAACTCCAACAGCATAGTGGATATCCATCAGGGCCACAGCAACAGTAACGTCATGGTCAGGGTCGATTATTAACGATTAGTGAATCTGCTACTGAGCTAGCGACTGGCGGTCTCTTTGGCAAGGGATTGTTTCCCAAAAAATTTTTTCAAGGCACTGCCCATCTGTTTGAACAAATCATCTGTCTTTTCATAATCCACTCCTGCAAGAAGCAACTGTGTTTCTTTCTAGTCTAATCTGGCTTCTTCTAGAAGCTTGAATGCACGAGGTACTTCAGGAAGCTCCATTTGGAATTTCTTTGTTTTAGTGTATAGGTTTTCAAAATACATCACACAAACATCCATTGATGCGATCAAAGTCACAGAATGTTTTATATCATCAGACAATTCATCTTTTTAAATATTCTATCCATGTAGGAAGTTATTAATGTTATAATGCCATCTTCACATTTTACAACAAATATTGAGATGTCACAAAACTCTTTATCTCTTGTTCCAATACTGTCATTCTCAGGTAAGGAAAACACAAATGCTAATCCTTGCTTATTTCCCCGTTAGCTCTTTTAACTCTTCCAACATGCCACATATTTATCTCTTCAATCCATCTGCTGTAATGTTTATTGTCAATCTCAGACACTGATTGCATTTTGTAACCAGCTGCCATTCTGAAATCTGTCGCCTATATCCGACTTTGTTTGGTGGCTGTGTCACTGATCTAATGCACTATATATTAATTCACTCTAACAAACATGTTTTCTTTTAACAAGGCTTGCTGTACCAACCTGAACCCACCGGAATGCAGCAGTCAAAACAGCCAAACTGACCTGCCCTCACCTTGGAACAATCATATTTAAATAAAATTTCGCATTCTAGTGGAATTTTAAAATTATATCGGATGTAGTGGAATTTTAAAATTATATCAAACTGAAACTGATATAAAACAAATGATTTTTTAAATAAAACATACCTGAAGCAGTGTAATTTTATTTTATCATATGATATGAAGAGACACACATAGTACAATGCATGAAAATTTACACAACAGAACATAAGTGGACTGTGATTTGATTTTGCTAATCTGCTAATGAATTTTCACTGTTTCCATTCGTTTTACTTGAGAAGAAAAGACAATCCCATTGAGATTTGGATTATATTTGCACACTTTCACTTAGAGATTTGAGTTGAGTTTTCAATACATCTGCATGCATTATAAGTATCTCTTTTATGGGTTTAATAGATCGCTTTGGTAGAATTGAAATTTTTTGTACTTGTGAGACATCAATTTGTCAATGCGAAAATCGCATAAAGCATCCAAAAATTAGCCTAGGTGCAAAGTTTTACTATCTCAGCACTTATATTATCGGTTTTACGAATGTTCAAAGTTTAAGATTTTAGAAGGGTTTAGAGGAGTGGGGTAAAAAGTTCTACCAAGTTCATTTTTGCAGTCAAATCAAAGCCTTTATGAAATCAAGAACTTTGAAAGCTTGTAAAATTAAGAACAGAAGTGCTAGGACAGTGAAACTAGACTAAGACTAAGACTAGGACTCAGACTAAGGACTAGTACTCAGGCTAAGCTTTAGATGCTTATTCACATAGAAAACTCGATATCTTGTGATTTCGAAAAGTTTTGATTCTGTCGGCCGTCTACCGAAATGATCCAGATATAGTACACCAAACTGCAAAACAGCAGATTGCAGGAAATTTTGCACCTGAAATAAAGATTTGTAAAAATTGATCATGAAGTAACGTGCATGTCTGGGCTAATGGTAGACTATGTACCGTACCTAAAGTCTGAAGTTAGACTTGCACTTGTTGGCCAGCTGTTGGCCCACAAGAATGCTCCCCCCCCCCCCCAAAGCGCAAAAACAAAAAGGAACAAAAACAAAAAGTGACCAATAATAATATGTTATACTGACATGACAGGTAATCTGCGACACATTACCAAAACAAGATTGCAATTTTTTACCTGAATTTAAACAGAGAACTTCTCATGAGTACCAACAAACAAGAGGAAAATAATTTGTGTTGGGAATCACGCACGTGGAGTCTTCATTCAAAATGGCCGCCAATAGAACAAACATGCATTGCATCCTCGTTCTCGAATTAGCAATTCAACTCAATAATGTTACATGGGTTCATGCACATGGCTTTGCTCATGTCGAAAAACTCAACAGAAGAAGACAAGAGAAGACAAGAAGCGTTATTTATGACTGAAAACTAATTCTCTAATCCATCATTGAGGTATTACTTTACTTCATCTTGTTTTTGAAGTTGTCATGAAAAGAAAAAGCGAAAGAAAAAGTACTTCGTCTTTTTCAACTGGCGAAAAATCTTCTTCGAAGAAGGAACTTGGTGGTGTCAGAGCAACCAAGGTCATGAAGAAGTCTAGAAGTAGAAAAGTGCCTACAAAGCCCAAACCAAAACCAAAGATGAAGAAGAGCAATCCTGGCTCTCCTACATCTTCATTAACACTTGATGCAAGAAAAAGGAAACGAAAATTTGACTCCACTAGTGATGATAAAGTCAAAGAAGAAGAAAATGTTGGTAAGCTTTGTTCCTCCTCTCTCACAAATGAAGGCCGTGTGTCATTGATAAATTACCTATGCAGTTTTTGATTGTATTTTAGTTCTTCAAACTCAAAATATTTTTTCAAACAACCTTGATGTGGACTTTCATGGTCATTGTTTTATTTCCAAAATTTTCTTTGACGCAGGTCCTGTTGCATTATGGAGCTGCATGTCATGACCCAAATTTTTCCTGTTCTCTATGTTTAGAGCCCCTGCGCCCTGAGTCGCCACCAGCAATAATTTGGAAAAAAATTATGTACTTTGATTCCGCTTCAAATCCCTCTTTGTTTAGGAATTTTGAATTAAAAAATGAAAAAAATAGTTATTTCTTACCATGTTTTTACAATTTTATTATTATTTTCGACGAAAACTGTACATTTTTTGCTATAAAACAAGTTTTTTGAAACCCACCGGAAAAGTTATGGTAAGTTGTCTGCCAATTTCCAACTTTATTTTTTCAAACACTTTTGCTTTCGTGAAAATCTTTTGATTTGGTTGACTGTACATTAAATTTTCTTCTTGGATAAGTTGTTACATTCCTCTGCTTTGATAATTTCAAAAGCATCAGTTGTTATTTTGTGTAACCATTGTAAAACTGAACTTTTTTCGAGGCCCAGTCGGGTTTACAAAAGTGTACCTTGAGTCGACACCCTATCACGCAAACGTGATTCAGGCCAACTGCCGCGTTTTTACGCAGAATAATTGTTCCTCTGCGGTGGAGCACAAATGATTTTGCCGCTTTCCCCATTCGTGTCAACTCATGGTGCATCGAAAGAATTTAGGCCGTTTTGAGTGCAACGTCTTTGGGATAAAATTTTGACATTATTCACTCACAAACTATATCTTAAATTTAATACTAAAGGTTATTATGCATTGGAGAATATCCTTATCGTAAGTTTCGTTGTCAAATTTATTTCGCTACGCGAATTATTTTATGTTTCGCTTCAAGGTGGCGACTCAGGGCCCAGGGGCTCTAGCGAAAATGCTCCAAGATTATTTGGAAAAAGATCATTGTGACTCATGAATTCCACTCTTTTCCTTTATGGACACGAAAGAATTCGAATTGCTTTGTTGCGACTTCCACTGTGAAGGGGTTAGTTCATGGTGACTGCTTGCTTGTTCCTAAAAAAACAATATACGTATATCCCGTATATACGTATATCATGTTTTTATGTATCTCCGTGCTCAATGCAGTTTCGTAGTTTATAAAACTGATTTGTTTTCCAATATGATTCTTCCATTCTTTTGGAATTCGTTATCTGTACTCTTCTGTCAAAGCACCTTCATTCCAAGCTTCCAATTGTAATAGACACTCATAACATTGACTATGCTCATAATCACTGAAAAGTCTAAGAAATCAAAAGAGGAAACAGTCACCTGCTTCTGCAGTTGTTGTCGGTTTTAAGATCTTGGTGGGCGATATGCAAATGTCCTCATGGAAACCTTTAGACCAAAGTAAAGAAATGTAGTTTCCATCAGCTGAGAGTACGTCTAACATGTGATGAAATGTCATTTATTATATGGTGCTCGAAAATATGACTGTTCGGACCGGCAACGGCACAATCTGATTGGTACTTCAGCGGTCTGTAAAAGCCGTATTGACTGGAGGCTTTATAATCACGTGACATAACCAAGCTTTTATTTTGAAATTTATTTTTACTGATTAAATAAATAAGAAGTGAGATGGGACACTGAAAATACTGACAAATGATGTTTCTTGAGTTCAAAATTCTGGAAATAGTCATATAATTTTCGAATAAAATATAATAATAGAACCGTAAAGCCTCACTCCGTTTGGTCCGTACGTTGTGTCTTGGTCAGAATATTTTCCAGCATTGACCTTGCAATCGTTCAATAGCCACATTGTCTTCATTCTCAGGCAAATAGAAAACAAAACTACAAGTATTCTACGACTAGATCAGTAAAGTCTTAAATACACTACCCCTTTTTAATCACACTTTGCTAGTCAATCAAAACCTCTGGCAATTTGTAACGAGATTTTCCCTCTAGGGTTATAAGCATAGTTGTAAGTCATAAACAACCCATATTTGTAATGTATGTAAAATTGTAACCATAATAATTGTCAATTGACTCTACTTGCTATTGCTAACGAAATAGAAATTGTCTCCTTGACTGGTATTTGGATGTGGTACCGCACCTATTATTTACTTTATAAAAATTCCAAAATTCTTTACGAGCTTCGATATTCTTAAAAATTCTCAATTTTGAGCCTAAATATATTCTTAAATTATTCTTAAGCTACAGTCTCCATTCACTGAACCATTGCTTAGAATTCACAGAACTTTGAACAATGTACGCAATTACATGTAGAAGTCGCACTTGTTTGGATTTTTTGCATTCTGCTTGCATGTTTTGGGTGGTCCTCCCAAATATCCACTTTCCCTTTCCGACAAGGTTAATGAAATTAAGATTTCATAACAATTTTGTCATTAGTGCTGCATTGCTGATGTTTAGTGCCTTGTCCTCTGAAATACTATATTCTAGAACCTTGTTCTTTTACTCGTCAATTACCCCTGGTCTGCTTGACAGAAGTGTAGAATCTTTTTGGATTTAGAAAAGCAATCAGTTAAGTTCCCAACCTTGTGTTTCGTATTAAGTTAGCATTTAAAGCCCTTCTCATCATTCCCCGTCATTGCCGACTAATTAATCAAGTAGGATGGACTTTCTCAGTCCTGACACCTGTCCGACCCTACTTAGTCCCCTTTACAAGTTGTCCATCTTACAGGATAAATTCTATTGATATTTGTGGGCTGAAAATAATGTAGTTTTGGTCTTCTTGGGATGTATATTTATGGAGGAGTTGAATTCATTTTAAATTGATTGAAATATTGGATCCTTCTTTAGAGTAGGTTTATATGTCTTGACTTTCATACTTTTTCAATGATTGAACTGCCTTTTCAGCGAGAAAGAAGAAAGGAAAGGATTTTTCAACAAAAAAGGAGACAAAAAAACATACTGGATTACAATCAAAATTGATGGAAATGTATGAAAAACTACGAAGGTAGAAAAGCAATGAATATCTCATTTGAAATTTTTCATTTTAAAGCTCTCCTTGTTGATGTCTGTGCAATACTGTTGATGATTCAAAGGTATTGCTGATATCTCTCCATTTTACTGAATATCCTCCCATGTACTGATGATATCCCTCCGCCATACTGATGATGTTCCTTTACTCAATTTTTGAAATTCGTCCACAGTACGGATGATATGGGCTCTGCGCTCCTCGGTTCTGGGCATAAATTATCTGGGGTGTTCATGAAGCTCTTTTCGTCTGTTAAACATTGAATATCTCTACCTTTGTCATTGTTTTTTCTTTTGAAGTTATTACATTTTATTCAGTTGAAATGCCAACCCAATCAGCTAAAAAGATTTCTTTCTCTGACTATTGAAACGATTAATTAGATATTTTATCTTGAATTGAGTGACTTCCCACACCAGCAGCCTATTATGCTATTTAAGAGGACTTTGAAACAGGGTCTTGAAGCCTCTTTAGACAATGTGATGCTCGACATGATTATTTTTCCCTTTAATTCAAGACTGCACTTCTGTTCGTAACTTCTAGAAAAAATCTTGATGTGGAATCAAAGCAGAGAATCATCGATGACGTTTTAGATCTTACAGAAGGAAGTGAAAAAGAGGTAAGGGCCGTAGGGAAATTCTGTTTAGCAAGACTTGCATTATCTATCAAATAGAAAACCGAAACCCGAATGTTGTCGTTTGTCTGATACCCAAGATTGAAAAACTAGTCCTGGTCATCATGCAATCAATTGATAAAAGTAGGAAATAGCAGACATTTTAATGTGAAAAAATTTTCTGGTTAGGAACTTTAATAATGCTTCTTACCTAAACGAAGTATACGGAAAGCATTTTTGAGTAATTCTAATAGCCATAAAATTGCACTATGGTATGTTTCTTGAAATCTAATTAGCAAATCTAAGCGAAAAAATAAAAAAACAATAGAACAAAAGGGGTTTAACAATAGCAAAAGAAAAATAGAAAAAGCGGTGTTAATAACAAAGGTTTAAATTGTAATGGTATAGTTGTTTATTAAGCCATTACGTAGAAAATATTATGTGCATTAACCTAACCCTAACCCTAACCCTACGTTCTATGATATAGATTTGCAATTTTTTTATTCCCACAACTGCAACAGATGTTAAACATTTGGAGAAAAAGTTTACGTTTTTAGCAAACAAAAATTGCTGACGTCGTATTTTAGTCTTGTGCTGTTGCTGAAAAGATTTGATTTTACGCAGTCAGAAATTTAGCGTTCTGACATCAGCGGAGTAGCACTTGAAGACAACTCGAAAATCATAAATTTGGGGTTTTATTGTTTAATTTGTACACTTAGGGCGTCAGAGTGCAACGAAGGCACAAAAACCGTCGGAAGGAATCTCGGATTGGGTGTGGGTGGGGGGGGGGCTGAGCATCTGAAAGGCACTTGATGACGTAATAATTTTTTGACATCATTCTACAAACGTCGTTTGCTTTAAAATTATTGTTTGCAGGCTCCCTGCCCCAAGCGCTCCCGCTTCCGACGGCCATGGGCTCCATTTTGCACTCCACTAAGGGGAGAAAAGTATTGCAACGCTTGACCTGAAATGGCAGCCAACAGAAGCCGTAGCCGTAGGCCAAGCCCAAATAACAACATTTACGTAACAACGCCGTGATGGCTCAGGGGCTTCGGCGAACTTGATTTAGGCGGGAAAATTTTCACTATTTCATCGACTTTCGATTAAAATACAAAGTAAAGGATTTATTTGTTGCTTCTGGTGGAAAATAGTGAAAACCATTGAAGCAGTGCCTTCCAGATTCCGAGCGAAAAATTTCAAGAATTATCTTGATAAATATACTTTTGATCCTAGGAAGCTGAGCTAAATTTATTCATCGTGCCAAAATCTTCAGAATAATCATGTCCATTAAACTCTTGCTGACTTTTAGAAAGTTATTGGCCTATTTTGCTTTTGATTAAAGGATGCTAACTTAAAACTTTGAAGAAGTAACAACTTTTCAAGGCAAAACGTTGCAACGTCTTTGCTAAGCAATATCTAACCAACGATATGAAATTGGCTTTTCTGAAAGCAAAAGAGTACTTTTGGCTTGCTGTTCAAGCCCAATTGTTGAAAACGCATGCGGATGACTTTTGAAACTATATGAAATTTTATGTGAGGCAATTTTTGAAAATTACAAAATGTCAAGCCTGTCTTTAACTGTAATCAGCATGAAACTTTGAAAAACCTCCATCACTTGCCTAGAATCATTTCAATGAATTATTTATCTCGCTTGTTTACTCGGAAGGAAACTCCTAAATTCTACGTGCTAAAAGGTTTCTTAAAGCTTGAAGTTTACGAAGTAACTTAAAGCTAAAAGTTCTGGGAAATCCAGTTTCATTTAAATTCTTTTTTCGGTCTCTATGAATTGGTATTTGTCTGTTTTTTTTAGGTTATTTTCAAACATGATTGTGTAAGAGTCTTTGAATTTTGTGTCAAGTTTGGAAATGAACGGCAAAGAGATATGATGTTTAAGATATATACAGGTAAGTCTTTTACTTCATATCTACATAGATTATCTCTTTAAATTTTGATAGAATTTTTAGGAATTTGATGTTTTTATATGTTTTAGGTGATTGCAGAGATAGCATGCTTCGATAATCTGTATTCTTCCTGTCTTTCTTCTTTTTTTTCCACTGTTTCCCGTGTGTAAATTCCAACTGAACTTACAACATTTTGTCCCACTCTTTGGAAACAGCAACATCAGCGATCAGCAACCTTATTGCTGTTTTCTCAGAGTAGTTCGAGTGGGCCGGAATGATGTTGACGAGTGAACAGTAAAATGAATGTATTTGATATAAATTCCCACAAAGTGCATTCCAAAATTCATGAGATGCAAATCTGGCTTTTATGGCTTTGCTTTTTCTTATTTTGTTGTGAAGATAATGTTGTTCTAAATAACAAAGTATGCGCTCTATATAAATGCATTGCCATGGAACGAAAAAGATTTGAAATTACGGAACACAGTTACATGGCCTACAATTTCTCCGAAAGCATTCAAGAATGTTTGACAAAGTTGCTTTGGCTTAGCTCTGGCTTTTATGAGCTGAACAACCCTATTACTTGCTAGTTATGTTGATGGTACGTTTGCGAAATTCGAAAAAAGAAATAGCTGCAATAAGGGTAAAGGTAAAGGTTATTGTATTTATATAGCGCCCTAACTATAATTCAATATTCTAAGGCGCTTCACAATTCTATTACCCCCTCAGCTCAAGCATTTTTGTCTTCCTTGGGAAGTATATTTTTTTCATATATGTTGCTGTTTATTCATATTAGGTTTTTTGGGTAGTGTAACTCAGTCCATCCAACACTTTAATTCATGACTGAAAGAGATGCGCACTGCGCAGAAGAAAGTTTAAAAAGAGGAAATGTCATGTGTATAGATGCTAGTCTTAATCGAAGACCAAGGATCAAAATTTAAGGAGCAGATATGAAAGCAAATTATCTCAGTTCTATGTGCTATATGAATTTATTTTGATTATTTGTCTATCACTCAGCCCGACTCAGCCCAGTAATGTCGTTGGATAAAATGTCTTGAAGGCTTATCAGCAGGATTATTCAACATGCCGCCTCTGACTTGAATGAGTTTCTTAGAGCCACAGGCAACTGAATAATTAGTAATTTGATTTAGTCTTGATTTCTCTTCACACTCTTCTTTTCCGCAATCCAGATGCATGAGAAGCAGGTCTTTGGTAAAATTTAAAACCTTCGGATATGCAGTTATTTTAATAACTATTAACTATCTCTTTTGCTCGGCATTGACATCTAGTCTGTGTCTGTTACTCAAAGCTATTTTATGACTCTATACAATAAATCATTTATTTACAATTTGGATAGATAAACCATAGGTAACGTAATATTCAAATTGTAGATGTATCTTGTTTTGTTGTCTGTTATTTGCTTTAGTGCTTGCTTGTTTCTGTACTGATTCTATATTCATTATTGCTATGAATACTGTCCTCGCAAGGGGCAAAGTTCCCTGTTGTTGCAATCGTAAATATCAGATTGCAATATTTTACTGACTGACTCCGTTACTTTTGTATGTGCAGTGCTTTCTCATGTTTCATCTGTTTGAATAATTCTTTATATTTTCTATACTATATTATACATTATGCATTATATTCATTATATTTTATTAACCAAATGATGTTCAACGCAGGCTTTACTGCCGCTGTTATTTGTTGTTTGCTGAGGTATACTTTGTTGACGTTATAGAGCACAACATTGAACTTTTGAAGTCAAAATATGCAAAACATTTAGTGAAGAAGTTGATCAAATATGGGTAATGTATCATCCTGTTCTTAATCCTGATGTTTATTTCATTATTATACATTAGACTTATTTCAAATCACTTCATCGCTGACTGACGTTAAATGTGAAAATAAAGCTATCTTACATCTTGCAGAACAGTCTTTTCAGGAACATTCAGTAGAATCAGCCAAAATGCTAGAATGCTCACCATGCTGACTCTAGCCGAAAGTTCAGAAGGTCATGTAAACACTTAAAACACTGGCAGCAAGTTAAACAGCAGCTGAGTGATATGTGATATCTCGTCTTTCCAAGGCTAAACTGGTACTAATGTTCACCCGCATCGCGGGTGTCATGGTAAAAGCGCACCCGCATCGCGGGTGTCAAGGTAAAAGCTAGTCTACTTGTAATGGTTAACATGTACAGTAAGTGAACCCATTAAGGGAATTAGATTTTAGAAAAAATAAGAACATCATGAGCGACATAATTATAACGAATTTATAGGAGCAGACCCTGGGAGAAATCGATTTCTCTCCAGGGAACCTAAATATTCATTCCATAGCATAGCTGTTGTCATCTTCATCATTATCATCATCCATTGTCATTATCATCATTTTCATGAAGTCTGAACTTCAATTTTTCCTGTGAGCAGAGGGGAAGAAAATGAACCCCAGAAAGAAATGAAGAGACGCGAACGTGAACAAAGGATATTCCGGAAAATGTACAACAGATATTTTAATGTCATGTAAAGAAAAGTTGTCTTTAGGTTATTTACCTAATCAATATTTTAGCTAAAGACTGAGAAACTTTCAAGATTTCCTACATTTAGAATACAGACAATTTAGGCCGAAAAACATTTTAGAAGGTGAAGGCAAAAGCAAGGAAGCGATTCTCCCTTTGTTTTAAACTTTGTAGACTCTTATGAAATAGAAAAAAATGAAAATTTAAATCAACAAAAAATATACCTACCTATTCTTAGAAATGTTATTTCATTTTTAAAGCCAAAATAATTCAGAACTTTCACACACGAAAAGAAAAGAAACTGGATCGATTAAAAAAGTTTAGCACGTTTCTCGGTGGCCCAGGGGAAAAGCCTTTCCAGTTGAATCGTTTATAAGGCTCAGTACGGGAAGCCGAACTGTGGTCAACCTAATTTGCATTTAAGCATATTAGTAATATGAGATCTGACAGTTTGCCAGCAGAAAGACAAAAGTATCAGCAAGCACAAAAATCAAAACTTTTCCAGACCGAGAGAAAATCGAATTTTTAACCAACTTAAAGTTCGAAAAAGATTTAGAAAAATAGATGGTGCACTGCCTTGGGAGTATAGGGTTCCAACAAAAAAAGAAGCGCATTTCTAGGTGGCCCAGGAAAAAAGCCTTTTGGGGGCAAAAGTACAATGGGCCAGAACAAAAGGCAACCTAATTTGCATATAAGCAGATTAGTAATATAGGATTCAAACTTGAATGCCCACTATGCCGACATCATTTCCAATCTTCCTGTAGACGGGCATCTGTTGCGGAACAGGCCACAGCGGATTTATCTACTCCCTAAGCTATAGATGAAGTTACCTCTTTTACATTCTTGCCTTATATATGATGATTGAAAATGTTGAATTCAAATGAAAATAATTGTTTAATTTGTAGGAACAAAATGCAAAGAGGTTTGCTAATCAAAGCTCTGTATGGGAATGTGAAACGGCTGGTTAAGCATAAGGTGAGATAAATTTTTGCTACATCTCTCAAAATTATTAATATTTTGCACAAGCCATGCATTTTTCCTTTTATTTTATTTACCATACCTTTACAATAACTGTTTGTCGCCGTGATTTTCATTTGATCCATTTTTTCTTTCTGTTATTCGTAAGGATGCCTCCGGTGTTGTTGAATTCATATACCATCAGTTTGCTGATTCATCACAGCGTGCATCGTTAGTTGAAGAATTTTATGGTCCAACCTATTCTGTGTTCAAGGTATATAAATTTCGTTTTATCGATTTCTCTTAGGACTTTTTGCCACAGAGATACAGAGTAGTAGTTCTAACTATGCACACTGACCGATTCCAGCATTCGGGCATTTTTGAAAAAATAGAAATTTCTGTTAGGGCATAGATTTGTTTTAAACTTAATAGTGCAAGGACTTCTGTTCAAGATCTCTTACCATTGACGAGGGTCTCAGATATAAAAGTAGCAAACATCAGTGAACTGAGCTTTTCATATATGGACTATTCTTTTTGGCAATATTCAAATTTATTGACTTTTTTAATATCCATGAGCTTGTCTCATCTATCAATTTTATTAAGTACGACAACAATAGATGAGTGCCTTCAGATTCTCGTTCTTTTGGTCTGAAGTCGTAGAGTCGAGAGATACTGTGGGAGATAGAAATGCATTCGATGGTATTTAGTTGCGTTCGAAGGGATACATATAGTGCCAGAGAAGATGGGTTATAATACGAATCAGAGCCAGGAAAAAGTTACGGTCACACGGTCATTGACCGGAGGAAGGTCAACCACAACAAAAGAAAATCTGATGCCACACCTAAGACATGCATTTTTCATTGTTTAGTAAGGAAGGTTTTCAGCTAGGGGTATTTTTGTCTGGAGGAAGGTAGAACACTTTTCCGGACTCTGTACGGAATGATGAAAGTTAAATAAGAGAATCGCTACTGGAATACCTTTGATTAGTACCATTGTTATATTAAATGTGCTCGTTTTGTTGTATATATTTGTTTGCTTTTTACAACAGGCGGCTATTGGAAGAAAACTTCAAGATATATTTGAAAAGGAACCCGACAAGAAACCAGAAATTCTAAGGCACATGAAGGATGTCTTAATGCCTTTAGTTTGCAAGTACGTTGCTCGTAACCCAGTGCATTTTGAATATTTTATTTCATTATTCCTTGTTTATTTACTTCAGTAGATTCAGGCTATGGAGCCAGATTTTTTAGCATAGGACTTGTCTACAGTGTATAAAATAGTTCTTCATTGTTTGTTCTTCTTATGCAACATTAGACATCAAAAGACGTCATTGTATTGTTGAGGTTGTTTGATATAACTTGAGCTGCCGTTTGCTGTTGATTTTTTTATCAATGAACTCATAATTTAAGCATATAAATACTCTTCCTTTCATGCAAATAAATTATTCTAAGAATCACCCAAATAAAAGCCAAAACAGGAAGAAGACTTTGCTAGCCATGACCTTTCAGTCTATCTGAATGAAAACTTTTGTTATTTTTGTTTCCGCTTGAAAATGCATTAGCCATTCTTCCTACTTCCTTAACGTTAAGTTCATTTTATTTTCTAGAGATTCAGTGACGTTGACCATCATCCACAGACCGTTACTGGAATTCTTTACATATGCTGATGGGTCGTTGAGATCTGTAAGCTTGTATTTTTTATTATATAGAGCGACTGAGATTTTTTCCTTTTAAGCCGTTAGTACAGAAATCATGTTTAGGGAAAATGCTTTTAAAGTTTGATGAAAAATTTTAATTACTTAACTTCATTTTTTTCATCTCTCAAGGAAATGATTGAATCGTTAAGAGAACGAACTGTAAACATGTTACATACTTATGAAGGGTCAAGGGTCACAATGAACTGTCTTTGGTTCGGAACTCCAAAAGTAAGTGGAACTTTGATTGTCCGTCTCTAATTTCACTTCAACGTAATTCATTCGTCAGTTTCTGCAACAAAAGAATGGTTCAAATCATTCAATAATATACTAATGAACCTAATTGTGGTTGACATCTTGACATCTTGATTGACAGAGACAAAATACAGCATATTTTCACACTATAAGGATGCCAGTAGTATCTTGTTTCATTGTAAAAGTCGATGAAAAATCAATGTACTGTGCTCCATCTAATTTTTTCAGTTTTGAGTTCAGAATATAGGGAGCTTAAAGACTATATTTTATGTTAGATTTCTCTGATAACTATTTGACTTTTCGTGATTTTTTTATCTTAGGACCGAAAGCTTATCATCAAGTCTTTTAAAACATTTTTGAAAAAGATATGCATGGTTTGTATAAAATGTTTATTCCTTTAAAAAGTTTGATAATTCAAAATAAATCATAATCAATATTAAAGTATTATGAACATTTTGAAAAAGAAGTATTTATTTTGATTAGACAGGAAATTCAAAAATATAGAATTTCAACTTAGGCAAACGATCTGGTGTTGGTAAATAAGTAAAGGTTTATAAATAAGCCCCGAATCATTGTAAGTCACTCAAGAATTACCCAGGTTATTCAAGAATTGACTTTTGCTGAAATTATCTCTATATTTTTTAATTTCTCATCTTCGAAATTCATATAGAATAAGTTAGGCCTAAGAGCCTGTGTTTGTTATCAGCATTGTAGAAAATATGGACTTAATTCAAAAGTATTGTCTTTGGAGAGAGCATGTACAAACGAAAACATAAAAGATCTAGGCCTATACTACTTCTAATTACGTAGTTTTAACTTGAATGAATCGGGATAGGTTGGCATTTGAATGTCTTGTATCAGGTTTGAAAGAAAAGGAAGTTAACTGCATTAAAATATCGATAAATTTTATGCTCATCATTCCAAGAGAGGGAAGACGAAAACTTGCGACAACAATTAAACTGATATAAACATGATTTCATTCTGCCAAATTTCTACTCATTGTTTTGCTACTTTATTGCTTTCCATTCTTTATGAATTTCACGAACCAGATAGCAAACGCACAGGTGCAAGCTAGGGACTTAGGTGCGCAGCGTGAGAGCTTATTCAACACATTGCTCTCCAAAGAACAATATTTAGATTTGTGCTGTGTGCAAAATGAACCCTGTAAAAGCTAGGCAGTATTTTCTTCCGGAAGCACCTTTCAGCTAATGTTCAAAAGGTAAAAGGGGATGACCTGCATGCTGCAACTAGTCCGCCTTTTCCACCTTACATTAACTCACTCATGCTGAAAAAAAATTATTCAAGAGCAACCAGAAGAACAATGTAGTAGATGTTTTTCAATAATTCTCGCGTTATATATCTTAGCTTTTTTTATTAAGTAATGCTGAGTTCTGATCCTAGCAAAAGAGCCATGACTAAAGTATAAATAGGCATGAATCATGAATCAGAGAATGTCGTTTGTTAGTGGTGCAGGGCACTGATTTCGAGCCTAAAAAGAGGATAAGATACGTTTGATAAAGGCTAATACAATGATGATCACTAGTTTGATGATTCAAGGATATGTTTTTTGTTCTGTAATTGTTGATGATATATTTTGCAGGAAGAATATGGTCACTTATGCTTGCTAGCAGCCTTTGATGTAACGGATGATACAGTTTTCGTCGCAAAAACCATTTTATCTGTAAGATTTATGAATTGATCTTCTTTTTGGATAATCAAACGTAATAACTTAAAAGACTGATGAGTGTGGAATAATTCATTTACCCTGGTATTTTTCGGACAGCTAAAATTTTTAAATTGAGGCATTGAAAATAAAAGATAGGGGGTAAGAAAGTTACTTTTGAACAAAAGTAGCCTTTCCACAGAAGTAACATCAGGTTTTCGTAAAGTTTCATTTGGGTTTTTGTAATGAGTGATTTTGATAGCCCCTAAACTTTCTGACGGGGTGACCTCATTCTCCGTTAACATTACCAACAAAATTCTCCGCTTCATTTCTCATTCGCAAAAATAGTTTCGGGGCTTTGAAAGTTTTTCATAGAAAAATGAAACAGGGTTTTTATTTGGGACCCTGCGGTGAAAGAATATGATCGCTCCTTCGCTGCAAGGAAATGGTTAAAAATGTTAGACAGTCTTACACACGATGTTGTATCAAGGTTTTGCAAGTAAATCTTATATTTTTTCTTCCACTGTGTCATTTTGTTATCAGTTGAAATCATTTTGATTTTTCAGGAAATCATTTCGAATTTTAAGACACTTATAGAAGATCAATATGGCAGAAAAGTGATTCTCTATTTAATCAATGGCCGTGATAAGAGATTTTTTAACCAGCAGTACATTAAGAATCTACAGAAAGGAGATGAAAACCCTACTAGGTCAGTGCCGTTTTTATTCTCGTCGTCGTGGTAGAAAGCAATGAAATTTTTCTCTGAAGTGCAATTGTTTTTACTGAGCCTATTAGTAGTATGTTTTCATTTTCATTTAGTAAAAAGAGTGAGGCTGTAAGACGGACTGAATTGCGGAGAGAGATTCTTAATCCTTTAATGGGATATCTCAAGGAAAATATTGAAGAAGTAATTAAAGACAAAAGTAGATGTCAGATATTTTTAGCAGCTATGGAACACACTGGAGGTAATAAAACTATATCAAGATGCATACGTTCAATGATTTAAAATTTGCTCTTGTTGAATGTCGAAATGATTGTTTCATTCCTGTTCTTGATACAATGAGACCTATCAAGGATAATTCATGAATCATTATCACTTTGTGGCAAGGTAGAATGTCCCATGACAAGCAGACATCTACATGGCATTTATCTCCATGCAGAAGACAAGCGTTGCTTATGGGACTTAATTTTCCATCCAACTGAATTGTTGGCTGTTTTTCGAAATTATGATTAAATTCGTGGATATGTTGTTTGAGTATGAAGAATGTACACCATGTATAATAAGTACATGTTTACTTCAATTGAATATATGGCCAATTCAATTGAAACGCAGCCTAAGGCTCTTCAAAACATCGTTAAGGGTTGAGATTTTAATGATGATCATCCCTAATTATTGCTTTTTGAGTTTTCGTTACTTACACGAAAATGTTGATGTAAATATTTCGTCTTATTTCAGAATCCAAGTTCACTAATGAAATAATGAGCGAAATTATCAAATCAATATCAACAAGTTCTAACGGATCTGAAAGTAGTGAGGTAACTAACTGCTCCCATTTACCTGTAATTTTTTATTTGTTTATTTGTTTATTAAATAATATAATGAAATATATGAAATAACTAGTTTGATTTCTTATTTTGGTATGTATTTTTAACTATTTAGTAAATAATATCGATCTAAGAATTAACTGCACATTAACCTACACTTAGGTTATTTAGTTTAACTGATTAATTCGCTGGTTTATATTTAATTTTCATTCGTGATAAATTTTTTTCTAGGACTACATCATTTTTCATCCATGTGGACACTGGGTTATAAAAAGGCTGATTCAGCAAGACAAATCGAGAGTTGAAAATGGTATTTTAAAACATTTTCTTTCGATTAAGTTTTTTCACTCTTGTTACAGCGATGTATTATGATATTGAGGTAAACTATTACAAAAAGAAAAGGATAGGATCACTTGTCCCTTGAATCAGGGTATTATTGACAGTGCAGCTGTTTTTATCACTCTTCGTAATACTAGTTCTGCGGCGGGAAGTAATGGTTGTAGGTATTGATGGCAAAGATATATTCCACCTTGGTCACTATTGTGATGGACTGTATGATCGGCCATCCTTAATTTAATTTGGTTATGAATTAAGTTTTGTCTCCTTGCACCCTGACATATCTGAATATCTCTGAAATGAGTATTGTAATTTATTATTAACAGTAGGGTAATAGTAGTTTATTGTTTCCAGGCGAAGAAAGCATATTCAGTAGACTGTTGGTTGATGCTGTGGATGACAGTGTTTATGAAGAATGGATTCGGCATAACAGAGGAGCCTTCGTAATTGCAAGGTAGGTTATTTGATCGAGAAAAATATTTTGCCCACAACAAACATTTCCAGAATTTCTATATATGGCTGAATGTAGCAAATATGGCTACGTTTCGGTGAGAGAAGTCAACATAAGAATCATACCTGAATACGAATTGCGCTATTTCGCACTTTCAGGCCTAGTATTACTTATCCGTATATCTATCTTCTCATACAGCCTTCTTGAATCTGGAATTGAAGAAGTAGTCACGCGGATTAAGACGAGCTTATTGTCAATGTCTTCAAAGCTTGAACCAGGTCAGTCAAAAGGAATCGATGTGATAATTAAACTTATTGGTTTATGAACAAGTGAAGCTTTCGAATCAATGTAGCTGAACATGTCTAATTATTTGTATTTGTACTAAGCTTGACTTTTGAAAAATAGCCCATTCATAGATAAATATACTTTTAAAATCAACCCGGATATTAATGTACTTGATAACGTTTTGTAAAATAGTGTTCACAAAATATTGCTTCGTGTTTTGTCGACAAATATTTACTTTTACGAACCTGATATTGTAAAAACCCGCATATAAGAACCACCCACTTACAAGAACCTTAGACCTAAAATTTTATAATTTTACCCCCTTACAGAAAACCTTATTCATCCTGAAATTTATGGCTGGTTAAAAATTCCTTGTGTAAAGAGATTTGATACTGATAAGGCCCCAATCCTTGTTAATTCTTTTGATTTAAACCTATTTAAGAACCTTGCATCCTGTTTTCCGGAATATTGTAAAAACCCGCATATAAGAACCACCCACTTACAAGAACCTTAGACCTAAAATTTTATAATTTTACCCCCTTACAGAAAACCTTATTCATCCTGAAATTTATGGTTGGTTAAAAATTCCTTGTGTAAAGAGATTTGATACTGATAAGGCCCCAATCCTTGTTAATTCTTTTGATTTAAACCTATTTAAGAACCTTGCATCCTGTTTTCCGGAATAGTGTCATATGCATAAGAACCTAAACAAGGTGATTTGAAAATGTATACGGGTTTTACTGTAAGCAAAATTTATGGATATCTTGTTAGAGGCCTTTCGCAAAATGTTTTACATTTGTTAAAGATTGTTTTCCTTTTGCATGCTACCAAGTGCCAAACATTTATTGTAAATGTGTTGACTGTTGACAGTTGGCAACAAATGTTGCGTGTGTTGTAAGGAATAAACAAATGAAGTCAGCTTTCTCAATCATGTCACACTTTCAAAGCCCAGCAAATAGGGCAATTTTCTTTTGACAGCTGTGCTGTTGAACTGAATAAAAATTCACGTTAGCCGAACATTTTAGTCTGTAGATAAGAAAGCAGTGAAAACAGTCTCACACAGACTTTAAATGACAAGTCTATGAAGACTTTTCATTCAAAGAAGTCTATGACTTTCCTAAAACATTTCTTACTCTGCTACATTGCACTCACTGTGTTTTGTTAAAATAGCTTTGCTCAAAACCACAAACATTTGAGAACGATAAGAAACGAAACAAAATAAACGACAACGTTGAGGAAACTGCGAAATGACATTGAAATGCAAGAATTGAATGTAAAATCCTAAAAGAATTTCTCTTACGTAGCATGATGTTCTCAATCCTATACTTAGCGTTGTGTCTACGTGTTTCTTTTTTTTATTGTCTATTTACAAAATCACACAGATACCCATATCAGTATTAACTCATTATTTTATCTCATTTTGTTTGACATTTGCTCTGAAGTCCCCTAACACATCATCAATCTGCTTCAATTAAAATGTATTCTTTGCAATGCTAGATGACGCCTTTAGCAAAACGTTCAAGTTTAAAAATTAAAGACACGCTCTTTCTCATTTAACCTGGAATGATTATGTATTTCATTTTGCCATTTTCATTTATTTCTCGTTTATGTTTTGATATCATCAGAAGTGTCAGTTGTTTTGCAAAGAACTATATTACAAACAATTTAAATAGCACATGTTTCAGCAACAAACTTGGTTTTGCATAACTTCTCTTCACTTATGAAATCAGAATCCTCCAACGCATCACAGAAGTTGGTATTTTCGGTCTGTTTCTTGAATGGGAAAGATGGTGACAGCATTTTAACGATAGGTAACAGATCCACGTGTGTCGTTACAGGGCTATGCATTCCATCCTCACATCTGAAAGCGCGGTTCTTGTTGTTTTGTGTTGATGTCCGATATCTCTGACAGTTAAATATTGGAATGTAAGTAAGGAATGTTTTTCTGTACTCAGCACTCATAATGACTAGAATAACAGGATTACACATGCTGTTAGCGTAAGCAAATACAAAGGCGAATTGGAACAAATGTCCACTGCCACTCCAGCGGCCGAATGATGGGCAATACTCATCAAGTATAGATAGCAGATGAATGGGGAAAAAGCACACAACGAATGCAATGAATATTGCACGAAACATTCTGATTAACCTCTGTTGGCTACGAATGCGTGTTTCACGTTTTTTCCCTCTTGCTGATCCTTGTAACAATAGCAGGCTAACCGTGAGTGCTTTGCTTATTCTTACGTAAGCCAATAAATTGACAATGATTGGTATTGCAAAGATAACTATAAATCTTTGTAAATAATATGCCTGTCGAAAATGTTGACTTGGCCAAAATGGTATGCAAGCTTTGGCTACCCACATGCCTCTTCCAACTTTCAAAACCAAACTGAGTGGCAAACCATTGAGCAAATAGGAGATAATCCATATTGCAATTAGTATTATTATTCTCTGCATGTGACTTGGTTTTGCAGCCATCGGGTATATGATAGTTCTGTATCTATCAAGGCTGATGCTAACATGTGTGAGAACAGAAACAGCAATGACAACGTCAGTCAAAGGAAACACGTACCTACAAACAAAGTCACCAAGTGGCCATGAAATATGTTTTGCCATAATACTCAATGGTAAAATTATGATTAATGTCAACAAATCAGTTATTGCCAGATTTAGTAGGAAGCAGTGCTTCAAAGACTTGCTTTTTTCAGACCTTGTTATAGTTAAAACAACAAGGATATTCCCAACCATACCAGCCAGAAATATAAGACCATAGAGTACATAGACAGTAACATCTACTTCGATTCTTATCGGCTGCATTATTTTCGAAGGGCTTCTTGTTGTATAATTTATGTATGACTTGTTTAAAAAGGAAGAGACTTCCATCGTGCTGTTCATTTTATTCGCTTGAAACCTCTTTGCTCTTGCCAAGAAATGCTTTAATTTCAACTACAAAATAGAATATCATTCTAATTACAGTATCCAGAGCTTCATTTATCAAAATTTGTAAGAGATACCTGCATTTCTCGATTACTTTAACTTTGGGCAGGTGGTTGGCTATTATGGAAGCTTAGTGTCCCATTTGTTCTCAGAGGAACAACGTCAAACATTGATATTTTCTCTAAAGTGAAGCTTTGCGTTATGTCATTCTTTCTTGAAAATGTACGCAGATGCAGTAATTAATCTGATAATTTAGCATGGCACTGGCAATTGCTTTGAAGTAAAAGATTCATTCATGAGAACTGATCTTCAGTCGTCAATTTGGTAAAAGTTTTAATGCGAATAGAATGAAATCTGAAGCAGGTGAAAGAAACAAATCTGATAATCAACAAACATGGTGTATGGCATGTGTTATCTTGAGTTGATTAACAACTATCTCCTCTGTTTACTAATTTATGCTTTTGTTGCTTTGCGGAGATCTTTTTGTTTTGAACAGATTTCTCGATTTAATCATTATATGCCGTGAAAGAAGAGAAATTTTAAGTTTGCTTTATTTTGAGTATTTTAAGTTTTAAGTAGGCCTAGTTCATTTGAATTGTCAATTTCCTGTGGTCACTTCCAATTATTGCTTTTTTTGAATTTGTCAATTTTCCGTTTCAACTTTGACTTAACTAGGATTGAAATTTTTACTAGCTTAACGAAATCTAACAGGAAACTACGACAAACAGGATTTAAACCTTAGTGGAAAAAAGCTTAATTATACACACGCAAAACACAAGAAGAAGCCCAAATAAATCCATTCATCAAAAACCAGCAATTCAATACTCTAGAAACGATTTCAGTTGCTTTTAGGCTTAATGATCATGACTTCTTAACATATGGTAAAACAGACCGAAACAATTGACTTAAGTGGATTTACACCCAAATGCGAATCGAAATGCACCAATCAGAGAGTTGGTTTTCTACACCAATCAGCTTGCTGGATATTGCGGGAAGACCAATACAATTAATTGAGGAGTTGAAGAGTCCATCAGAAGGAGTTCATTTTCTCACTTAGACCCTTTAATTTATTCTATTGGTCTTCCCGCTCTATCCCGCACGATGCCAATTCAGCTTCACTTTCTGATTGGTGCACTTCGATCTGCATCTGGGTATAAATTCCACCTTAGTCAATTGTTTCCGTTTGTAAGAAGTATGGATAAATTTATAGGGACATTCATTCCCGGTTTTAATCCGTTCATTCGTTATTTGTTATACTCGTAACTTGATATATACTCGTGTTATGTTACATAAGTTAGTAAAATCGAGCATGGCGTGTGAAATCTTGCTGCTCTGAAGTTTAAGTTGAAGATAAAATTGTATCACAAAGTTTCTTTACGGAATAATTAGGTTATTGCGACTCGCACGATTGGGGTTTTTCCAACATTCTTGCACCTCCGACGGGACCACTTGGGGGTCTGAGGTATTTGGTAAAGTTTTTGTGATCGAAAAAATGTCTCAAGAAGACGATTTGATGGGCCAGGCAACCAACGAAGAAATGTCAGTGCTGGATAATCATAGAGCAGAAAGAGAAGTTTATAAAGATGCCTTACAAGATTCGATTTCAAGGTTAAACAATATAAATGGAGTCGAACAAGTCAACGAAACGTTGGTAAGTGAAATTAAAGAACTAAAATTTGTAATTGAGCTTAGCTTGTCGGAGATTAGCGATATAGATGTGAAAATTCAAGCTGAAATGAAAAGATTAAAATTAAAACCAAACTTAGTAGAAGGACTAAAGGTTAGTAGATCGTATGCTGTAAAGATACAGGTCGCTTTAAACAAGGCCATTGAGTTAGAAAAGAAAGAAATAAAGAAATAGCCTAGTCCGAGTTTTAGCCTGCCTAGAGGGTTACGTGAAACTCCAAAAGAATTAAGCAACGAAGTACCAAAGAGAATTATGTCACCAGGTATAGTCTTTTCTCAAGTTTTCCTGGTCCTGAGATCAATATTGACACGGATGAGATATGGGGAGAGAGCTAACCCCAGACTATTAAGTGTCCTTTGGGTAATCAGAAATATTTGAACAGCCAATGTCTTTTGGGCAATTTGGAAATTGTGGAAAGTCTAGGAATATGGGACGAACGGAAATTGCTGGACAGTTGCAAGCACAGCATAATCCCTTTGGAGGGGGCCTAGGGAACACCCTTGGTAATGAAATGAGAACCACCAGAAGTGAAAGTAACTATGGGAATCAAAATATTGTGAAATTGCCTAAGATGCAACTAAAACGTTTTGATGGCGACCCCATGAAATGGCTAGAGTTTTGGGAGAATTTCCAAAGAAATTTCCACGATAACCCAGGATACGCTGATATACATAAGATGTCATATCTGAAGGCTTTTTGGATGGGGCTGCTAGTACAACTATAGCAAATTTATGCATCATAGGCAATAATTATAAGCCAGCAGTAGAAGTATTGAAAGCTAAGTATGGCCAAACTGGATTGTTAAAGAGAGGGACGACTGTTAGCTGTCAGTAGTACAACATGTGTTTTTTGCCTTGGAGAACATCATAGTAAAGAGTGCAGCCAAGTTCAAGAGATTGACAAGAGAAAGGGAATCCTAAATAAATATAATAGATGTTTTCAATGTCTTCGAAAGGGGCATATTCAGAGAAATGTAGGGATAAAACCGAATGTGATAAGTGTACGACAAGAGGCCACCATGTGTCAATCTGCAAAGAGGGAACGACACCAAACTTGCATGTTACCGCGAAAGGAGCCATAGCACTTGCAAAGCAAAGATTAATATTCCAGGAAAAGAACCAGTTCCATGTAGACTGTTGCTACACCCTGGAAGTGACAAGACCTATAAAGTGTAAAAGATTGCTGACAAGTTAAAGGGTAAACCGATTCGTTACGAGACCAAAATTCTGGACACGATTCATGGAAGCAGAAACCATAGATGTTCTATTTATGAGCTTGAAGTGAGGAATATGAATGGAGAGATCAAGTTTACTATAGAAGATGCAACATTGAGTAAATTGACCACTGTCAGAAATGCAAGACCTGAGATCGTGCAACAAAGATTCGAGCACCTGAAAGATATTGAATTCTCTGATGTCTCAAAACATGATGAGCTAGAAGTGCATGCTATCATCGGCTTGAAAGATTTGTGCAAGGTAAGGACAGGATGATACAGGGGGAGAAAACCAACCCATTGCAGAAGAAATTACATTAGGGTGGACATTTGTAGGACCTACCTATCAAGGAACAGATGAATGCAATCAGGAAAGTAGCTTGCTGTTTTGTAGGGAAGGTAATCAGAAGATTTCTTCAGAAGTGGAATGATTATTGGACCTAGAGACTGTAAGTATAAGAGACGATGATCCGATCTGCACTGACTTCAAAGATACAGTAAGGTTCAATGGCACACGTTATGTTGTACAGTTACCATGGAAATCTGCGACGATAAAAGCATCACTGTCAGACAACAGACAGTTATCAGAAAAACAATTGAAATCTCAGTTAAAGAGACTTGCAGCAGTACCGGAGCAATTGAAAGCGTATGATCAGGTGATATAGGAACATATAGATACTGGAATGGTTGAAAAGGTACCTGAAAGTGAAGCCAAGGGACAGAAGCACTACATTCCCCACCGCGCGGTGATTAGACAGGAAGCAGAGTCAACCAAAGTTAGAATAGTCTTCGACACTTCGGCAAAAGAAAGGAAAGGTAACAGATCACTAAATGAGTGCCTGCACAAGGGACCTTCATTGATGCCGTTGTTGTTAGATGTCTTGCTGCGTTTTAGAACGCATCCTGTTGCACTTGTTGGGGATGTAAAGAAGGCGTTTCATCAGATAGAGATTTCCGAGGAGGACAAAGGTAGTTTGAGGTTTCTGTGGCTGGACGATGCTAATGGTCAGGTTGCGTTGAAGGTGAATGAATGGTGGTTTACGAGGGTTATCTTTGGAGCTGGACTGAGTCCGTTTTTGCTTAATGCTACGCTGAGAAAACATTTGGAAAGTTATGAATGGGAGGATCCGGGTTTTGTCAGAAGAGACATGAATAGTCTGTTTTGGATGATGTGGTTAGTGGTGCGAGCAATTCTGAGGAAGCTGTAAGGTTGCAGAGGAAACTAACGGAGATCGAGATCGTCAAAAGAGGCGGATTTGATCTTCATAAGTGGAAGACAAACAAACCAGAATTGAAAGACAGTCTAGAGAAAGAGATTGTACAGAGTACAGATGAAAAATTTGCAGAACAAAGTTTAAATCAGCATGTTGGCCAGAGCAAGGTTTTAGGAAGAAAGTGGACAGAAGGTTCAGATGAAATGGCCGTCAGCCTTGTTCAAATGATCGAAGAGAGAAAGGAATTCTTGACAAAGAGAGTACTGCTCAGTAAACTTTCTCAAATATACGATCCATTGGGACTTGTAGGTCCAGTTACTATCATTGCTAGAAAGATATTACAAGATGTCTGCAAAGCAGAGACAGATTGGGACAGTATGGTCAGCAGAGAAATTCAAAAAAAGATAGGAGTTGTTTGTCAAGCAACTAGAGTCAATGTCAGAAGTACAATTTCAAAGATGTGTTGTACCTAATGCGAGCTTGGATTCAGTAACAATCCACATTTTTGCTGATGCAAGCAAGTCTGCACACTGTGCTGCTTTGTACATAGTTACTAAGTCAGCTGGTACAGTTCAAATTCGTTTATTGACTACTACAAAGATCAGATTAGCACCACTCAAGAAGGAGCTTACTATTCCACGCTTGGAGTTAACAGCTGCAAAATGCGCATCAAGGCTGAGACAAAAGTCATCGAAACATTAAGAGTTGAAGTGGAAGACGTTTTTATGTGGACAGACAGTTGTACCTGCTACACTGGTTGGAAAGAAGAGGTCAGTATCATCAGTTTGTCGAGCATCGTATTACAGAAATAGAGAAGTTAACCGGTAAAGCCAAAGGGGGTTATTGTCCCGCAACTCAAAATCCTGCAAATATGGGGACAAGAGGAAAAAGCCCAGAGATATTAAGCCAAAGTCAGTTATGGTGGCAGGGACATGACTGCTTATCGACAGAAGATTGGCCAGAACAACCACAGTTGATGGAAAAAGTCGAAACGGCTGAGGAAGAAATTAAACACGTCTTGCAGGTTACATATGTAAAGAAGACCAAAGGTTTATCAGCATTGATTGATTTGAAGGACTATAGCACAAAAGTCATATTACTTCGCGTTACTACATGGATTCTACGTTTTGTAAAGAACTGTAGGCAGAAAGGAAAGTCTGAATCGCCATATCTGACAGTAGCCGAAGTTAAGGATGCAGAAGACAGATGGATAAAGGAGATCCAAATGGAAATTTAAAAAGTGAGCAAAATTATGAACAGTTAGTTCAGCAGTTGAACACCGTGAAAATGGTTGGAGTTATGCGCTGTAAAGGGAGGCTGCAATATTCAGATATATCATTAGAAGCACAATACCCCTTATTGTTGCCAAGAGAAAACAGGTAGACCTATGTGAAAGAAGCACACGAAAGATTGATTCATGGAGGAGAAAATGCAACTCTAGCAAAGATTAGACAACAATTTGGATTCCTAAGGGAAAACAAGTTGTAAAGAAAGTTAATCGCCAATGTAATGATTGTGCTAAAAGAAGTTCTAAGATAACGAAAGTAATAGATACTGCACCGTTGCCTGAACTAAGAGTGAAGCAAACAAGACCCTTTGAAGTAATAGGATGCGATTTTGCTGGTCCGATATACCTGCAAAACAATGAAAAATCCTACATTGCACTTTTTACTTGTGCCGTCACTCGAGCTGTTCATCTGGAGCTGACAATGGACATGACATCATTGGAGTTTAGAGCTGTTCTTCAGAGATTCATGAGTCGTCGAGGGACACCGAGCACTATAATAAGTGACAACGCAAAAAGGTTTAAGAGTAGAGGAAAGTATCTAAAGAGAATATGCCAAGATGAAGAATTGCAAGGCTATCTTACTGCAAGACAAATAGAATGGACATTTAATATCGCTAAGGCACCTTGGCAAGGTGGATTTTCTGAACTAATGGTAGCAATTTCGAAGTCAACTTTGTACAAAGTTTTGAAGGTGGAGACACTGCTCATACAAGTTTGATGAACAACAGGCCTTTGACTTACCAAACAGATGAGCTTGAAGAAGAACCTCTAACACCGAATCACATGATATTTGATTTCGCATTGCCAATTATCGCTAGTGATTCAAATGCAGAAATCAACGAGGACGAAGATTATGCGACAGCTGTAAATAAGAGATTTGAGTATATTTCTATCCTAAAGATCCACTTGTAGAAGAGATCTACACGTGAATATTTACAAGGACTGCAAGCAGTGGCGTAGCCAGGGTCTTTGGATTGGGGGGGCAAAAGAATAAAAAATATGGGGGTCCGGGGGCTTGCCCCCGAAAAATTTTTGGACAATGCCCTTCTACAAGTCGTAAAACGGCCCTTTATAAAAGAGATTTGACGGGCTTTCAAAAGGAAAAATATGTTGGACAATTCTTGCTTTGCACAAAAATTTCATGACAACAGACCTACAATCTTCGTGTAGGGTCTATTACTATGCCAGGGATAAATTGTTCTAAGACCTTTGAAATTCATGAAAGCTAGCTACCAAATATCTATGTTGTAACTACAAAATTTGTTACAAAGCGTTTTTAAGCATGAAAACATGGAAATAAAAGTTTCAAACTAATTAATGAGAAAGACACAAAATTAGGGGGTCCGGGGTATGCTCCCCGGAAAAATTCATTCTTTACCTCTAGAATGGCATAGAATGCATAATTTTTTGCTTGCCGAGTGTGTTCCTACTGGGTATCCGAAGACATCTCACCTCACCTGTTTGTTGGAAACACTTGCTTTCTTGTTGATGTAGAACATTCCAGCCAAGAATACATACTTATTATACGAAGCGGTGAAAATTTTCATTCTACGTTTATCTACTAGAAACATGCACTGTGTTGTGTGATCTTTCGTTTACTCTACTAATTTCCTCGTGTTTTTGCCTTTTCGTTCTATTTCGTTTTATTTCGACAACGAGAGAGAGGAGATTAACGTTTTGACTTTTCACCACATCAACAATACGGAAGAGAGAGAGGGGTCTTTTGAATAAACTTTAAATCTGTCCGACGGGACCGTAAAAACACAAGAAAGGGTCCGTACCTTTAGAACCCTTCACACATCGAGACCTATTGCAACAGGAGGGGCGTGTGGGTTGAACAATAGACAATAGTAAACACGTGGCGCTAATTGCCGCATAAAAATAGTAGTAGAACACTTTCCTGGAACCGAGCAGGTTGGATCGGCTTGGATGATATCTCTAACGGTTGTTAGAAGTTCTCTTACCCCCCCCCCCTCTGATTTTATTGCAGAAATGGACTTTTCTAAAACACCAACTTTTCAACAATTGGGGGGGGCGACCGCCCCCCCTTGCCCCCCCTTGGCTACGCTACTGACTGCAAGAGTACCAACGACAAAATAATCAACTAGCTAAAGTAACAGAGCTAGGAAAGATCATTCTTATTGTTGATTAGACAACTATATTGGAGATATTGAAGAGATATTGGAGAATGGGAAAGGTAATTGGTCATATCAAGAGAGGTGGAATAATTCGATCTATTCTCACCCAATAGGACGCTCTTAAATTTCAAAATAACGCATGTAAACGCTGTCTCTTACTCCCCTGAGGTATTGCTAGTCACGTGTGTGCCTCTTGAGGCTTTAGCAAGATAATAAAATCCAAGGACTGGTGTTTTCTGCCCCTTTTCTACGCGACAAGCTGTGAGACATTTCAAAGCGGCCCGCCTCTCCTCCCTCGGCGACGTTTTCTTTCCACTATATTGGCGTTTTCCACTTCACTTTTACAAAGATAACTCCTATTGAGGTTTATGCGTTATTCACACAGGCCCACATGCATATGTCCAACGCGCATGTGTAGAGTCAGTTCGCCGGGGCGTAAAAGTGAAGTGGAAATTATCCATTAGTCACTATTCCTCTCGGAAAGCGATCTTCCTTCGCACTCAGGTTTCTTAGTTAATTTGAGAGGAAGAGTACTATTTGGGTGATAATAGGTTACTGTTCAGATTCATACGTTGAGTCAAGGACAATTGATTGAAATTCAAAGATCGTTGCAGGGTATTACTTGCTTAGAATTAAAAGGACCGTTACCAGAGATGAAATCTAAAGACGGTGAAAAATTATTTAATAGAAGAACCAAGAGACTTGCTAGGTTTGCGGGCGAAGAAAGAAGAGAACTATACAGATTTGAATCAAGAAGAATAACTTCTTGGTTGGGGGGGGGGAGTCTTAGAAATATAGACAAATTTATAGGGACATTCATTCCGGGTTTTCATCCGTTCATTCGTTATTTGATATACTTGTATCTTGATATATGCTCGTGTTATGTTACATAAGTTATTAAAATCGCGCATGGCGTGTGAATTCTTGCTGCTCTTAAGATTAAGTTGAAGATAAAATTGTATCAACAAGTTTCTTTACAGAATATTTGATTTATTGCGACTCGCACGGACGTGGTTTTTCCAACACGTCTTTTTTAAGTTTATATTCTTAGTATGTGAAAAGTTGTTTCCGCTATTGCTCGCAATTTTGAAGTTTAGTACAACTCATTCTTCAACTTCATGGTGAAGCATAAGAAATTGGGGTAGCCATTCAATGTTTTCCCTTTATTGCCAACGTCCGTACGCTCTTTCGGTTAATCTTTTCAAATGTTGGCGAAACCTTGGCGAAACTGGACAATTTTGTATTAATTGCACTACCTTTGGTGCTAGTCTGATTGATGTAGACGAAGCTATTGCTGCATTTTCATTAGTGCTGCGCGTGTATTTCTGCAAACAGGTTTCAGCGTAGATATTTCGGTATTCGTTGCAGATGCGCACGAATGGTGATACTTATTTCACTTGTATCAAATAAATAGAAGCATGATATTCACATCTTCGATAAAATCGAGTTGTGTAATTGGCCTTTGAAATTGAAATTTTCAAGATCTAAGTAAATATTTTATAAGATATCGACAGACCACGTCTGAGATCTTGAATCGAAAAACCTTAAGATGTGAGCTCTGATCTGTTCCATCTTCTTTCAAAAAGTGAAAGTTGGAAAATTCATCGTCATCAGCATTGAGTTTTCGAATAATAAATGCTATAAAACAAGCATTCATGCTAAAATCCACATTACCTAAATCTAAATTACCTAAATGCATTAACCCACCAAGTGCACTTTTACTAACAGGAAGCTTCGGAGAGTATTATATAATCTAAGCTTCAGAGTTACAAGAAATATCTTTCAATTTAACCTAATTAATTTGAAAACGTAAACATGAGTAGAAAGATTGATTGAAAAAGATTATATTGCTGACGATATTTAAGCAATATTTGACAGGTTAAACTCTCATACCTTTGAAGATGCTAGGTGTTAAGTCCTCGTGTTCCAATTCTGAATAAATCTGCAAGAGTGAACTTTTATAGACAAGAAGTTAATACGGATGCACTGCTTTGAGAGAGGAGATTGAACGTTTCCTAGTGAAGAAGAAATTTATCAGCTATAGGTTTCTTATCTTTAGCAGTTCAATAAGATTGCGGTTGACCAAAGAAATGGCCGAACCGATATTGTGGCGTGGGTTGAACAGCTATTCATAAATTTCAATCTATAGAATTGCGTATTTCAGGTACTTTATTAAATTGCTCGCTGTGATCTAATCTGTGCATAGCGTTCAGAAAAGACACCGTTCATGATATTTTAAAGATGTTCGGCTTAGCCTAAGGCAACTATTGGATACACTGATATCAACTAGCATCTGTTTCATATAAACTATACTTCTAGTCGGGACTTTTATCTGAAAAGCAGCTGCAGCTAGCTAGCTGGCTAGACGTTATTATTTTCTGTATACATTCAAACGTTGAGATGCTCTAATATTGCTATTCACAAACCGTAGTTTGCAAGCTTAAGCTTTTCTAACATTTTAATGTTCACGTTGAATTTAAACAACATTTTGAACATTTTGAAGATTATGCAGACATAGACAATTATTTTTGCAAAAAGGAATGTTTATGATTTCTGGCTAACAATTTGAGCGTTTTACTTAATGTTTTGGCTTGCATCATTCATACCATACAGAATGATCTTTATTGAATTACTTAAGATTTGCTTGCTGGAATTCACCTCCACATCTTGATCTAATCAAATTGATAGTGTTACACTGCTTTGCTTTCTCATATTGCGCTAGATCTTTTATTTCTACAAATTATTGAATGACTGCTTTATCACTTAAACTTCAATGTATGAAATTCTTTCGAATGTCTTATATTAAGGCCATCCCATGGACAAATCGATTTGTTACCAACTAACAGCATTAAACTATCAATAGGTTTCAAGGTAAACAGAAAAACGAAAGCTATAGACAAGATCAAGCTTACTATTTATTTATCCATGGCAGCATATTCAACATTAACGTGGTATTCTGAGTGAAAGTTAAGACACTTCAGGTGGCGGAGTTTGTCCAGGAAGATCATTAAATTTGCGAAATGAGAAAATGCTGATGCTTAGTGAGTCTTTCATTGTTAGGAACGAAGGTAGAGATATATTCAAGATCGGCGACAAGATTTCGACATTTATTTGATTTGAATTCGTTAGAATATGTAAGGCAACAAGTATGAAGAAAATGACAGTTCACACCACTAAATGAAACATGCGATTGGTGACTTTAAGAATGTGTAGTGCTAATTATGATTAAAGTATTAAACAGAAACTGACCTATAAGAAACTGCAGCCGGTCATAAGGCACAATATATGCCCATTTCATATATATATATATATAAATATATATATCTATATGAAATATATATATATATCGTTGTCAGATAAGTGCTCAACAGAAGGAGCTTTTGCAAAGATTTAGATGCTTACTATCTACTTTTAGATTTAGATGCTTAGTCAGATTTAGATGCTCACTAACTAACTAACTAACTAACTATCTAACTACATTGTATTAGAACAATAAAGAATAAACAGTCACAAACCGAGAGATGTTGAGTTATTTGGGGAGCGTTTGCGTTTCTGACCCTCTGGGCATAATAATATCTTCCACATTAGGGAAACATATGTACAGAGAAGCTTGTAACTAGAAAAATGAATGGGATAAAGAATTGTCTTCAGAGTAAGCGACAAATCGGCATAAATGGATTAGATAACAGCGAGACATAAAAATTCTGAGAAGCATCATAAAATAGAGTGAAAAGATGAAAGCTATTCAAATGCATATATTCGCTGACTCAAGTACTCAAGCTTGTTCGGCAGTTGCCTTTGGTTTTATTGAGCAAAATACAAAAAAGGTGATATCTAGAAAAACGAGTATTTTTCTAGACTAGAGTTCGTCAGTGGTCAGATGGCAGCTAACCCCAAACCTTATCGAAGACAAAACCAAGCATAAATCATCAAAATTTCCCATATTACCTCAATCGACGTTTACAGCATGGTAGCTTTCATGGGCTCACAAATCGTCACCGAAAATAACCATATTGGACAACTCTACGTTAACAGCTTGGGCTTTTAAGTTTTACAAAAATTGTGAAGCAAAGAGAAATAAGGCAAACCATTCAAAATGTCCATTAATAACGCTGGAAATTCAGAATGCCATTTGACAAAGAGGACTTAAAAGAAATGTATCAGGAAATTTCCAAAGACCAAGATGGAGACTTGAGAAAGGTCAAAGTACAAAAGCAGAAGAATCTTGAGATGCAAGTTGTTAACAGTTGGAATCAATTCATCAATGAATTTTTCTAGGTCATTCTTCAGGTCTTCAAACCTAGGAACACGGCTGATAGCAAGAGAAACGGAAATATCCGGGTTGCATCTTCCAGCTTTGTAGTCGATATTCTAACGAATAATCATTATCAGATGACCATAAGAACTTGAGATTTTAACAATTATCGTCAGTAACGAAGAAAAGAAATGTTCTTAATCATGTTCAAGCGAATTAATTCTGATTAACCATTCTGCGAAGCTGTGTTCCCATTTTGCCAATGCATCGAATCAGCAACTTTGTCTTCGCGGAAAAGGCCCCATACATAAAATTCTCCAACCTCGATCGTCGAGTTTCGTCACGAAATTCCCAAATATCAATCGCTAAATCTCGAGGGAAAAATCTTGAACTGTCATGAAAAACTCGACTGACTCGATTTCATCTTGTGGATTGCTAGTTGACATGTATGACTCCATTTCATGACTCCATTTATGTGTATGACTGCATTTCAATACACATTTGCGAATCCCTTAAATTTATATTCACTGACCGATAAATCTCACTACATTTAGGACTTGATTAGCTTTCTTTCATCTCTCTGCATTTTCATGTTCGTTTTTTCCCTGCAAAACAATACAAAACAAAAATGTTTCTTTTTTTGTAAACTATGCATATGAATTTCATTTCTTCCCCGTGAGTCACCTGAAGATCTCTTTATTTTCCTTTCTTAGACTTTTGTTTTGTGTAAAGGATGAATGGACAGGATGAGTCGGGTATTCGAAAACGTATAGGGAATTGAAAAAAAGAAACGTCCACTTTTCTTCTTTAAAATACATGCGGAAAATCTT
Source organism: Chrysaora quinquecirrha (assembly GCA_014526335.1). NCBI lineage: Eukaryota > Metazoa > Cnidaria > Scyphozoa > Semaeostomeae > Pelagiidae > Chrysaora > Chrysaora quinquecirrha. The sequence goes on from JACTAT010000020.1 coordinate 337,361, forward strand.
CCCCTTTCTTATAATACCATTGAGAGGAAAAGATAAAGCTTCAGAAGGCAGTGAAAAAGAGAGACAATAGCATACAGCTTCATAAAATTCACCATCTAAAAATTATTCTTATGGTAAGCGTGTCCCCAAAATATAGAATACAAATGCTTTCCCTAATTAATCCCTCGATTAACATTTGACATTAATATTATAAGCTTAGTCAGTAAGTGCATGATGACGTGATATGATATAAAAACTTCATAATTTTTTATGTATGAGCTAGTCTAAACCTCTAAACATTTGTAAGTTGTTTGTTTATTTTTATTAAGTAAAAAAATTTTCATCTGTAATTCTTCATGAATTCTTGTAAGTAATCCTTCATCTTAGGGTAGATAACATTGGACTCAGTACCATGGAAGGATTTTAAAATGTTCAAATTCCTGCAAAAGGAAGAGGAAGAACGTGCTTTATATCCATTAATGAATGACTCCATTTATATGTATGGCTCTTTTCCATTACAATACTTTTCGCAAGTTTTTTTTAGATTGTTTCCCTCTAAAATGATGATGGCTGGCGCTCTCGTATATCAAAGATTAAATAACTGTAGAAAGACATAATTAAAACTCGATGTTTTTTATATCAGGTTTTATTGCAATTCCTCAGCCAAAGATAGAACCCTAAGAATGAGGAGGTGACTTCAACAATGTTAGCACCACGCAACAAGTATGGTTCGACACATATTTGTTTATAGTAATATTTGTTTATGTTTTGAAGCGGGACGGAACTACAGAGCGTAAAATCTAATTATCATGTGCCTTAAAATTTTAAAAAGGACGAGTGTTCTTTAACAATTCCTTATCAAATTCACTAATGATCACTGTTCTATCCCATAACATGACAGATCAGATATGGGCATCAATAAACAGTGATATGAGCAACATAGATCGAATGAAGTCTTCTTGATGTCTGATTTCCAACAAATTTATCGCCGTCAAAATTTAAATATCGCGTTGAAGATGTTTGTAGTACTAATGCAGGTATTAATTAGACTTCGTGATAGCTTAATTATTTATATATTGAGCTTACCCATAATATATTGTCTGTATAAGTGAGTGGGTTTGCAAAATCTCATGGCATAATCAAGAAAAGCATCATGACGGGAGAATGTGGTAGCGTAATATATAAAAGTTAAAACGAGCTGTAACGACCTAAAAACCAGCCGAAACGACCTGAAAGCAGCTCAAAAGACCTGTTGAATTTGGATTGAAATTTCAATTCAAACTGAGGCGAATTTAAGTTAACCATCAAGGAGCGGCGAGTTCGAACTGACCAAAACACAGTGGCGACTTTTTAATATCGGCGACATTTATGAGATTTAAAAGGATTTGGAATGATCAAGTTCTAAACTTAACTGTGCATGATTCCATTGACTTTTACATTGAGTTGCTAAGATAACACATCGTTTCAAGTTGTTTGAGCCTCGATTCCGTATTTGGTAGCTCATTTCAGATCGTTTCAGCTGGTTGCAGGTCGTCGCCAGTGTAAGAAAATGAAGACAAGCGATGAATTCATTTCAAACAAAGTCATAGTCCTAAACACCAATCCAATATTATTAAGATGGACTGCTATTAGCTGAATAGACAATCATTTATTTTAGTTTTTTTGTTATAAATTTCCTATAAATATGAATGATATTTACCCGTAAAATTTTAAAACTGGAGCTGTCATCTTTTCATAATTTTCTAATCTCGCCGTAACTGTCTCTGGCTGAAAACAAAGTTAAGTTGGCTTTCATCAGTAGTCCGCAATGCACGAAATTGGGCTGAAGTAACTCAACAAAAATTTCAGGTTACCTTGTCATCTTCTCTTTGAATTAGTTTTTCTCCAGTTACATCATCTAATCCCTAAATGACAAACATTTTTATCACAAAAATTTCTTACCTCGGCTGGAATGCAAACAATTATGGCACAAACGCCAACAGACTGTCGAGTTCCTTGAATATTTACCTCACGTTATCTTATCAGCATACTAACTGTCGATCAAAGGCTGCAATTTGGCCAGCACTTAAAGATGTTTCATGATTTTCATTTACATTGGACGAAGATTCAAGAATTGCACGCAGACAAAACAGGATTCATGGTACAAAGTCAATAAATTACATAAAGTAAACTAGTAAAGCTTCTGTAGATCCCCTTTTTTAAAGTTCCCTTTTTCAAAACAACTATTAATGGCTATCTCTAAAACATGGAGTTTGGAATGAAGGAGTGGAATGATGGAGGGACATGGAATGGCATGGAATGATATGGAATAACAAGGAATGGCATGGAATGCATGGAAAGGCATGGAATAACATGGAATTACATGGAATGGCATAGAATGCATGGAAGGGCATGGAATAACATGGAATTACATGGGCGGTAGAGTGGAAAGGCATGGAAATTCTTGGAGTGATGGAGTGGAATGGCAGAGAATATATAAGGAAGTAATAACAATTTTACTCCAATCAAAAAGTGATTCCTCCATCCAAATAGGAATAAAATTACAGCCTGTACAGAAAATTATGTTAAGGACACAGGACCACTATCATTGATTTGTTGTCTTGTAAAATCAGATATGCAGATGAAAGCGTTTTCTGCATTAAATATCCATGTTTTGGTTTGCCAATTCAAGAGGGGGATAGATTATGTCAGTTAGACAGAGACAATTTTGCGATGGCAAACTGTTGTCAAATCATCCACGTCTTAAAGTTCTAAAGCAACAAAATGACAATATAAGCTAATTAGACTTATACAATGTGCGAGTACAAGGTAGATGAATTCTAAACAATCATTCAAATCCATCAAAGAATGGCAATAAAGAACAAAAAAAACAAGAAAATACAATATAATAATTCAGTCACGATGCAATAATCATTTAATGGATTTAATGGATTATATTGCATTTTTTGGTGTATTTTCTGGTTCTGTATTGTCATTCTTTAATGGATTTGAATGATTGTTTAGAATTCATCTACCTTATACTCAAACATTCTATAAATCTAATTAGCTTATTGTCGTTTTGTCGCTTTAGAACTTTAAGACGTGGCTGATTTGACAACGCTTTGCCATCGCGAAATTGTCTCTGTCTAACTCCATTTCTATGTCTGATTTTACAAGATAACAAGTCAATGATAGTGTTCCTGCGTCCTTAGCATAATTTCCTGTGCAGGCTGTAATTTTATTCCTATTTTAATGGAGGAATCACTTTTTGATTGGAGTAAAACTGTTGTTACATCCTTATATATTCTCTGCCATTTCACTCCATCATTCCAAGACTTTCCATGCCTTTCCATTCCACCGTCAATGTCATTCCATGCCACTCCATACCATTCCATGCCATTCAATTTCATTCAATGCAATTCCATGTCATTCCATTCCATGTTATTCCATGCTATTAAATGCCATTCCAGGTTATTCCATGCCATTCCATGTCAATCCATGCCATTCCATGCCATTCCATGTCATTCCATCATTCCACTCCATCATACCATATTCCATGTCTTAGAGATAGCCAACTATTCATGAATGCTTCAAAATTTCCTCCATCTCGCGGCAGAAGAAAATATACAAAATCTATTCAAGAATTCAAATTGGACAAAAATTTCAAATAAGAAAAGCTTCAAAATGTCCCTAAAAACCCAATTTCTTGATCAATTCTATAAACTTGCATACTGGACTCTACAGAAATATTTCAGAAAGCCCAGATTTATAAATAAGCGCTATGTGAGCATTCCCGAAAGCTTTTGTACAGCCTATTTACAAGCTTCATTGTTCTAAGTTGAGAGCGGTTAGGTTAAGAATTTGTTACTGCTGAGTTCAGGTGGGTTCAGATGGGTTTAACTTACATAAATTACATAAGATACTGATGAATCATTAATTTTTAGGCTAGTGCAGAGAGCTGAAGATCTGAATGTGCAGAGCCTGGTGGATCGTAAAATTTAGACGAGTACAGAGGGCTGAAGAGATTATCTGCGCATAAGATTGGTGGGTCATGAAGTTTTAGGCCGTCCAAAGAGGTGGAGATGTCTGCGTACGATGCTGGCGGATGGCGGATAATGAAAATTAAGACAAAGAGGGTTGGGAAGGCCAAAGTTGATATGAGATAAGAAATTATTCAACTCTTACCCTCTTGGTGTTGAGATTGACCGATACGATAGATTGAAAAAATGACCTTATTCAACTTACTGGGTTTTTTGGAGGATTCCATTCAGTATGATAAACCCTTCCAGATGGCTCATGAATCCAGCGTTTCTAAAATAATAAAACTCTGTTAAGGTACTGGCATTGTCGCATCATATGGGAGCTCTAAATAAAACGCGTTTCCATTCATGTTTTAAAAGGATAAAACCTCGAGGCGCTCTCTTATTGTTGCAAATGGGACATCCAAATTCAAAACAAGATCTAATGCATGATGATTTTGAAGAGCCTCTGCTTGAAAGACGGTTCTTGGAAAACCTAAAAATAAAAAAAATCGACTGTTTAATTGTACCGTTTAGAAAAATAAAAACAATTCTCTCTTCGTGAATGAAACATTAATTGAAAAACCAAGCGACTGAGATCAACAAGAGAAAAAGCAATATTGAGGGTATCATCTGTTAGACTATTTATGAACGGTCACGTCCAAGTGTGAAGAAATTCCTTCATCAGCTGAAAAATCAAGTAGGCTCATCTTCCAACTTAAATATCTCGAGTTCTCGCCAACGAAATCGATAAAGTTATTTCGTCAGATACTCCTCAGAGTATACACGTCAGAAACAGACCCAAACAAATAACCAAGGCAGATTTTGTACCCAAATACCGATCAAAATGCACAAATCAGAAAAGAGAAGTTGAATTATCCTTTTGAGTTTTGAACACCAATTAGCTTGTGGAATACAGCGGGAGACCAATAGAACTGTACTAATAAAGGCAATGCAACATGTTTTGATATATGCTTCGTATTTCTATCAACATATCGTATTTTGTTTGACTTATATGTGTTCAGCGTCCTGATATCCAATTTAAGTGTCAGGTATACAATAGGCCTTTTTCTAAATCTCTCAAAATTGAAAAGAACGTGCGATCGGAGGAAAGTTCATGATTTCATGCGTAATAAGAATATTGAGTACTTTTGACAGTCCCCTCTGTTGCGAATTAGCAACCCATCAGTCATATTGTACAATATCATCTTCTAACTTCTCCAAATAGCAGTTACTCTAGATCTGTGATGCCCTCTGAAAGGTCACATATTCATTCGTCCAACGATTCCAGACATCTTCCAGTTCTTTACTGAGGTATTTAGCTCTTTTTGTAAAGCATATTTTGTAATTATTCATGATATCCATTGTTTGTCCTTCTGAAACTGACCTTGCAAGTAATTTTCGTTCATATAATAAACAATCGGGGGGGGGGGGAGTTATCATTTCATCATAAGTGATGATTGCACCCTTTGATGACTTTTTAAAATCATTGCTTCATCAAACCAACGAATCGTTCAAAGAGCCCTCTCCACCTTGGGGCTAAAGGAAGGTTGAATTTCCATTCCATTTGTTTCTTCGCAGCAAAGTTCTTAACATTCAAAGATTTTAAATTTGAACCATGGTCCGAAACCAACTAATAGCTTTGACTGTCTCTAGATGATTTGGCTAGAAGATTTTCCATGTTATTGTAACACATGTCAACGTCAGTGTTGAATTTTCTTTGCATAGCTTAAACCTTTGCATTTGCAACCATTTTTTTTCCAGGGTGCCTTCTTGTTTACCATCAAGAAGCAAGAAGGAGAAAAGCCAATGCTAAAAGCTGTCCGCCATTCCTGACGGATTCGACAGAGAAATTCAACCATAGTTTCATGAAGAGACAAAAGAACAATGAAGAAATCAATGAAGGAATTAAAAAAACCAATCGATATTTTGCATTGCAATAGATTGGACAAACAATGCTTTTCGCAATGCATCATCACATACAATGAAACGATGTCAAATTGAACGACACGAAAACATAAAATTTTGCACACAGCACATAAGAATTTGCGCACCTATGCTATGAAAAAATAACCAATCAAATTTGTTTCTAATTTGGCAGCCAAAATGGCAATTAGTAAATTTCCGTTGCGTTTCATTCCGATCCTATCGGATCAGATCTGTTCCGAGTCAACAAATATGCAAGTGGAAATTCGGCTTAACTCAACAAGATACCATCACAACCGTGAAGAAGCAACAGAAGTAAATAAAATATACAACTAGTGACAAGCATATGATGAAATGTTACAAGTTCTTATGTAACACAGTAATGTAATATAATGTTTTAGGAACATTGCGACTGCTAGATAATGTTCACTAAAACTTCCATCCTTCGTCTTTCGTTATTCCAGAAAAGAGTCTTCTTTTACGTGCAGAGAACACGGAGCCAGAGAGAGACGTTATGATACGTTTACCATTCTAACTGAACTAAATAAAAATTCTAAATACAAGAAATTTAAAGGATGTAAAAGGAAACGGAATATAATTTCAGCCTACGTAAAAGTAAATAAAGTTGTGGTGTTACGTTCTAAATAAGGAGAAAAGAGATGTGGGAAAGTGATGAGTAAGCTGAGAAAAACAACAAATGGGAATGACCTATTGTAATGGAGACAATGCGAGTGTTGCGAATGACGTAAGGGGATGTCGATGAAATGAGATGCGACGTTGAGCGGAAGAAAGCTTTGAGAATGAATGGACTGAAAAGAAAATAGCCTGAGAGTGAAGGAAAGGCCTAGAATTACGAAGTTTAATTTCACTACAATGTAATAAGCTGAAAAATGGAGATTATAATAATAATTTGCTTTCTTATCACTCCCACTTTCCCACTTTATCTACACTATATAAAGTTATTATATTCAATTAATTTCATGAATCCCAAGATTGAATTTTTCAAATCCAGGATTTGCCAATTCTTTAGTCATAAGATCAGCCAACATTTGATCAGTTGGACAGTGTTTCACAGATATTGCTCCAGCAGTAACTTGTTCTTATGATTCTGTTGCTAAGTGATTGCTAAGTTATCCAAAAAATCTCAGGTATTTGCAAAAGAAAAAACACTAGTCAGCCTTTGAGAGGGTTTATTGCTTATCACAAATTAAAGTCAACCAAATCAAACCACACGATGTCAAAAAATTAATTGTAACATGCATTTATGTTCATTTATGTGGAAAGTACTCAAAAAAGATTATAATTTCCAACTCCTGTCCAAGATAATCCTTACTATTCTGTGGTACAGTATGTGCAGGGAAAAAGGAAAAAGGGGATAAATCCCTATTTTGTGATTGTAAGTTACAACGTGAAGGTGAGGTGAAATGGTGTATTTAGCACCCAGAGTGCTAGCTTTGCAAACTGTGCCCCCAAATGATAGCAAGAAATATAAAATTAAGTTATACGTCATTTGCTTTTGCAAACATTGTCCTTATAGTTTTAGTACCAAAATTGTAATATTTTAAAAAAATTGCACTTTAAATTTGCATTGCCCTCCGAGTTACTTTGTTTGCCCTGAATAAATTCAAAATGAGAGAAAAAGTTAGCAGTCTGGTTAAGTGCCAGTTACCTCAGTATTAGTAATGGAGACCTTGACCTTGGCTGTGATGCTACTGTAGCTTGGGCTCAAACCCAAGCCTTGCTGAGCCTCTGACACCATGAGCCAGTTGGATAAGATTATGGCGCACCGCACCTTCAAAGCCATCAGTAATGCATCATCTCAGGCATTAAATTGGGTTTAACGTTTGAGATATTGGTACAAATGGGTAAAAAATTCTATCTATTGTTGTCTATACATGGGTACCATGACAGACAAAATTTGTCAGTAGACATGCGGTGGGTATGAAAAAACTGGGTGGCATGTCTAGTTATTTGAACAATGAAGTACCCCCCCCCCCCGGGAACGAAGCTGAAATGAAGATAATGATGATGATGATGACAATGATGGTGGTGGTGGTTGTGGATGTGGTTATGATTGTGGTTGTGGTAATGTTTTCGCTTACGTTTGCTGACCATAGACCTAAATGGAATAGCCTGTTTGCCAAACTTTGGACTCAAATGGGTTGAGCCGATTTGCCAACCAAAGCCTGCCCATTTGCATCTTGGCAGTGTATACTTGCCTTGAAACATATGTAATATATGTTGATTGGTATGTCTATTGATTCTGCGTTCCCTCACTTCGCTACATCTTTGTACACGAATAATTCTATACATACAAAGAATGGTCTACACTTTTTTTAATAAGCAACTGTTCAATAAGCAACCAGGGCTGAGATTTTGTTAAAATTTTCTTTCTACAGTACATCCTTGCAAACTTGTCAATTACATTGAGAAGCCAGAAAAGAGCCAAAATAAGACTTAGGGGGTGCCAGTCATTCTAGGACGGCTGAAATCCTAGATATGTTAAGCAACTCTCGAGGGCTGGACCAAGGTCAAGTTGCTTATTGAAAAAAAAGTGTACTGGTACATAAGGCCTTGCTCAGAAAAGGCAAGGAAAAAATGAATACCATCAAGGAGCCAGCTACTCTGTAATTTCTTCAGTTCTTCCACAACTAAATCAATCATGGGACCATCAGGGACAAGATTACCGGAATCAATAAACTGCTTGGCTTTCAGTCCAGCAGCTGTTCCAGCAGCAACTTGAGCTCTCAAAAGATCTCCACTAGATAAATGAAGCAATCCAAAATCACGAACGATTCTGCTTGCTATTGTACCTTTCCCACTTCCAGGAGCACCAAGGATAAGCATACGCAAAATGGTTGATCTCATGTTAGCTGCAAGATCTTTCCTTCCCGCTCTGCACAGCAAGAAATTTTAGGCTGGCTTTAGCTAGGCCACATCAAATGCAAGTAAACGAAAGAACATCACAAAATTTCTAAAATTGGCAATTTCTAAAAGCGGGAACGGTTGGGTGGTTGGATTGTTGGATGACTTGGAACGGCGTGGAGGAGTGGAATGGCAAAAGTGTGTTGAAGAATAATGAAAAATCGCAAGAAATCACGATTCCAGGGTTTCGAAGAATGAGAGAAAATGAAAAAATTTGGAAACAAAAAAAAAATCGTTCAGCTAAATCTTTCTAATCAACGCACAGGTGTACGGTACATGACTTATTAGGCAGGGAATTTTCCATAACAATCTGACTTTCAACCTAACTTTGAATTTTATTACACATTTTGGGTAAATCTATAGCGCTGATTCCAAATCCGAGATGGGCCCTGTGAAATTTTGACCGGAAGTTGGACTTTTCAATGACGTCATCAAAGTACCTTTTTTCTCCTTTGACAGCAATATCTCTCTACTAGTGCAACCAAGAAGGTCGATAAGTACAAATATGGGTTCTCCTGACCTATAGCTTTCGAATGATATATAATGAGTTCGATTTTACTAAACTTTAACCAAATCATGACGTCATCACGATGACGTCATCGTCGTAAAAAATTCTTATTTTGGTAACAAATTTTGCGGGGAAACTATACATATCAACATAAATAGTAGAAAAAAGTCATAGTATATGTACTTGATCACATTTAAAAATTTTTTCCGTGGATAATGGATGCGCATTACTGTAAAAGGTTCGGGAAAAGGTTTTTCGCTTGGGTCGGTGTGGTAAATTTGCTTGAAACATGTTCCAACTATGTGAGACCTTTATGTGGCTTCAATGATTGCTTTAAGAGTGTAAATATTCTCATTTCTCATATTTTATTTAATTAAGATATCAGTTGCAAAGTAAGACACAAACCGTACAAATAAACATACCAACGCCACCAGCAAATTATTATAAAAATGGCTATGGCAACGTAAAAGATGTTGAAACACAAGCAAGAACAGATGCAATCGCCTTATTCTACTATTTATGTTGATAGGTATAATTTCCACGAAATTTTTTTTACAAAAATTAGAATTTTTTACGACGATGACGTCATCGTGATGACGTCATGATTTGGGTAAAGTTTAGTAAATCGAGCTCAATCATATATCATTCGAAAGCTCTAAGTCAGGAAAATCCATATTTGCACTTATCGACCTTCTTGGATGCACTAGTAAAGAGATATTTCAGTCAAAGGGCAAAAAAGGCTCTCTGATGACGTCATCGACAAGTCCAACTTCCAGTCAAAATTTCACAGGGCCCATTTCGGATTTGGAATCAGCGCTATCAATTTACCCACAATGTGTAATAAAATTCAAAGTTAGGTTGAAAGTCAGATTGTTATGGAAAATTCCTTGCCTATATGGAGATATTGGTGTCGGATATCCACAAAGCTTTACAAGAGTTTTTTTCTGCAAAGAAGCAATTTCCCTGCCATAGACGGGAAACTTGGAAACAATTGACTGCAGACAAAATATGTTTAGGGTGTGACCCTTCCGTTTTTGAAAATACTAAAATAGTATTCTATTCCAATATTAAGAGCAAGTTCACAACAGGAGTTCGAAGTTCTACATGCAGAAAAAAACCTTGTTCGAGAAAGGAGCTGTAGAGGAAGTACCTCTGTCTCAGCTGAAAACTGTCAGTCGCTTGTTTACAATACCAAACAAGTCAGGTGGTCTACGTCCTAAAATAAGCTTAAAATCGTTGAACAATATTGCTGCAAAAGAAATATCCAAGATCGAACGTTTTCAAAACTTAAAAACTCCTCTAATGTTAAGGGGAGTTTATGACCAACATTTTCAACGGGAAGACATACGATTTCACGACGTACTGTTCGGCCTTAACGTCCATCGTTTGTACTGTATAATTCTTTACGTACTTTTTGTTGCGACCATAATTCATTGCCAGTATTCTCTGGGTCGACATACTGTACATCATGCGTCTAGAACTTGTAGCTCAACCCTGAATTTTATCCAGCGCGGTAAAGCGTGGTATAAAACAACCAAGCGCAAGTCTCCACTGCAGCTCCATTGCGGGACCTTTTGCAAAGAAGAATAGCAGAATGCGAGTGTGAATTGTTAGAAAACGCACTTGGTATCACTAAGTTGCGTTCATGATAATGTTCTTTGGCTGCTTTATTAGAAGCGCCATTGACATCATCTGCTCTTTTCCTTGGTTGTATCTCTCTTCTTGTTGTTCTAATTTCACATTTGCCATTTATATTCCATACCAGATGCAACATCGGCTTCTTGAAATTATGTTTAGACCGTTTCGCATCCCTAACATGGTAACTAATGATGGATATGCTATTTAATCTGATGAAGCCAATTGATCTTTGTTGACTCAGATTATAGAGACTGGGTGACTATATCGAACAGCATAGTCGGAGTAAAGCTTCTACAGAAAAACGACATGCCGGAACCAGAGCACTAAGCGTAGCAGGGTGAATGTGGAGCAGATAGCAGCCAGTTTCAACGTTAGCGTTCCTTTTTGGAGAATTATTGTGTATTTTCAATCAGATTAGGAATATTAAACAGGCGAACAGGAATTCCCAAGTCATACTTAACGAACAACTTTTATCTTCACGGTCAAAAAATTCAAAGTCCATTTCCAAGTTTAGCAAATTTAGCGCTGTTTACAGTATTAATTGACTTGATCTTCAGCTTTTCCGAGGTTGTTGTTATGAACTCTAACTCATTTTTGCCGGTTCTCTTTGTAAGCGTTGTTTCTTTCGATAATGGTATACGGTTTCTAGCGGAATTAGACCATTTTCACTGGGAACGTAAAGCAATCAGTTTAATCAGCCCTTGTCTGTTTACTTTGCTATGAATTGGTTTGTCATAATACTCTGTGAATACATTGGCCATTCTTTTTGCCAGCTTAAAAATACGTTCATCTTTCGGGGACGACAGATTTGGGAGATTTTAAAATTGCCGAAACATGCATTATGAATTCAAATCTATTGTCGTTGTTTTGGAACTCGTGTCTAGTATTCTGTTGCTTGGAAATATACCTGCTTTTCATTTGAGCATTTTCAAAAACGCGGACGCAGTGCCAAGATCTGACGTTGCGCAATTGAGTCAGCTTTTAACGCTCTTCCAAGCGTCGGCAGTTCAGACCAACAGTGCACTGCGCCCAAATGTAAACCAGCTGATATCGGCAAGGGCTCCCCTGTATACGCTTCAAGAGATGACAAAATTCTTAAGTAATGGCGGACTATAATTAGTCCTGGAAGGTTTCTCCTCAGCCTCCACTTGACGAACGGTATATGAAATAACTGACATTCTCTTTCAAAATAGAAACAGGCTTTTTAGGACCTGATTTCATGACTATTGCTTTGCATTGAGTTATTATTAGTTGTTGTATAAAAAGAACGTTTGATTCACCTATCACGTGAATCTGATTCTTCTTACATTTTCTTATCCCTTGTAAATCCGATTGGGTAATAATTATGTTTTTAAGTTGAATTTAGAAAGGCGTATAGCACTTAAAGAATCATAAGAGCAGCACATAGTTGCAAAGTTTAGGCTTGCTTGAAGCATATGAAGATGAACTGATTGACTTCTCATGACCACGAATCTAAGTTTCTCTTACAAATTTGCGCCAGTTATGTACCTTAAATAGGAATAGTTATGGTAACACGTTGAACTTGGACAAGCGCACATTGCATTACCTAAGTATCATCGGAAAAGCACATGAACTCAAACTCGCAAGTTTTCGTCTTGTTCAATAGGTAAGAAGACCGTCTGATTGACAATTATAACTATGAATCTAAGCTTTTCTGACAATTTAGCACCTCTTGCACATCCGTGATGCCTCAACAAAGTGTACAATACAGTAGTTTTGCTTCAGACGGATGAAAGAATGAACTGAAATTTAAGATATCTTGATATTGATTTTTACTGACCGGCAACTATATACGTCATCGATCACGTGACATCCGGCAATTACCAAAAAATGTCCCAAGTGCCAAAATATCCGCAATAGTATAGTTAAGTAATAGCAACAATAAAACTTTCGGTTACCCAGTTTGCTAGATGGTTACAGTAATTTCCCTTTCTATTTGACTGTTGGTAGCTGAAGATTGCCTCTTCTGAGAATGTATAGTTATAATATATTCTCAGAAGACGTAATCTAACTACCAAGCGCAAAGAAACGATATTAGTTACAGTAGTTAGAGTTTTAGTGGTTACCATGGTAGTTTCTCTGTTTATGAACATATTTTGAAATCGTGTTCTGCCCGCATTGATGTTAATAGCAATGCCACTGCTGACACTATTTATGTTTCTTCCTTCCTGAATAAGGCATAACCATCGTAAGTTTGAAATAGGTAAGGCATAAGAATAAAAAATCAAGCAGAAGATTCAGGCACGAACAATACAATTCAAATCACTTAACGTACTTAAGGTTACCTTTCTGGCCATTTTGTTTACCTGATACCTTGATCTAAGACTGCGGATATTGCAATGGATAAAATCTTTATATATAAAAATGATCCATCCTCATTGTTTAATTCTGAATCTATTTCTGAGAAGAGATATTTGATAGGAGCAGAAACTTAAAACCTGCAGCTTACATTACATTGAGGCTATCACCCAGAACATGATGTTCAGACGGGGCATACCGGAAAAGTGGGACCCGGGACCCGGGACCCTAAGGTGGGACCCTAAGGTGGGACCCTAAGGTGGGACCCTAAGGTGGGACCCTAAGGTGGGACCTTAAGGTGGGACCCTAAGGTGGGACCTTAAGGTGGGACCATAAGGTGGGACCCTAAGGTGGGACCCTAAGGTGGGACCCTAAGGTGGGACCCTAAGGTGGGACCTTAAGGTGGGACCCTAAGGTGGGACCCTAAGGTGGGACCCAAAGGTGGGACCCTAAGGTGGGACCTTAAGGTGGGACCTTAAGGTGGGACCCTAAGGTGGGACCTTAAGGTGGGACCTTAAGGTGGGATCCTCAGGTGAGTTGGGTTAGTTAAGGGACTGGGTCCGAGTTTGGAGGTGCGTTTTTCAAGGTTAAGGGTTACGCCAACATTCTGGAAATTTCAGTCAGAGAACAATAGCAATTGTTATTTTTGGACACTCTCACGGTTTCTATTATTATTTTACAATTGTCATGCCGATACGCAGAAAAAAATCCTCTCTCGTTGAAGATCTTCGGGCCTAAGTACATGGAATGCAGCCTTGGGAGAGGATCGTGAGAGTCAGAATTCTGGAAAAGGACGGAGAATTTAGGATTTTGGAAAAGCAATTCCAGTTATATCTATTAAATGGGATTTGCTTGTGAATTCCTGGCGACCCTTAAGATCACAGAGGGAGTGTACTAAACCATTTTACTTAGTACCTAGGCCTGTATTTTTGGATATTTGTGGCGACCCTGCCGCCTGGACACCTTAGGCCCACACGAGGCAAGGAAACAAACCGAGGAAAAATGGCAACGAACGCAGAAGATATTGTTCAGCAAACACAGAAGGAGAAGACGAGAACTCTTTGTCCTGATTTTGCAAAACATCAATTACATTCTTCAGACAGCTTTTAAAGTCAACTAACGAAACGTCTTTTTTAATCTTCATTATTGTGTTAGGAGCCTCTTGTGGTAGATTACAGCACGCAGCTTTTGCAGAGCACCATCCCCTAAGTCGCAATCACCATTCCATTCCGTGCTAACTGCCTCAAATAAACCATCATTAAGATCACAAGCATCCAGTTTCAGCCAAAATCGCCCGTTTGGGTCTGCTTGTTTTAAAGTATCCAAAGCTGCATTCTGCATGCCGGTTTCTGCTTTGAATTGAGGTGTGGCTGTCTTTTGAGATGAGTATGGATAACAGAGCAAGGTACATTTGTTCTAGCCTAGAAAAAGATGATAAAATAGTTTCATGTAGGTATATTTGGTTGATCATATTTGGAAATGTGTGTACCAAAAATATCACTTTGGGCAAATGGTTGACCCAAAAATATCGGCCCTACCTCCCTGTATGCTAAGGTGCCAACAGGCCCCCTGGGTTTCTTGTATACATCTTTATCATATAAAGATGCAACAATTTAAGTATTCCAAAATCAAACTGTTCACTTACCCATTTTGGATTTTTGTGGTTTTCCAGAGCAGGTCCGCTCCACATGGGTCCTCGAAACAACTTGAAAATCCTCCCACCAAGTTCAGCTTCCATTGTATCCAACCACTGGCTATAATCAGGTGACTCTCTTGTCTAAAATGGTGAGATTGGACAAGTCTAAATCAATTACATTACTATATTCAAACTCGCAAGCATAAAGTGTGAGGATCTCACTGCAGTATAATTCACTCAGCTTATGATTGCGAGGGCATTCAGTCCCCACAAATTTTGCAGTCACTCAACCTGTTTTTTTCAACAAAGCAGTGATTAGTCTTGACAAATAAGCAGAAATGTTCACAAAATGCAAGTATTGAATAACTTGATTAACCCTCTCAAAAACCACTCTCCTCTCTGGAGGGCTCAATTTTTATCAAGCCCAACTCTTGAATAATCCCACCCCTTGAATGTCAAATTTTTGATGATCCCTCCCTCAGTGCTTAATTGAATTAAGTGTTATTATATTACATTCTATATGTATATGAAATACAATGTGCCCTCCCGGTTATCACCGCAATGGCTTCACTGCAACTCCTGAACTGAGGAACAGGATGTACAGTTACACATTTTTGGATTGCATTGTGGAGTCACCACAGTGCTCAAACTGCGAGCAGTCATTATTTTGTATACAGAAAACAATGAAAATAATACTCACCTGCATGATGTTGCTGCATGTATAGAATTCAATGACATACTGCAAAAGTCCAAAGGGCATTCTATCACATGAGATTATATATTCTTTTCCAGGAATCTGTGTCTTTTTTGTCAAGATCTGACTCCATAGGCAAACCAAGTTTGGTTTGTTCTCACTGTTTAGCCTTTCCATTGCTTGCATTGACAGCTCTGCAAATCCACAAATATTCCCCTTAATTTTGAATGACTTCTTTGCAACATTTACCAGTTCTTCCAAAAGTTTAAACTGATCTGTCTTTGGAAGAACATTTTCAAATAGATCAACTATAAATTCTGTGACTTCACTGCCAGGTATTTCAAGGTGAAGACTTTCAAAAGCTATTTTTCTTCTCTCTTGAGCATTTAATTTGGCAAATGAACGATTAGCAACGGCTTTCAACTGTTCATGATTAAGCCCATCAAGAAAATCAACTTCACAACTTGACTTAGCCTCTGTTGCCACAGATGTTGAGCTTTCATAGTTCAGATGGAAATGTTTTTCTGCTTTCTCTACATCACTGAATCTCTGTTTCAAACTGTTGATACTCCTTTGGCGAACTCCACTCCCTATGAGAGAAAAGGTTCATTACATTAAAAAATCATAATGTGAAAACAAAGCAACATCAGAATATCAATTAAAACATTGTTGGCTTAAAAAAAGATAACCAATACATACACACTCTTAAATTATAGTCTGCATTTTTATCAGATATGTATGCTGCAGCCTGTTTCCAATAATACGCTCGGTGTGTACTAGGCCATGAGCCATGCTTTGTTGCACTTGGGTTGAAATCACTGTGAAGCTCTATGAATTCCACCAAGGCTTTATTCTCATTTTTTGTGCCATTTTCTAATGACTGGTCACTTTTTTGGACTCAATTGAACTGGTGACCCATACAGTGTTCTTCTTGATATTAAAACTCGAACTTGCAACCTGAAACAAAAATGTTTAACTTTAAAACTTACTGGACTCATGGTTTCAAATATATCAATAGAACTATGAAATATATTTCTATGAAAAAATAAGTAATGGTTTTTCACCTTTGAATTTTTGATGTTCTTCAAATAACTACTGTAAATAGTTAAAGAATGAGATGCTTAATACGAATTCACACTAACTTTAAAACGGAGATATGCAATTAATTATATGCCTTTTGAGATGGACTTTGTGTAAATCCCCTTCTGTGGCTTGCTACGGGACTCTCAATATTAGTTCTTTTCTTGATTTGTCTTGATTTTGGTGATTCATGAGTCTGTTGAAAGATAATATTTTTAGATGCACTTAAATATGTACATTCTATCTGCATATGAAGTGAGGATCATAGTGCTTCGCTACATACAGTTTGAGACCTTGGTCTAATTTGCCATACTTAGCACTAAACTGAGCCAAAACTTCACCCAGTTTACAAACCAAATCAATCACGAAGAATGCACAGAATGAAACTGCATCTACATCTACATCCACCGGATACTGTCAACCTTCTAAAAAGAAGATTATGACAGGGTGACAAGCCAGAGTGGATACACATCCATTCCACACTGGATGTCACAGCTAACTGGAAAATACAACCTCTTAAAGTCGTGACCTATAGGACTTTTTGACAAAGTAAGGTACTTCAGGTCTCCAACTATTAGATGCAAGTTAAAAATCCCAACTACATATTAAACTTTTAAGATAAACAAGCGTCAAAAAAGTGACGTTTTTCATAAAGTTAGGCCCAAAAATGGCCTATCCCAATCTCCAACAAAAAGCTTCTTTATGCAAGTTAAAGTTATATTTTCGGAAGATAGCTTTTATAAAACAGGCAAACATAAATATTATAATACATCTTTTAACATATAAGTAAATTGTCCACTTACTTCAACATCCATATCTTCTTTCTTGTATCACATATTCTTTCTCCCATATTATTTGCCAGCATTTTGTATCTTCGCGGGAACTTTAAAAAAAATTTCCCCGTTGCGTGCAGGGATACTAGCGATACTAGCGATACTAGCGAAACCCCCCCACTGCCGTAGCCCGAAACCTTGAAAAACGCACCTCCAAACTCGGACCCAGTCCCTTAGCTAACCCAACTCACCTTAGGGTCCCACCATAGGGTCCCACCTTAAGGTCCCACCTTAGGGTCCCACCTTAAGGTCCCACCTTAGGGTCCCACCTTAAGGTCCCACCTTAGGGTCCCACCTTAGGGTCCCACCTTTGGGTCCCACCTAAAGGTCCCACCTTAGGGTCCCACCTTAGGGTCCCACCTTAAGGTCCCACCTTAGGGTCCCACCTTAGGGTCCCACCTTAAGGTCCCACCTTAGGGTCCCACCTTAGGGTCCCACCTTAGGGTCCCACCTTAGGGTCCCACCTTATGGTCCCACCTTAAGGTCCCACCTTAAGGTCCCACCTTAGGGTCCCGGGTCCCGGGTCCCACCTATGCGTCCCGGGTCCCACTTTTCCGGTATGCCTTCAGACGGACACTAAAAAGTATCATGTTGACGTTGAGATTTCTTTTTACAAATAGACTTTGAAATCATTGTTAAAATATTTATCGTAGGTACTTCTTTTGTTAAGTCCCATCCAGATCAGTGCTTTCAAAAATCATGATCGTCAGCTGTCAGATGCTAGTCCATTTCTTCAGACCTTAGATCTTGAAACTAAAAAAAGTACAAATGGTCTTAAATCAATGAAACTTAGACAAAGTCAATAGCCTATACTCTTAGGCGCCTAATTGCTGTCACCCCGTTTGTAAATTTTTCAAAATTTTCCAACTTCTTTGTTGTTTTAGACGCCCTGCTTACTAAGATTTGCATGAATACGTATGTCGATATTTACTACACTTATACACTCTATTTTTTGTTAGAACTATGGACTGTCTTAGCCTAAAACTACTTCAGGGCCCATCGCAATGCGTTTCAGCAGTTTTCTGACAAAATTGTTCAAACAAATTCCGACCCCCTGTTTATTTCGAGCCCCGCCAACAAGATCCACTGCAGTTCCAACCTCCTCCCCCTATTGCAACTCCCCATGATTTAGGCACGTAAGAGTAAGTGACCTTCGCCTTGGTTATACTATTACACATTTATTTTCAGTAAATGTCAAAACCCTCAATCAAGATGTTGGAAATCTTCCAGAAAATTGACGCACCGACCCAGACCTCTTTGAAATGGTCTATTCTGCAATCTCGGACAATTATGATACTTCCATACAGTTTCATCAATTTAAAAATTCCCTTGTACAAAATAGTAAGAAAATAAATTCCCCCTGCAGCATTATGACAAGATCATAGAAATCTCGATCTCCAATCATGCAAATCTACATCAACCTGGACTATTTGCAATGGTTCCTTTGCCCGATGAACACATATCAACCTTATGAGAACGATGCCATATTGTAAAATGGATTATAAAGACTTTAAGGATTACCCTTGTAAATTTTAATGAATTTGCTTCATGAAAGCATTTTTCAGTCAAAGAACCATAGATAGTTGTGCTTCTACATAATTCCTCCTTCATTCAGTTTTAACAATCAATTAATATTTCTCCTTTTTGGTCAGTCAGATGCTAGGTAGAGGCTGTAGGGGTGAGGGGTCACATTTTGAAATATGTCCTCTTTTTTGGGGATTTCTGCAACACTAACAAAACTCTTGAATTTGAGGGCTGTAAAATTTAAGGGCGACACCACTCTAGAAAGTTTAATTAAAGATAAAATCTTTCAAAGCTTAAACGTTATGAGGCTATTTAGTAAAACAGATGCGTGTGTTACTGCTTTACTAATAAACTGCTGTGGAACTCGAGAGGAACTGTCTTTCGTCGATTGATGCTTGATTTAACGTTCAAAGAACACGGAGCCAGAGAAATACCAGAGAAAGAGACGAGCGTTTCGTATTAACAATCTACTGAACTATCTACTGAACTAAATATTTACAAGGAAACACAGGTATTTAAAGTCGATATAAGGAAGTTGCCTACGAATCCAAAAGTTACAAATAAGGAAATACCTATGGCGAGATCGTGTAGGAAATGGAACGACAATTGAGATGTAAGACAAATAAGGCAATGATTGCAGTGATGCGAGAATGACCTTGTGAGATGATGTAATGCAGGCATGTGTGGGTGTAGCGAATGACGTGGGTGATGCCGAGATAATGAGATTCGTTGCTGAGTGATGTGAAACAACAGAATGAATGAACAGTAATAGAAATGGCCTAAAATGATAAGGAAGGGCCTAAACTAAAGAATGTCTAATTCACTACAGCTACACTTGGGCTAAGCTGGATTACAAATACGTGGAATACCAGTGCAGTACGGCATTCATGGAATGCCATGTCAGTATTAACTATAATGCTGTTTTTAGTAAAATTCATCCACAAATTAACGTCCACAAGCTCACTGCTCATTGAAACTTGCAAAACAAAAAAGATACGAGCCCATGTTTTATTTATGAGTTGTTTTTGACCCAAACCTCCACATGCAATCTGAAGTCATCTTATCGCCAAACACATATGTACGGTCTTGATACAGCAGTTCAAAGCGGGACTTATTTAAAGCAAAACAAGGGAAGGAAGTATATGCAAAGCTTAAAGCAAGATCTTTGCTTAAAGCAAAGCCTCACGAAAAAACAACAAAATGGGCAAAATTATGCAATGTTAACTTAGTGCAAAAATGATTGCAAACATCAGTTAGGTATTTTTAATAGCTATTTGTATTTTTCATCTATTATCAATCGTTTAGCCCTCATCATTTTACCTTAATCCTGCTTCTAGATGTAATTTGTTCTAATCAATATTGTAATTAGATTTCAGGAACGAAACAAATTCCTGTGTTCAAGCATTCCATTCCAATAATTTATTTTCCATGTTTTAAAATTAGGCCGATGGCCCGATGTTCGTTCCATTGTCTCATTCTGATCTCATGTCTCGTCTTCATGCAAAGCGAAAGGGATAATGCCATACTGCCATATTGCAGTGATCAGCCTATCTGTAAGAGTGATGGTGTGAGGTCGAGTGAACGCAGAATCTATATACCAATACCAATATACGAATACAGGAACGCTCAAAACGCGTAACAATAGGCAAACGACTAATCAACATATGTCTTGGATAATTTTTTGCTGTTGGCATTAAAATGGCAATTATCATCAGATGGTAAACAACATAAGGTTCAGTGACTGAGTGACTCAGTTGCAGACCATTTGTATTTTTAGACCGTCCTTTTCTCGATAAAGGGGGTTGCATCTATTGTTTGGCAATCTTCCCTGAATAAATTTCATGATTCTGAGCAACAAAAGAGAGGCTCGCCAGTTATGCGTATGCAGTAAAGCATGCATCAATGTGAAGCTTTTGCATCCATTCGAGGCTCATAACTCACCGAACAGGTCTACTTAAGTTAGTCGTACATAACACTGGCACTTGTCGTATGTATTAAATCTGATCACAAGAATGGGAGATCGCTATTTCACTTTTGGTTCAAAGTGAGTTTGCTAAAGTCCGAACGGGCCTCGTCAGTGAACAGGCTGGCCAGATTGGTACAAGCAAATTTAACAAGAGATGGCTCAAACCCTGTGCAAACAAAATCTAATAAAAGTAAGAATAAGAAGCTTTTCATCACATCATCAACAACAACATCATCAACCTAGTAAGCATTTTTGAACATAGTGACAGGGTCCCTGTGTTATGATTTTGATTTCATGTTAGCCCGTAGACCTATTAGAATTTCAGAATTCACCGGTTTTTATTATGCTTGAAGAATTCAAACATCTTGCAGAGGTTTTCGGCAAACCGGAAGAAATACATAAAGATAGGTAGATAGATAGGTAGGCAGATAGATAGGAATCAGGAATGTTGTAACAAAAGATAGGGATTTCTATTCTCTGTGCACACAATTTAAACAAGTCTTCGAATGAGTCTTCGAAATGTGGCATGAGTTTGACCAACAACCTCATTAGGCAGCATTAAGAAGCCATTAGCCAGCATGCGCTAAAATCTGGAACAAACAAAAAAGCTGGGAACTTGTGGAATGAGTGGGAATAAACGGAACTGATTGGAACCATTGTAACATGCTGAAACAAAGTGGGAATAACTTTGTGTCGGAGGGAACAAATGGGACGAAGTAGAAATCGATGGGAATAAATGAGAACGAGAGGTGACAAAGTGGAACATTCAGGGAATCACTGAAGAAGACGAAGGAACAACTCAGAAAAACGGAAATTCCGCAAACAAGCGAGAGTAAGTTGAAACTAAATAAGGATCAATGACGATTGCGGGGAAAGCTGTAACAAAGATTGAAACAGCTAGAATCAAAGGGAAAAATGTGGAGATTGTTCCACACTGCAAGCTGCAATCTAATAGGCTGATCTCAGGCTGATCTGAGCTGATCTCATTCTTCAAACATGGCTTAGTCATGGGTAGCTTTACTTTGCTTCGATTTGAATTGAAGGTGGCACAAAGGTGGTTTTATACCTTTTGACTTTGAGAAATTTACGAAACGTAAATATTAATAAGCTGTGGAAACAAAGAAACTTTGGTTCTTATATGCCTCATATCTCAAGTACAAATTTTAACAAAAGCTTAAGATCGTAAATAAGCATGTTTAGATAGAGTTTTCAGTTTTGCCATCTCAAACAAAATTAATAAAAAACATGGCCCATCGAAATTATGATGTAACATGCAAACCTTTCAGAGTTTGGCTGTTGAAAATAGTGTGTGTGTGTATAGAATAATGTGTCGTAATTTCTGTTTTGGAGACAATACAAGCTTCATACAAAGTTTGTTATGGACAAAGTTAAATTGAACATAGATATATTTCAATTAATTTGTCTGCGAAAGAGAAAGGTGATGGCCCGAACACAATTTTCTATAATAATACTATCAAGGACTTCTTTTGCAAATATCCAAGATCCTCATTTCCAGGAGTAACGTGCATTATTACACAAAAATCAATCAAAATGATGATATTTGTTTACACAAGTCTTTCCTAAAAGGACAGGATAAAAGGTTGTGTCATGTGCCTGTGGCATGGGATAATGCGTGCCAAAAGTAGAAAGATAAGACAAAAACACGGGTGATCTTGTCTTTCAGCTTGTCTTTGAACCGAAAAATATATATTTTCATCTGTGAATCAGGTGCATTCAAGCAAATTATATTTTCTTCAAACGAGCTTTCTTACTTTTCCTTGCAGAATTCATTCTTTACTTTCAACAGCTACACCTTAAAAAGCTTGCATCTGGATGGGCTTAGACATGATCATACATAGAAATTTTTAATAATCATTTTCACAGCAAAGCACAATTTCAATGTTCTTATTTGAATGTTCTTTAGCTAAAAAAAGGACGGTGCTTACAAAATGTTTTGAAAGTTTTGTACCACCTTAACATCAAATTGAACTCATAAAATGGAAGACGCATTCTGAAATTCGTACATACTGTGCAACCATAAACATCAAATTGAAGTATAATGACAACTGGAGCTTTCAAAGGTCCTTAGATGCTGCACCACCTTAACATCCAATTGAATCATAAAAAACCAGCATTTTCTGGATTTCTAACATGTTGCACCACCTCAACATCAAAATGAAGTATAAAACAACCGGAACTTTCTGATTTTCGTAGATGCCGCACCACCTTAACATCAAATTAAATTATAATATAACCAGCACTTTCTGGATTTCTTACAAGGTGTGCCACCTTGCATTCTATTATCAAAGGAATTCCCAGTGGGAATTGAGGAATGCAAAGACAGATTGTTGTCATTCCCCTTTTGCAGATTGTGGTAAGGGGAATATGACGTCATATTCCCCGATTCCCCGTTCCCTCTTTTACAGATAGCCCTCAGTGATCGTAGCAGCGACTCTAGTTCACAGTTAAGATTGAGATGAGATTTGAAATGGCGACTGCGTTGGAACTTCCTTGTCTGGTTTTGGACCGTGTAATAAGTTTCTTGCATTTGGTAGATATTGTAAAAATGTCCAAAGTGTGTCAAACCTGGAAGCAATTTGCATCAAAAGCGTTAAAAACAGTCAATATTGATGCAAGTACAGTTCACGGTGGATCATGGCAGCAATTTTACGAAGACATCGATCTGACAGCAAGAGACAAGAATTTTGAGAATTTAGCTCTGGATATTGCAAATTGCACGGATGAAATAGATCATCTATATTTCGATGGCGAAGATATCCCTTTTGCTGTTTTTGAAATTTTGTTATCAAGTCAAAAAGCATTGAAAAGTCTAGTTTTTCTTCCGGAATGTTATGACCCGACAGAAAAAATTGGAAAGGTTGTCACACAGGCTCTCATACGGAATGAAAATTCATTGGAAAATATCAGCATTGGTGATAGCAGTATAAGTCTGTTTCTATCCTTCGAAGAAATGGCAGATGCATTCATTGACAGAAATACATGTTTTCCAAATTTAAGATCAATAACATTCGCCCAATATGTCATCTTCAAGTCATCATTGGATCCTGTGAATTATGATATATCAAATGATTCACCTTTGCTTTTTGATGATGATATTGATAGTGATGATGAAAATATTGATGAAGATAATGCAGCCAAACTAAGATGTGTTGCATTACTATTCCAAAAGATTTGTGTTGAGAGTAAAATCAGAGAGCTTAATTTCAAATCATCAATGCAGTTAACAAATACTATGGACTGTTCGATAGCCTGGAGTCCACCTTATGCTCGATTGCTCAGAAATCATTTTCAAACAGGAGCTTTCTCGAATTTAAGAAAGTTCAATGTTGACAGCATTAATACAAGGGGGATTGACAGAGAATTCTCAGAAGCAGATGCAGATTTGCTTATTCAAAATTGCCCTCACATTTCTCACATTGATGCTGACATTTTTTTCTCTGAATTTGTTCATGTGAACACAAGTCGTGTTCACAGTGAAATCCCATTTATCAAGATCATCAAGCATTATGGCCAACAACTTGTTCATCTCCATTGCTACACAAATACCAATATAGTAAATTGCATAGCTCAGAATTGTCCCAATGTTGAGACTTTAACAGTTGTTGATTATTTTGAAAATGGGCTGTCAGATTTGGCATTTGTTGCGCTATCAAGCTTAAAATATTTGAAAAATCTAACAATCCACTTCCAAAAGCATTATAATTCCCTCAATTCATTTATGTCCTTCTTAGAAAAAAGGGTATATAATCTGACCAAACTGCAGATGATATTCAAAATTGGATCAAAGTTTGATGAGAACATTTTTCACATTATTCGGGAGAATGGGAGGAACCTTGATACTCTTATTATTGAATCTGAGATTTCATTTGAAGGCTTTGTACCAGCTATTGAAGCATTGATTCAAATGCTTGATTGTTGCTCTTCACTCAGACACTTCAGTCTAATTTTTTATCCTAAAATCTATAATGGTAACATTGACAATGGTGTCAGTATGCAGTATTATGAAAAGATCATAGAAATTTTGCTCTCCAATCATGCAAGTCTGCATCAGCTTGGACTGTATTCCATGCTTCCTTTGTCCGATGATTGCAAATTAACCTTAATAAGATCAATGCCATATTGCAAAATGAATTTTGATGACCATAGTGATTACGGATTTAAATTTTAATCAATTTGTCACAGGAAAGAAATGTTCAAAAGACCATTGTGGTGCTTCTAAATGGTTCCTCATTCATTCAGTTGCAGCAGCCCAATAGATTTCGGTCGTTCAAATGTTAGAAAAAGTCTTTGAGGGACAGGCCTTTGATTTTGTTTTATGATGTGTTTTCATAGATACAGAGGGATTTTAATGTTTCAATGGCCCCAGCAGCAAGTAGCAAGAGAACACCACATGAACATGGGAAGGAAGCCACATTGCACACAAAAACAATCCAGCTACAGTATAAATGCTGTGTAACAAAGCTTCCAACAGAAAATATCATTTCAAAGAACAAGCAGTTGTCTCAGTGATTATTAACAACAAATGCAACAAGGTATTTTGAAAAGAAGAAATTTCACAAGCACAATCAGATTAACTTGGTGTCAGGGAGCAATTTTGTAATGCTGGGCACAGACACCTTTTTGCTTTTCACCTGACAGCTCATATAGCATTGTGTTCACAACCCACTACCATTACATCAAATTCAATCACCTGCTCCTCATGTCCATGACCATGAAGATGCAAAAAAATATATCATATATTTATACTGAAAACTAAACAATAATACTACAGAATACTACTACAGAAGTTTGGTGGTCAATTGGAATAAGCTAAATTACAAATTGCAAAATAAATGGATGAGAAGGTGCCTTCCATGGGAAGTATCTATATAGAGTATTCACGTAAAACACATGGTAATTGTTATAGCAAGTCTCTGTGACTAAGAATCGCATTTTTTGAACATTGCTCAGGTTTGTTTCTTATATAGAAACCAATTGCTGTAGACAGGCTTGAACCTTCCCCAGCATACTTCATAATATTTTGAAACATGGATGTAAGCCCCTTTAATTTTTTTACTCCACACGTGTATAGATCGACAAAGTCACTTGTTTTCAACACAGAAAAACGAAGCAAACAGCATTCTCATTCATAACGAAGCTTCTTAAATAACATATCTATAATCTTTTCGACGCAGGAAATGCATGGAACCAAACCCTAATTAGGGAGTTTCCGATAGTTTTCGACAGTTCTTCAATCGAAACCACTCTTTGATACAATGGTTGACAGAAAATTTGGCTACGTTTAACCACCCGTCCCATCAGCAGCCAACATACACAAAGAAGTTCGGTGAACTGTACGAAGTAATCTTGGCGAAGTTTGGCTAAGGCTTTACGGACACAACCCATACGGTCACTGTTTATTAGACGGCGGTTTCTTACTTGCGTGAATGCTTTACTGTTCTATCAAACCTCGTATAATCATGCTTATGTCAATCTGCTGGAGTCGTCAACTTGTAAAATATAATATTTACAATTTTCAAAGAAATTAAGCTTGCTTATAGGCCAATATATAATTTTCAGAAACGCAACACGATCAAAGATCGTCCGGCAAATATTTTTGTATATTTTTGTATATATGTATAATTGTCAACAATTGCTTATCAAGCAATGTTTGAATGTTTGGGGATGACACAAAACCTTTGCTTGACAAGCAACCATCAACAGAATTTATTCAAAACATTTTTTGCTCGATGCAACTCAAAAGTGTTAAAAGAGCATTTTCTGTGACGTGACGTGCTAAACGGTCAATATTTTGCTTGGCAAGCAAAATTCAAATGTTTGATCGTTCGGCCAGGGCACCAGGTTCCAACCAAAATACATAGTTTGGCTATCGAATAGATGACACCTCTTATCTTTACAATGTCTTTCTTTCATCTGATGACAATTTCTGACGAATTTTACAATGGATTTTCCGAAATAATTAAACAACAGAGAAAAGTAGAACCTCCATCTGTGAACGTGGAACCGATTTCATTGTGCACGATATACGTTTCTGTTTTAGAATATTGTTTTCACAGATAAACAGCCTTTTGGAAGACAATATTGGTCCTTTGTTCAAAAGTATATGTAAATCATTTCAAGTTCCACTGTATAATGGTGATAAAATTGGCTTTAAAACATATATACATATAATAATCATCACATAATCATGATAAACATCTTTGTCACGGCTTCTTTTCTCTCCTGGATGTAAAAGCTGAATTGGTGACTCTTGTTTCAAGGAAACATCACTGACCACTCTGTTATTGAGAAGTGTGTCACCAGAAAAATTGAGATGGGTTTAAGAAGTGGTTTCAGTAGCAATATAATATTTCCTACTCTTCAAGCATGAATATAATGGTAAAATATGTGGTGTAGTCGCTAAAACCACGGTCTTTCCATTTTCACTGCAGCGATAACAACTTTTTGGAAGATTTTAACACAAATGCACTTGAGATAACCCTATCCCACAATGCTTAATTTTTGCACTTCGGATAACCCAGAGACACAAAATTCGGCGCGACGTTGATTTCGAGTAGCCATCCCTACATTCGGCTAAAAAATTTGCAAATAACTGTATTAAAGGCAAACATCTTCTCACCTTGACGATGTACACCTCTAAAAATTACATATGCAAAATTTTTTCATTCGCAGTTAGGAGATACGTTCAAGTTCCTGTCCATTGCATTTCCCCAGACGATTTCCCCAAATAGGGGCATGCGTCTATTAAAAAAATGCTTCGAACGGTGTATCCGAAGGCAAAACTCGAGAGAGTATCCGAAGGCATATTTCTTTTGGTAACTTAGATCTATCTAAGAATGATTAAAACAGAACAGAACAAGGATTATATAGATAGTTATTAATTACGTAATAGTCAATATAAAGTCACGGGGGTAAACATCCAACATTTCCCCCTCCCTATATTCGGATAGCACTCCATGGAACTTTGTCTGGAAATTGACGAAGACGTCTCTCTCGCTGAGGATACTGTCTACGCTGAGCAATGGGTTCTTCATTGGAAGAATCAGAATCAGACTCGGAACTATAGGTGTCACCACTATCTTCATCGAAACTGTCCTCACTGTCGCTGGTGTCGGATGATTCACTGAAGGATTGGTTCGCAGGATCAAGTACAAGTTTGTCCTTCAAGCGAGTTGCCTGGTTCTGTTGATGACCAGAATTACTCGACTTTTGATCTGCAAAGGTGTCAGTTGACAACGGAAAGAGTCTATCATGATGAACAATTTTCTTTTCTTGTGTTTTATCGTTCATGATTTCAAAATTCACTCCATTTGGAAGTTTACGCAATACGGTCTATGGGCCATGGCGGCGCGGCGCTAGTTTGCGGTTTTCACCCGTTTTGTAAAATCTAACTTTTAACCCTACTTGTCTCCTTTGTGATAGATAAAACGCAGTTTGTGATTATACTGTGCCTGCATTTTCTCTTTACTGAGCTGTAGATTCTAAATGACAGTGTCGTAAATATCTTTAAGAGCAAGACTTCGGTCAGCAGGAGTATTGACATCGACGAGTTGATCTGGACGGTGATTGAATAAGATGTCGATCGGCAAACGTGCAGATCTACCAAAAACAACGTTGTAAGGTATGCAGTTGGTCGCTTTACTTTCACTTTTGTTCAAAACGAATACTAGTTCTGGTGAAAGAGTTCTCCATTTTGATTGCTGAGCTTTGCGTTGTAATAGGACAGATCGTAACATATCTCTGACACTTCGAATAGTTCGTTCAGCGAAGCCCTTGCCTTGTGAATGGTATGCCGATGAACGTCTCTTCTCGATACCCAAAGTATTGCAGATTTCCCTGATTGTATCACCCTCAACAAGAGAACCTTGGTCGCTCAGCATAAAATAGGGAGTGCCATGAATATACTGTATATCCAGTGCGATAATAAGGCATTCGCGATACTTTGGGCTTTCTGGTCTTTAAATGGCACAGCTACAATGAACTTGGAAAAAATATCGCCGATAAGGAGGAAGTATTGGAATCCTTGGTGATCGGCTGGAATAAAAGCGATCTCAATCGATATAAACTACATTGGTGCTTTAGGAATGGCCATAGGGAGAAGTGGTACCTTCGGTGGAGAGGAACTGCATTTTGTCTGTTGACCAATTACACACTGAGAAGCAAAATTCTTGACATGCGCATACATATTAGGCCAAAAGAACAGGTCTTTAAGTAGAGAGTACGTTTTATCTGTTCCAAAATGAGCCGTTTTATGTACTTCTGTTACGATGAATTTCCTCAGTGAAGGTGGGACGATTGGTCTGCCAGACTTAGTAAGAAGATCGTATTCCACTCCCAGTTGTTTTTGCACACGTTTGAATCTACCTTTGTTGATTATTTCTCCGTTTACAATAAGTCTTTTGCTTTAGAAATCAACGGGTCAGTGTTTTGTTCTTGTTTCAACTGTTCCACAAAAGCGTTGTTATCGTTAACAGTGGCAAAGATTTTGTCTTCAAACCGTGATTCTGGTTGAATGTTGCTCGCTGCCCTATTCCGAGACAATAGATCTGCTTTTACGTTGTCTTTTCCTCTGATGTATTGGACGCTGTAGTTGTATTCTTCTAACTCCGCGATCCAGCGGCCGAATTTGCCCCTAGGATCCTTTTGTTGCCTCAGGTGTACCAGCGGGTTGTGGTCTGATCGCAAAACGAATTCTGTACCAGCTAAGTAGACATGCCAATGTCGAACAGCTAGTACCAATGCAAACGCCTCTTTAGTGATGGCTGCCCAGTTGCGTTGGGAACTGGTAAAATATGTTGAAAAGTATGCAACAGGGTGCAAAATTTGGTCGTCTCCCTTTTGAGACAGGACCCCACCGGCGGCATAGTCACTTGCATCAACTTCGACTATAAAGGTCTCATGAAGTTTTGGAAATGCCAAAACTGGTTTAGACGACAGGTGTTGTTTTAACTCTTGAAAAGCCGTTTCACAGGGAGTGTCCCATTCAAATTTGACATTGTCGTTTGTGAGTTTATTGAGTGGTTGGCTGATTGTCGCGAAATCTTTTATGAAATTCCTGTAAAACCCAGCCATTCCTAGAAATCGTCTTAATTCTTTTTTCGATTCGGGGCGTTGAAATTCATTAATTGCGTCGATCAAGCGGTGTTGGGGTTTAATGCCATCTAGAGAAAGTTCAAAACCCAAAAAATTGACTTTATCAGCTGCAAAAAAGCATTTTGATGCCTTTAGCGTTACTTTGGCAGCCCGCAGGCAGTCGAAAACGTCTTTAAGATCACGAACATGTTCCTCGAATGTACTGTTAAAAAAAACAATATCGTCCATATACGAAAGCACTTTCCCTCTCCTGAGGCCGGACAAACACATATCCATCATACGTTGATACGTAGCACCAGAATTCGATAATCCGAATGGCATAACATTAAACTAAAATTTCCCACGAGGGATGGAGAATGCTGTTTTCTCTTTGTCTGTTTCTGCTAAGGAACTGACCAATACGCTGACGCTGCGTCCAGGGTAGACCAATATTTGGCCCCAGCCATCTTGTCAATTACATCCTTGATATTGGGTAAGGGGTAGGTATCCTTTTTGGTCACATCATTCACGCCGCGAAAGTCGCATACAAATCGGGTACTGTTGTCCTTCTTTTTTACTAATATGACAGGAGCATTCCAGGGTGAGTAAGAAGGTCGTATTATATCATTAGTAAGCATCTCTGTGACTTGTTTGTCCATGTCCTTTTCCCAAGCGACAGGAATTCTACGTGGCTTATGGTATACTGGTAAAGCATCATTTGTTATGATTTGATGCTCGAGTAATTCCGTTCTGGCGGGTTTCTTTGGGTCGGTAGCGAATACATCAAGATAATTGGTAACAAGTGATTTAAGTTGATTTACTTCCTCGGTAGATAGCTTATTGTTAAATGTTATATCGGCTACATTAAAGCTCTCCTGTCCTGATTTAGATACAGTCGCCACTGTTTCCTCAGTAACCTGCATAATAGAACCCATTAACTTCCGTGATTGCAAATGAATATCAGACGTGGTAACATTAAGTACTGTGACAGGAAATATGCCCTCAATATTTGGGATGACTCGAGATTTGTTAGCATAAAGGCCTTGAATATTTGGTACTAATTTTGGCTCAAAGTCACCTTCAAGTAGAGAGTTATTAGTGGTACATTTCACTAAAAGCACTTTTTCAGACCGAGCAGGAATAGTAGTAGTTTCACATAATCTAACGTTGTTGCTGGTTGTTGATAATCCTGTTACTGAGAGTTTTCCCAACTGAATTGTATGACGAGAAAAATCAAAACTGATAGAGCCAAATTTTCGCATAAAATCTCTGCTAAGTAATATGGTCGAATACGAGATCGAATCGAGTACTTGAAAACTTTGATCATGAGGTTTGCTGCCTGGTATGGTCACCTTTATATTTACAGATCCTATGATTTTCATTTTATCACCTGACGCATTAATCAACGACTTTGGATTCGAATCGTCTAACTGAGAATCCAATCCGATTTTCCTTAATGTCCCCAAATCAATCACAGATGTCCCCGATCCCGTATCAAGCATCACATGAGTACTGAAATCATGCAATTTGGCAGCGATCACAACTGAGCAGGGGTCTTCAACAAGGTTTACAGAGTCTGAGGCGGTTAGTCATTGGGTTTTGGAATTTGGGCATACCGGATCCCAGCTATCGTGGCCCTTTTCCCCACAAGCCTGGCAATAACGCGAAGGGCAATTTCTGATCAAGTGCTCTGTGCTTTGGCAAGACCTACACTTGCGTTGCTGAGGAGGAGCGTTTTGATACCTACTTCGCGAGGCACCCCGGTTTTGCGATGAGCGTCTCGTGTTGCTATAGTTACGACCAAAATTGCGTTGGTAATAAACTGGTTGGTTAGCTGCAAAATTGACCTGCTGTTGATAGGGTTCATAACCCCCGGCCACAGCTTGGGCATTCAGGTTTGTGTTTGCCAACTTATCAGCAACTTTATCAGCGATTGAATCGAAAATATCTGTAGGCATGGAGGCGGTAGCATTGTTGACGTTAATCGCATTAGCAGAGTTGCATTCCTGAAATCGTGATTTTATGCCAGCTAGCTGAAGGCGTGTTGTTTCTTCAGCAAGCGTGTTTATATCGCTGGCTGCAAATTTTTCCATTGATTTTACTGCTATTTGCATTTCTGGGTGCAAGCCACGAACAAAATAATCCTTTGCTAAGGTGTTACGCGTTGAATTATCAAAATCTGGGTATGCTAATTTAACCAATTCCGTAAGTTTATACGCAAATGTGTGAGCAGACTCACCTTTGTTGCGCGTGCGATTTGACAACGTAAATAGAGCTTCTTCTCTGTTGAGCTGTCCTCGTTCAAATTCCTTTAAAAGTTCTTCTTTTATTTTACTCACTATCTTCCGATCTCCGTCGCTTAGTCGCAAATAAATATCGAATGCTGGGCCCTCTAATCTGCTTGCGAGATTCTGGGCACACTTCTCTTCTGAGTAACCCTTCAAAGCGGAATGTAATTCGACTTTGGTGATAAATTCTTTGACATCGCCAATGCCATTGAAAACTTTTATTTTCACCCTGGGTAATGTATGTGCAGTACAGTGGAGGGTGTGCAGTACGGTGGAGGATGTTCAGTACAGTGGAGGGATATCATAAGTACAGTGGAGGGATACCATCAGTACGGTGGAGGGTATTCAGTACAGTGGAGGGATATCATCAGTACGGTGGAGGGATATCATCAGTACGGTGGAGGATGTTCAGTACGGTGGAGGGATATCAGCAGTACAGTGGAGGGATATAGACTTATTACATTCGTCGTAGTCTACGCTCCTCCACACCCCACCACCCCGCTCCAACTACGACTCATAAACTTTCAGTCAAAAGTCGGCCTAATTTTCACGAACCTCGTTCTGGTGTGAAGGATGGCCTAACAAAATTTCCCGACTACTGACCCTAAAACTTGCCCAAATCTGTATTTTTCGGTTTGCAACATACAAAAAAATTTAGTTGTACAGAGAAAAATGCTTCTCCTAACTTCATTTGAGCCCAAAATGCATCCAAGTTCATTAATTCCTCTTTTCGCACGCGAGAAAGCTATGTCATCCGAGCGGCCTAAAATTTGACTTGACAGCCGACCCTAAAACGTCTCTAAATTCGTACTTTTGCTCTCAAAATTAAAAACGAAATCATTAGTACTAAAACGAACGTTTTTATTAACTATTAGTATGGGGATTATGTATATACAGGTGGAAGGTTGTCTTTTCTGCCCCGAAAAAGCTGTGGCGAAGCTGCTCGAAGCTTGGCGGCCATTGGGGAAACTAGAGATGGAAAAGGTGGGAGTAATAGATAAGCCAATCACTGCTGTAGATTCGGGCTGTTCTGCATTCTGATTGGATATGCCAGAAAGTTGGCATATCAGGCCGACTTTTTGACTTATAGATTATGAGTCCCACTCTGAGGAAACAGCGATTATGTTGTTGTAGTTGTTATGAGCTGTTTCCGAAAGAGTGGGAGGAATGTAATCAGTCTACGAGAATACTAGATAAAGTCAGTGAATACATATTATGTTGAGGGTGGTGCTACCCGGTGGTGCTAGGTTTGCATGAAAATTCAAAATTTTGGCTTATTTCTTACCTGCATTACACAGCTACCCTTCTCTTTAACCAGCACTTTCACAATGAAATGATACTGTACATAGGTCGAGGGGCAGTTCACTACTTCATTAAAATCTCGTTCAATCCGGCTGGAAGACCTAATGTTTTCATTGAAATCCCTTAGAAATCCTTTTGTTTTCCTAAAAGTCTCGTACACAATTTTGAAGAGTGAATGGCCCTTTGATACGGGTCGTATTGAGGGATACAAATCTGACACCGAACGTTTTGTCAATAGCACTTAATATGATAACCAAAATGATGAAGTTTGCTGTTGAATACAGTATCATAAGATCGAAACTTTCAAATACATATGCGTCTATATTTTTGAATTTCTTATGATAACCAAGTGTAGAAAACTCGGACTCGTGCAGAAATTTGGAAAGCCCTCCACTGTACTGATGATATCCCTCCACCGTACTGAACACACTCCACCGTACTTATGATATCCCTCCACCGTACTGAATATCCTCCACTGTACTGATGGTATCCCTCCACTGTACTGATGGTATCTCTCCACTGTACTGTTGATATCCCTCCACAGTACTGAGCATCCTCCACTGTACTGAATTATATCCCTCCACCGTACTGAACATCCTCCGCTGTACTGATGGTATCCCTCCACTGTACTGATGGTATCCCTCCACTGTACTGATGGTATCCTCCACAGTACTGAATATCCTCCACAGTACTTCTGGTATCCCTCCACTGTACTGATGGTATCCCTCCACTGTACTGCTGATATCCCTCCACCGTACTGAACATCCTCCACCGTACTGATGATATCCCTCCACCGTACTGATGATATCCCTCCACTGTACTGAATACCCTCCACCGTACTGATGGTATCCCTCCACTGTACTTATGATATCCCTCCACTGTACTGAACATCCTCCACCGTACTGCACACCCTCCACTGTACTGCACATACATTACCCAGGGTGATTTTGCCATCCATATTCTATTTGATTCTTAGATAGAAATGTATCCGAAGGCAAAACTCGAGAGAGAGGATATTTCTTTTGGTAACTTAGATCTATCTAAGAATGATTAAAACAGAACAGAACAAGGATTATATAGATAGTTATTAATTACGTAATAGTCAATATAAAGTCACGGGGGTAAACATCCAACATCATGAAAATTTACATATTTCTGGCAAGAATGTCATTATCTGATTTAAAGAAGCATAAAATTTCATCATATTATAAATTTTTATAAATAATAAATAAAGATTTATGTAGACTCAGGGACGCTGGAGAGGGGGGGGGGCGGAGGGGCAAGCGCCCCTGCTGCCCTTTCTTAAGGGGGCAAGGGGGGCAAAAGTGCCTTTTGAATGTAAAACGATAATTGACTTTGACAACGTTAAATACGATGTTTCGCCGTTATTGTGCCATTCGAAATGCGTACATGTGAAGACATAGCAAAAAATTGTTGTATAAAAACATTATTTACACTCGTTGAAAAACTTGTGGTGCATTTTAAGCCAATCTAAAGGGCGTGGACACAAAAAATTTCCTAGGGGAGTACCACCAAACCCAGCTAATTTTTTATCTCAATTGCCCTTACGTTCCTGGCTGCCCCCTTGCCCTACCATCGCTCCGGCGTCCCTGTGTAGACTTAATACAACGTATACGTCCAACTTTATTTTTTATTTCATTTCATTTTCATTTCATAGTTTAATCACTGGCCAACGGTTTGTGCAAATAAAAATTACAACTAATATAAAATAATTGCAAAAATTGCTAGTACAGGTATAAGTGTTAATCATTAACTAGATAAGAGTGAAAAAGCCATTTTAACAAAGGCAATAGTTGATACATTTTAATTTAAACATCTAATTCTAAAACTATAAAACCAACAGGAAACATAAAACTAATTAACGAACTGCGAAGTCGTTTTTGAGAATCACTTGATTGATGATTGAGTATTTGATGAAAAAAGCTCTCTCTGAGACCAATCATTCGTCTAA
Source organism: Chrysaora quinquecirrha (assembly GCA_014526335.1). NCBI lineage: Eukaryota > Metazoa > Cnidaria > Scyphozoa > Semaeostomeae > Pelagiidae > Chrysaora > Chrysaora quinquecirrha. Next base: position 373,042 of record JACTAT010000020.1, read on the forward strand.
TAAAACAAAGAAATCGAACAACAAACAAAGAACATAATCAGGCTTTCATGTATTTGTGTCTCACCTCGAAATTATGGTAATCTTGTCGTCACGTGATCACAGTGTATTAACAATGCAACTATTTTCACGAAAGTGTGATAGCCAGATACGATTTCAGCAAAAAGGAAATTTGGCAAGAAATTTTGGTTCGATAGAGTGTATAACATCCAGAGAGGCATACTAGGAGGGGAGGGGGGCGGTCGGCCAGAAAAGGGTTAAACATGAAATACAAAATATTTGTTTTGACACGCTGTGTCGGTTAAAGATGATTAAATTTAAAATTTTTCCAAATGAAAGAAAGTTAATTCACTAAATTTGCAAATTAATAAAACTTTTATAAATTTTTCTACGCTGCTATTTGTTTACATCTACGACACCATTACTTTAACATAAAT